>CM035429.1:47695093-48027593 GCA_020310875.1 Ceratopteris richardii
GTTTTGTATATTTATTACAGGAGACTGGCAATGGGTTGTCTTCCAATACGAATGGAAGAGGCTTATGGATATGGTCATGAATTGACTGCACTATTGGAGGACTTGGAGGGATGCGGTGGAGACATTTCATGGGAGCGTTTGCGATGAGGTGATGAATTTATAAACTTGGTTTTACTTGCTGTTTGTAAATCTCATGTGAATTTATCTCATTTCATGAATGTTCTTTGTTGTAGGATTACTGATATGGATGTTTCGATCATTCTATGCATATATGGCAGTGGTGCACCAGAATTTTGTATTTCATTCTTATATGGAAGTGCTTTGCCACATTTTGTATTTCCCCGATATATGATAGTGGTTTTCCACACTCTTGTACATGCTTCACTTATGAAATATTTAAATTTTTTTGTACATGGTTCATGGTTCATGGTTCATTCTCATTATTTCTTTTGTTTTTTATAGTATTTTGCTTTATGAAATCATATTTTGGTTTCCATTAAAGTACACATCACATGTACTCGGTTTTTTTGGGCAAAGTGTATTGTCTTTTGTTAAACAAGATCATGGTAATGTTGCTATAGAAAAAGACAACACATTCTGCCCAAAAAAAAAAATTACAGATATGGTCGTCGATATAAGCGATGGTACTCCGAGTAGGCTCGTCGGTATATGCAACGGTACACCCAGCGAGCGTCGGTATGCACGACGATACACCCAAGTGGGCATTGGTATAGGCATCGGTATGCCATCGGTATGAGCGACACTTATACCAATGCTTATACCGATGCCTATATCGGCACTTTAATATCGATGCGTATATCGATAGTTACACCGATGTTGGGGCGAAAATGCACCCGTTCAATTTCCTCAATAAAAGCCTCTGTATACGACGGATATGTTGTAGTGATAGGTTGGTATGTTAAAGATAACAATTCTTCTTTACCTATTAGATGGAATAATTATAGAAAGAATGGCTTTGTTTCCTGGCAAGATCGTTATAGGGATGGGAATGTGATTGAAGACAATGATATTATGGAAACTCATTAATTATCCTTGTCTTCTAAGCAGATAATTCAAGAGAAGAAACGTAAGCTACTAGAAAAGTTGGGTGGCAACCTCTAGGAGAAGAAAGTAACCATATGGGAAATGGCGGAGGACATGTTTTCCAATTACAAAAGAACTTTCAACAGCATCAGGGAAATAACAAGAAGAGTGACTAGGAAGTGGAACCTCTCTTGGTCTTCACAACAATGGAGGTATTCATTCTAGAGTACTTGGTCTTTTCCTATTGCCAATAAGCATTCTTGTTTGATGTGGCTAATTCTCCATAACGGAACCTGGACAGGTAGCAAAGGTAGAAAGTATAAAATTGGTGCAGGTCTTTGTCATCATTGTGGTTTGGAAGAAGACTTTGAGCATCTATTCTTCAAATGTAAGTCTACCACAAGATTATGGAATGGCATTAATCTTTACTCCAAGACTTCAGGGATTAAAATGCCAGGATATAGAGAGATCCTTATTGGAGAGTCTTGTAAGATGGATATTATACTGTGGCAAATGCTTAGGCCCCACATCCTTTGGGCAATATGGAAGAATAGGAACAATAAGATTTTTGATAAAAATTGTAAGGATCAACTCTTCTCCTGTCTTGTTGGTATGAGAGGAATGTTGAATCATTGTATTGCCTATTTTAAAGAAATTCCTTTTGAGGAAGTTTGCCCTATTGTAATCATTAAAAAATACCACTGTAACTATTGGGGAGACAAAATGCTGCAAATACACTTAAAGACTAGATTTAATATGGTCAGATTTCTAAACTTGTATATTGAGAGCCTACTGATGTAATCTGTTTGTTTGGGGGTTTTCTCCCCCCTCAGGCTGAGGCCCCTCTCTTATGTTGTTGGACTTCTCATCTCTTGGGGGTCTATTGTATTTTATTTTCTGATTTGCATCAATTTTATACTTTTTGTTGTTGCTCAAAAAAAAAGAGTGTCGTGACACCCACTATGATCACCGCCAGTGTTGATTTTTGATGGTCGTATTGCCCATTTTTTTACCGTAAAATACAGTCAAAAAATGTTTTTTACTTTCAAAAAATACATTAATTATAATAAATATAGGTAGTTTCTCTAGATAACCTTCAAAACTGACGGGCATAGTAGACCGTCAAAATACAACACTGATCACCGCCATAAAGGATAATACGGCCAGCATTCAGCCTCTCGGAACGTCATCATTTATAATGTAATGGCTCGAGTTGGTGTGAATCATGTCATCCTTTAGCAAAATGGTTTGAGACACAGGTCAGCGCCATCCTTTCGATTTATCTATTTGTTCTTCGGTGTACGAGTAACGAAAGCGTCCACAGTAAGCATGCGGCCTGACATGAGAATGACTCGCGAAGATTAAAAGAGTGCTCTGTGAAAGAGAACTCAGCTGCTCGCTGAGGCAGGCGATGGCACGTCACTTCAGAAACCATGCAGAAAGACCATGAAGATTTTCTCGGTAACCTCGTCAACCTTCAGAGTCCAGGCATCAACCTGTTTCAACGAATACGCTACGTCATGACTCATACGTACTTAAGCTATTACTTTTCGAGGAAATGGGAGGTCCATGTTCCTGCAGGTACATCATCAGCCTTAGGCATGGAAATTCATCATGGGCTGTCCAACCCGGAAAAGAAGGCCCATCAGACTCAGACCTCCAAAATGAGGTCGTAAACAATGAGATCACATCATGCTCTCAGTTCATAGCCCACACTGTTTAATGCTCAGTAAAAGGCGCTAGAAATCACTGTTTCTGAATTGAAGCAAGAAGCTGGCACCCACCAGCACAATGGACACCGTGCAGCTCGTTCCGATGTCTTCGTTGACGTAAGAGAGTGTCGTGGCGCCCACTACAATCACCGCCATAAACGATAATACAGCCAAGCCCAGCGTTCAGCCCGTGGGAGGGTCATCATTTATAGCCTAAATTGTAGTGGTTGGACTCGAGGGCTAAATTTGGTAGTTAACTATAACTTTTCATATGACACGTAAAAAAGTTGGGTGTTGTCCAAGTTCGTTGGCCTAGTGGTTGGGCCTCTCGACTGTTGTCCAAGTTCGTTGGCCTAGTGGTTGGGCCTCTCGACTGTTGAGGCGGGGGCGAAGGTTCAACCCCTGACAGCAACATGTAAGGGACATATACACGTTGGAAAGCTGTTGTATGTGGCTGTTGGCCACCGTTTGTCCATCCACGCGGTAGTTGTGACCGCCGTTTAACCCAGTCTTGTAAACCCCTGTTCTTGTGGGATAAGGGGGGTCCCATGGGTACTATGCCCTTCCTTGTACAGTTGCAATTTCAAAGTTAAAGTCCGGGGGAGTAGGCCTCGGTCGAACCTCCATTTTAATTTTTTTTTTTTTTTTAAGTTGGGTGTCTGTCATGTGACAGTTCTTGGATGAAACTCCTTTTTTTATAAAAGGAAGTTCGGCCTTGGCTTATTCTCCCCGACTTTAATTAAAATAAAGAAGAAGAGTTACAAGTGAATGGGACTAGTGCCCATGGGACCCCCCAAATCCCACAAAGTAGGGGACAAGTTTGGTAAGCTAGAGGGCATTAAAAATGAGGCGTACAAATCTATCATCTCCCTCACGCGGGATCCATTTGGGTTTCAGCTTATTATCAACGAGGAGATAAATGCAGTGGTGCCTAAAAAGAGGAGATCTCTTATCACGGGAGATTCTTTTACCTAAAAGAAATGAGGATTTCTCAATCGACCATTCCTTTGGGGTTTGGCCAAAGTTGACAGCACATCACTCCCTCCAAGTCTTCCAAAGAGTCACACCCCTGATGGCATTCCACAGCCTTGATGAGCAGTCTACCGCCTCACCCAACAGTGCCCGTTGCCAATTGCTTTGGTTCGTGAGTCTCAAAATCTGTGTCACGTGATGCCAGATAACATAGGACTTGGGGCAATCAAAGAAAAGGTGAACAAGATCTTCGATGCATCGATGGCACCGCTTGCACCATGGAGGCACACCACAAATTTTGTTGGCCCTTGCATTGTACCAAATACCCTTATGCAAGATCTGCCACATGAGAACGAACTTTTTGATCTCAATAAGGGGGTGCCAAATGGACATGAACTTAAGTTCCCATCGAAGTTTGGTCTAAGAAAGGCACCACACCTTGTTAAGAGTGTGATGACCAACTAAGTTTTCTTTAAAGTTGGGAATTCTGGATAGTTTCTTACCATTGCTCCATTTGAGGCCCTCCATGCAAGGAAGATCCTGTCCGCAGAGAAGGCGGATAGTTGAGCGGTCCCACGCTAAATACTTGTTTTGAAGAAGAGTCCATTTCTCGGGGGAAACTCTATGTCTTGGGTCTAAGTCTTCAAACCTAATCCACTGGCCGATCTCTTGTTCCAGAGTTGTTTTCACTGTTTGAACCCCTTGTTCCAAAGCCGCTTAGTAGTTTGGAGGTTCCAAGACTCCACCTCCCTTATGCCGATGATCGGGAACTAGATAGAGTCATTTTGTCTTATCTCAACTGCCCACTTCCACTCATCATTGATTCTGATGAATTGTTTGACTTTGTTCCAACTCTTCCATAAGGAACACACGAGGCTAGAGCCTTTAGGGGATACCGGGTGGGGAGAGAACAAAAGCGTGAGGATCCCAATGTCCTTCCAACGGGATATCCAAAATACCCAAGCCCCCTGAGTCTTTGGAGCTAATACAAGTTTCCCATTTGAATTTGGGAATCCCCCTTCTATTGGGGTCCCTAGTCCATAGGAAGTTTCTACAGATTCTTTCCACTTTGGCCAATTCTTTCTCCTTAGGTCTCCAACATGACATAAAGTAAATAGTCGTAGAAAGCATAAATGTGTTGACAGCCATAGCACGCCGTGCCAAGTTAGCTTGCATACCTTTCCAATGATTTCGTTTGCTATCTAATTTGGATAGCACCCAATTCCACCGTGGATGAAACTCCTTTGTGGAATGACAGCTTGAACTGAGAAGAGACAATTAATAGATGGTTCAATCATGCACATGCTCACAAATTCACACACATAAATTTACATCATGAGTAGAAAAACATCCATAACTGCTCACATAATCAATATGTATGAGAAGCCATAGATGCTCGTAGTTACATACCTAAACAAAATTGCATACATATGCATTTATCCATTTAAAAACAGAAATTTCATTATATGCATTTATCCATCTCCACATACATGCACACACACATGCACCACTCCCCTTAAAGCCCTATAAAGCACCGTTCATATTAGTGGAGAAGAGTTCCTATGTTGTTTGTTTTCCACCTTATTGTTTGCAGCATTACTCAGAAGAAACATTCATACAAAATGAAAGAGGGAGAGCTAAAGGTGGAGTGCCTAGTGCAGTATCCAAAAAAAGAGAAATAACATATTTGAAGAATAAGAATGTAGTCTTTGTTGTGCATGAGAAGGCAAAAGAAGGCAATCGAAGAAAGATCGTAACAAGCCTAAAATAGCTCATAGTGCTTTTTTCATTGTGCTTGAGGAGCTTACGAAGAGTTTCAATACCAACAACCTTGGATATAGGTTTTCCTCTACAATTACGTCAAATGGTCATAAATAAAAAAACACATCTCATATAGAGAAGGCAACTTACATTACCAAGTTAGATTTTGAGAAGACTTTAATTTATTATAATGCAAAACAATCAGGAGAATCCAGTGGTAGGGAGTCTGATAGGTCAAAATCTGAGGTAAATGACCAAGAAGATGAATGTACATGTGCATATATATACAAATGTGACTTCCTACGTACATGGACATATATTCACCTGCAGGATGCACACTCGCATATCTTTCTAAATGCCACACATGTACAAAAAAGTGTTATTTCAATAGCTCCATGTACTTTCACCACATCAATTTACTATCAATTATACAAAATCGTTAGCACAAATTCACCAAGTATGTATATACACACATGCATGCTCAAACGTTCACACATGTAAAACATGTAGATAATTCGTAGAAGGAAATCAGCAGCTGCTCACATAATGAATGTCTTAGCTAGACATGACAATCAATGTGTTAGCTGCTCCATATACCTATATAGGTGATCACATACGTTTGCTCAGTTGCAAATCTACACACGCTTTTGCATAAGTACACATTTATTAATTACCTCACACGCTTGCATATATGCACATGTATGTATATATATATATATATATATATATATATATATATATATATATATATATATATATATATATATATATATATATATGTGTGTGTGTGTATGTGTGTGTGTCTTATATATATTATCATTAACAATCTCAGGTTGACCTCGAAATTCTCTAAGAAAAACTCCCCATATGCACCCCTTGAGTGTAAGTTTGCATCAACCTTTCCACAAATCTTTGCAATCACTTGATGTAGAATAATATTCATTAGGTCCAATTATAGCTTCATTGCAATTCAAAGTATTCCAAAATGTTTGACAGAGGATCATCCTCTTTGTCATGAGAAGCTTGAGAAGGAAGGATCATCCTCTCTACCATGAGAAGCTGCTGGTGGTGCTACTGTGTGAACAAATTCCACAAAATCTTTAACCAACAACATGTATTTCATTAACAAAAGATTAATTACATAAATTGGGTATCTAAGAAAATAGAAATCAAGTGAATGGCAACATTGAGACTAGGAACAAACAAGTTTTTCCTCTTTGACTAGAAAGTACAAAGAACTTCTCATGATTGGGTTGTTACAAAATGCTTTGCTAAAATCAGAGAATCTCGAATCACATACATTTATGGAACGCGTTGAGAGAAGAGCCTTCTCATTTCCCTCTTTTAGACATGTCACAAGTTCATGGTGCAAACTCCCAATTTACGTGTGCTCTAAAGCAATTAAGCACCATCTTAATTTGCATGTGCTCTAAAGCAATCAAGTCTTAAGGATGTGGCTCAAAAGTTTATGAAGGATTAAAGGGGAGACCCTTTTGACGAGCTTAATAAATAACATATTGCATGTTGCCATTTTGCAAAAAGTAAATTTAAGGCTACCTCTAGAACATAGTTTTAGTATAAGAGAACATACAAAAATATGGAGAGTAAACACATGATAAAATAAAAAGAATTCATTCATACATGGCATATACAAAAAGCAAATAGCTGCGCTAGGAATAGAATAAGGAACTTACAACAAGTGCAGTGGAATGCCATCTCTTGACATTTTCCATTTCATATGATCGAATATGAACATATCTTTGCTTGGCTATTGCTACCTTGAAACTATTTAAAATAATAGCACTCTTTGGTAGCATATTTTGGGATTGAACTAGGTTGTGAATGCAATTCATGAAAGTTGAGACCAAAAGTCCGATGCCTTAGTGTTCAAAGCCCTACCCATTGTTCATCCTACCCATTGTTCAAATTCCGATGCCGAATGTTTAGTGTCGGGTGCCCAGAGTCCATAAGTTATTGAATAAATGAATCAGTGTCCACTATCAAGTGCAACAATCAGTTGAACGCAATAGTGTGTATATATATATATATATATATATATATATATATATATATATATATATATATATATATATATATTATATCGTGACCATTCCTGCTGCGTCAAATGGTTTGAGACACATAGCAAAACCAATTCTACAAAGATGTCTCCATATTCATATTTTCTTTTTTTATATAAGAGGAAGTTCAAGAGAAGCCTCATCTCCCTAAGTTGAATTAATAGAATAACAATTGTACAAAGAAAGTGCATAGTGCGCTTGGGATTCCTTGTTGAATCAATAAAAAAAAATGTATAAAGAAATTGCATATTGCGCTTGGAATCCCTTGTATCCCATAGAGCAAGTTAGGATTGCCCGAAGGCACAACAACAGTGATGGTCTGATTTCGAAAGAAACCCTATGTCTTAGACAAAATTACAAAGATGATTAATGGACTTTTTTTCACCTTCATAGGTGCTCAATTTACTTTTGATCTTGTTATTTTCAAGGAGAAAAATCCTATGGTTTCTAAAAGGAGGGGACTTTTTACAATTACATGTTCTTGTACTTGACAAGCCAAGGGATTTTTCAATCGATTAGTCTTTTGGATGGATGTTGAAGTTGGATGCACAACTTTCTTTTCATATCTCATAAAGTGCTTCCTCCTTGATGGCATTCCATGGGGAAGAAGAGCAACCTATGATTTCTCCAAATAACATTTGCTTCTAGTTGATTTGACTATGTAAACTCAAAAAACTAGGGCTTGCCGGACTGAGTGACTCGTCGGGCTCCAAAAGAAGAGGTGACCCAAGTCTTCTCTATGAGAGAGGCAACACTTACACCTTCGAATGGCCATGCATATTTTATTCGCTTTGATATTGGTACACATTCCCCTTTGGAGAATTCTCCACATAAGAACCAATTTTTTGTTCTCAATGAGAGGATGCCAAAGGTCCACGAACTAAAATGGTCATCTGATATAGGGCCAGATCACACACTATCTCTTATCAAGGGAGATATGCAAGTCGAGGTGTTCCTTGAAAATCGCTATGTTATCCAATTTGTTTCCATTGATCCATCTCAACCTTTTAATCTAGGAGGGATCATGCTTGAGAAGGAAGTGAGTTTTTGAGTTCTCCCAAGAATTGGTTCTATGTCTTAATAGGAAGCAATCTTCATAGTCAACTCTCTTAGTGGGTCTATGTCGTCAAATCTAATCTAGTGTCTTCTCTCTTGATTCCAAAGATGTTTTCACATATGAAACCCTTTGTTGCATAGCTTCTTTGCCCTTTGGAGGCTCTCCAAGTCAATTTCTTTGATTCCCCCAATAGGGAAACAACTAGAATCATTTTCTTTAACCTTGACTGCCCACTTGCAAGCTTCATTGATCTTGATGTATGGCTTCATCTTGTTCCAATCTTCCACAAGGATCAGACTAAATTTGAATATTTGTGATAGAGAAAACATCAAAGTCAGTAGATCATGCCCATTCAGGTAAGTTTTCATGGTCAATTTTTGTGTCAAGGAAGGCATAGACCAATGAAGACTTGCAATGTGGAAGTTTGCATTCACATAGGCTAGAGTATGGAACTATTTTAAAATCTCATGAAACATTTCAATGTGAAATGTTCCTATGTTTCCGAACTATCAGGGGATTTGTATTCTAAAGTTCATTCTCATGTTCCACCCACTATATGAATACTAGATCGGAGGACTTCTCAAATTTTTTGAGTGCTCCACATGGAAGAGCTTGTCTCTTACTTTCGTCTCATAGTTCCGGAGCCCATGTGTAAAATTAGGCCAACAATCCCCGAATGAAGCGTATTTAACATCTCACCACTAAAGTGGTGAAGGTTGTTCGATTGCAACCCACAAAAGTTGAAGCCACCCCTACTTTTAAGAGGCAAATGGCCCAACCAAGTCCACTAACATGTTTTCCAACTCAATGTTTATTTTGTGTGCTACATCGTCTTCAAACACTTTCTTCTTGCCTTTGTCGAGAACAAGAACAGATGAAAGACAAGGTTATCATAGGGCTCTGTCACGGTCCTCGACCTGCTCTTGATAATATTAAATAGTGGATAAAGAGTAAATGGGAAGCTAGGGGTATCTTTGTTCATCACATTCAATACCTTCCAAATAACTACTTTCTATTTTACTTCGATGATGCTTGTAACCCGCTCAAGGTGGTCAATGAAGGTCACTGGTGTCACGAGGAAGGAGATAAGGAAGAGAGCTCACACACACACTCTCACTCTCAAGGAGAAGCACACACACACAGATTGAGGCAAGGAAGAATGATCTTCTTCTTCTTCTTCTTCTATTACATAAAAGGAATGTACAAGAATGGCCTAAAAACAAGAATACAACTAGTGCAATATATAAAGACCAGTACATAAGGAAAAACCTAATGTCCGCGAATGAGTGAGCTGGCAAGAAACAAATGTGCCATCACTCTCGGTAGATAAATCTAATAAAGCTCAATGAAGTATCCCTGACATATACCAGCGTGACCACTATACATGTCAGAGAAACGAAAAACTGGTATGTTCATCCTAGATCATCACATGTTGTGATTGATATCTCAACACTCCCCCTCAAGCTCAATGCCATATCCTGTAATCCAAGCATCTTCCGAAACTTCTTCAACTTCTCAGCTCCAAGTGCTTTGGTGAAAATATCAGCAACCTGATCATCTATTCTCACATAAACAAGATCAATATCACCTGCTAATACCTTCTCTCTGATGAAGTGATAATGTACCTCGATATGCTTTGTTCTATTCAAATCCCCAACTTTCATAACCAAATTGGGCTCCAAATGTTTGCTAATGACACCAACATGTTTAACCTTGCCAAAGAGGAATATGCCGAGAACTTCATTTCCTGTTTCGACTTGTTTTGTCTCGCCAATGGCTCTATAATTGACCATACTAAAACTGCTTTTAAGGCCTCCAACAGTGTTATTCCGGACTATGTCCAAAGGCTAGGGTGCAAGGTTATTCAGGATGGGAAAATATTTAGACTTTTGGGGATCCCAATGGGCTTCAACGTTTCTCTCAACCAAAAGTGGGATGGGGTTCTTAATAAGTTCTATTCTAAAATTTTGTCTTGGATTGGTATGCAAAGTGCTATCTCTCACAGGGTTTTTGTTTTAAACCACTACATTCTCCCTTCGGTCATTTACTTTCTTGCTTGTTGGAAGCCTACTTACAAGCATTTTATGCAGATTATTGCCTTTGCAAGAAAATTTCTGTGGTGTGGGCATTTATCTTCTAGTTCTGTTGCTAGAGTTTCCTCGAAAACCTATTGCTATAAAAAGGAGGAAGGAGGACTTGGGGTTCTTTGCCCTATCAAAATGGCCAAGCAGCTGGCAGCTAAGTGGATATTAAGGTCCCTCATTTCTAACGATCTGTGGGCTCACCTAATCAAGAGGAATTGTGTTCAGTTCTACATTGAAAAAGCTAAATCTTGGAACAATAACGATCTCTGAGACATTGTCTTCTCCCCTACAATTTACATTCCTATTGGGAGAAGACTTATATGTAGTATGTGGAGTTCCTGGATGGAGGCCAAAGCTAATTACAACCTTAAGCCTCAATTGGCTAACAATTTCTTCTTCATTCTTGTGGAATCTATTTGGAACGGCTGGCCCAACTCTGGGGTGGATAACATTATAAGCATTAAAAGTAATAAGTGCAGGAAGAATGGTTTCTCTACTTAGAAAGACTTGACCAGGGATGGTAAGGTGGTGGATCCCCAATTTATCATAGATTTGACTCACCTCTCTATGTCTTGTAAACAGGTGCTCTTGCTGCAAAGAAACAAGTTGGACGTGCTTGCTACTAACTGTTGCATTTTCAAACCTATCGACATCACCAAGGTGGTAGAAGATATTTACTTTCGGTACAAGAAGAATCACCCAACTATTTCTGACATTGTCAAAAAGTTAAATCAAAGATGGGGAGTTCAATGGACGGACTACGAGTGGAACTATAGATTCAAGGCTCTATGGGCTTTCCCTTGCAAGATAAATCATTCCTTTCTGTACTGGATGATTCTCCATAATGCCATATGGATTGGAAAGAGAGCAATGATTTGTAATAAAGGGGATGGGAAGTATCACTTCTATGGGCAACTTGAAGACTTGGAACACCTTTTTCTTCAATGCAGGCATGCCCAAAAATACCAAATCCACCCTTTAAGCACTTAGAACATGGTTGCTAGTTGGATAAATCCAGTTACCCACCATGGAAGTTTAGAGTATCCAATTTTCTCATGGACAAGGGCCTGTGGGAGCTTGTTAGTGGTATAAAGGACCCTACTTAGATGCAATGAGACCCATTGGGAATAAAATGAGGGTTTTCAATGTGTGGAAGGAATGAAATAGGAGAGTTAATTTCATCCAATTACAACATATAAGTAATTCTAGGATTGGGCATATACAAGAACTAGACACCTTTAGGAAGGTGTAGGAATGCATTGAAAGATTATAATCAACCACAATCAAAACAACGTAGGTTCAAATCAAGGATGAGTTTATTAAGTTCAGAAAAAACCTAGCAATAATGAATGATTATTCACTTAAATTGAAGGATATTATAGTTGTACTGGGAGCCATGTAAAGGATGATGACGTAGTTGCTCAGGTACTCAATGGTATCGAAGATGTTGATAGATGATGACCCTTCAAAATTTGGGTATATGTGAGGGATATCCATCCATATTTTGAGAAATGTTTAAGTCTTATGATGACTGAAGAAATGAAGTTAGGTGGTGGAAAAATCAAGGGATACCAGACTCAAGTTTTCTACACTAGAGGTTTAAGAGGAAGAGCACATGAGGACATGGAAGAGGCAAAGGTGGAAATGGAAAAAACCAAGGGCAAGAAACAAATTAAGGTATCTCATTGAGTCGTCCTTAAGGATAATTTCCTTCACAAAACAGAGTGTGTGAATATGTATCCACCCATCTGGCTCCACCCATATGTATACCTCTACGCCAAGGGGGGGAGGGGGGGGGTATTTTAGGACTCTTCCAAGATTCATCCATAGTCCATCAAGTGGAAACTTTCCCAAGGCTATCACATGCCTTCTATTTTGATTGAGGTCTCTCTTTGCATGTACACCCCAAAATGAGAACTGGAGAAGCTTCTTACAAGACTTTCCCGAGCTTTATATAATTAAATCTAATGGCTCAAACAAAATGAGAGCTCAAATAAATCTAATAAAGGAAAGGTTTATACCAAGGATTAAAGCATGTGTCAAAGGTAACCCAAGGATCTAAACCAAGGGTGTCTATACAACATTATTCCCCCTTGAAACATTTTCATGCTAACAAATATGGGCAAATATATTATGTAGAGTATTCCCCTTGCGCCATGATCAATTTCCTCAATTATGGAGTCACTCTAAAAGGTTTTACTCTTTTTTTTATGTGTATGTTTGAAAACATGGAAATCAAATTTGGATGGAATTTAATCATTACTAAGTGCACTTTCTCAATCCCATGTTTCCATTTCACTAGGAATTCTTTATATAAATGACTTCTTTTCTTTTTATCTCTTGTACAAACATTATCTCTATTTCTTGAGGGATGTTATGTAGCTGAGTAGGTTGGAATATCGTATCTAGAGATACAAGATTAACTTCTTAAGTTAGTTCTTTTGTAGTCTTCTCACACGAAATTATGCGTGAATTAGAAAATCTTCTAGAAGCTTTGATTGATAAGCCATAGTTCCAATATTTTTGGGAATTATGAGAGGGCCACAAGACCTTGGAGAACCTTTTGGACAAGGCCTTATTTTAAAAGTTTCAGATTTATTGGGAACATTTGAATTGCTTGTTCTACAACTATGAAGGAAGTTTCTTGAATGTAAGGGTCTTCACATTCTTTAGATCAATCATGGGCTTCCCTCAAGTTTCCTTTAGCTACCTTGAACTTAAAGTTCATGTGTTCCATGATCTCTTAAGTGGCTTGGACTTTCTAATTTTGTGATTTGACTACATATAGGGCTCTAGGCTAGAACCCATATGTTAACCAGAATGGACTATATGGTGTTGTAGAATGCTTAACATTATCCTAAGAAACCTCAAATAATAGTAAATAGTCTTCCTAATTAGATTGGTTTGAATGTACATATGCTCTTCACATATCTTCAATTATTCAATTATCTCTTTCTGTTTACCCATTTGACTATGGATGTTCAATACTACTCATGCTCAACTACATCTTGAATCCACTAAAAATAGCCCTCAAAAAATGGCTAGTGAATTTTATATCTCTATCTCATAGTATGTATTGAGCTAGACCATAGAGTCGATATAAATTATTCATGAATAAAGTTTCTAAATTAAAAGTTTAAGCTAATGCTCGAGTCAGATTAAGTGAGCCATCTTAGTCAAGCGATCTACTATAACCCAAATTGAGTCATACCCTTTCTAAGTTTGAGGTAATTACATAATGAAGCCCATGGAGATAATTTTCCATTTTTCATTGGGAATTTCTAAAGGGCATAAGATTCCACAAATGTTAAACATCTTCGCTTTTTTTTTTTTTTAATGGAGGTTCAGCCATGGCCTACTCCTCCAGGCTTTAACTTTGAAATTGCAACTGTACAAGGAAGGGCATAGTACCCATGGGACCCCCCTTATCCCACAAGAACAGGGGTTTACATAGTTGGGTTAGACTGCGGTCACAACTATTGCGAAGTAGGACAAACGATGGCACAATAGCCACAAGATACAAGGTTTCCATAATAAAATGTCTCTTACATGTTGCCGGTGAGGGTTGAACCCTCGCCCCCGCCTCAAGAGGCGAAAGGTCCAACCACCCAACCAAGCACCTTGGGACATTTTTTATTTATTTACTTGGCATTTTGTACAATTAACTACATAGTTTTGTACATCTTTATGTACACTTGGTCAATACAATTGTCTCTTGAACAACTCATAAATTTTGTTGGTTCTTGGTGTTACACTTATGTTTACCTCAAGTAGCTTTGATGTGAATCATTTCCCTATATATGGGAAGTTTTTTGTTTAATAAAAGGAAGTTCGGCCTTAGCCTATTCTTCCGGACTTTAATTAAAATAAAGAAGAAAAATTACAAGTGAATGGGACTAGTGCCCATGGCACCTCCCAAATCCCACAATGGAGGGGAGGAGTATGGCAAGCTAGAGGGCATTACAAATGAGGCGGATGAATCTAGCATCACCCTCATGTGGGACCCATTTGGGTTTCAACTTGTTGTTTTCGAGGAGATAAATACAGTGATGTCTAAACGGTGGAGATCTCTTATCTCGGGAGATTCTTTTACCTAGAAGAAACAAGGATTTCTCGATCGGCCATTCCTTACGAGTTTGGCCAAAATTGACAGCACATCGCTCCCTCCAAATCTTCCAAAGAGTCTCACCCCTGATGGCATTCCACAGCCTCGATGAGCAGCCGACTGCCTCACCCAACAACACCCGTTGCCAATTGATTTGGTTCATGAGTCTCAATACCCGGGTCACGTGGTGCTAGATAACACCGGACTTGGGGCAATCGAAGAACAGGTGAGCTGAATCTTCAATGCATCGATGACAACGCTTGCACCATGGCGGCACTCCACAGATTTTGTTAGCCCTTGCATTGGACTAGATACCTTTATGCAAGATCTACCACATTAGAACGTACTTTTTGATCTCAATTAGGGGGTGCCAAATAGACATGAATTTTAGTTCCCATCGAAGTTTGGTCCAAGAAAGGCACCATCTTTTGTTAAGAGTGTGATGAACATCTAAGTTCTCTTTGAAGTTGGGGATTCTAGATAGTTTCTTTCCATTGCTCCATTTGAGGCCCTCTAGGCAAGGAATATCCTGACCGCAGAGAAGGCGGGTAGTGTTGGCTAGAGGAGTTTTCTCTGTGTAACCACATACCCCGGAAAAGACGACCCATCAGACTCAACCTCAAAAATGGGGTCGTAAAAAATTAGGTCATGCTCTCAGCTCAAAGCCCACACCGTTTCCTGCCCAGTAGAAATTAGCGCTAGAAATCACTGTCTCTTAACTAAAGCAAGAAGTTGGCACGGTGCACCCACCAGCATGATGGACACCTTCCGGCTGGTTCTGATGTCTTGATTGACTTACGAGAGCGTCGTGGCGCCCACTACGATCACCGCCACAAAGGACAATACGGCCAGCGTTCAGCCCCTGGGAACGTCATCATTTATAGTATAATGGCTGGACTTCTATTTTTTTTTTGAAATAAACAGGAAGAATAAAATTGATGCTAGACAAAAATTACAAACTCATAGCAGGCCCATAAAAGAGCCCACTACAAAGATAGGGTTGCCTCACAATAGGATAGAGTCAACATAATCACCAAGAAAAGTGATCATGTCACCTCTAGACTTAGAATACATTCGAAGGAGCTTAGCTCTCCACACATTGAAGTGGTTATTTTTTAATATTACAAAGGGGCTCTTAATATCCGATTGGGACTCAAGACTAGAGGAAATACAGAGGTTGAGGATTTTCCTCATGCCGAACAAACAGGAGAAAAAGTGATCCTTTCCCCTTTTATTAAAGATGGCACTATTTCTATTCTTCCAAATAAACCACATAATGTGAACAAGTGTTCCAAGTCCTCTTCTTTACCACAGAGTTTGCACAGTCCAGCATCAATTTTATACTTCCTAACATGACTGCCAGTCCAAATGCCTTGGTGGAGAATGAGCCAGTTCTGACAAGATTGCTTGTTAGAGAGAGGGATTGCTTGTTCTTTCTTGGAGGCCGAGAGGATTTACTAATAGTCGTAAATTACTATCCGTGATTCCGTGTCTCCTCTAATGTCGTCTCTTCTACTGCTTTAAGCAATTTGATCCCGATTATCCTGCCCATTTCTGCGTGCGACCCTTCAACAATCATGTCATCCTTTAGCAAAATGGTTTGAGACACAGGTCAGCGCCATCCTTTCGGATTATCTATTTGTTCTTCGGTGTACGAGTAACGAGAGCGTCCACAGTAAGCATGCGGCATTGCGGCCTGACATGAGAATGACTCGCGAAGACTAAAAGAGTGCTGTTTGAAAGAGAACTTAGCTGTTCGCTGAGGCGGACGATGGCACGTCACTTCAGAAACCCTGCAGAAAGACCACGAAGATTTTCTCGGTAACCTCGTCAACCTTCAGAGGTAGACGTCAACCTGTTTCAGCGAATACGCTACGTCATACGTGCTTAAGCTATTACTTTTCGAGGTAATGGGAGGTCCATGTTCCTGCAGGTACATCATCAGCAGTAGGCATGGAAATTCATCATGTGCTGTCCAACCCGGAAAAGAAGGCCCATCAGACTCAGACCTCCAAAATGAGGTCGTAAACAATGAGATCATGCTCTCAGTTCAAAGCCCACACTGTTTGCTGCTCAGTAAACGGCGCTAGAAATCACTGTTTCTTTATTGAAGCAAGAAGCTGGCACCCACCAGCGCAATGGACACCTTTTTTTATTTTAAAAAAAATGGACACCCTTTTTTTTGTGAAAAAGTTGGGTGTTTGTCATGTGACAGTTCTTGGATGAAACTGAGAGAGACAAGTAATAGATGGTTCAATCATGCACATGCTCACAGATTCACACACATAAATTTACATCATGAGTAGAAAAACATCCATAGCTGCTCACATAATCGATATGTATGAGAAGCCGTAGATGCTCGTAGTTAAATACCTAAAACAAAATTGCATACACGTGCATCTATCCACCTCCATATACATGCACACACACATGCACCACTCGCCATAAAGCACCGTTCATATGAGTGGAGAAGAGTTCCTCTGTTGTTCGTCTTCCACCTTATTGTTTACAGCATTATGGAGAAGAAACTTTCATACCAAATGAAAGAGGCAAAGCTAAAGGTGGAGTACCTAGTAGAGTATCCAAAAAGAGTGAAATAACATATTTAAAGAATAAGCATAAAGTTTTTGTTGTGCATGAGAATGAGTCAGTTTCAAGATATGTGGAAACATTGCTGCTCTAAAGATAATTCTCTCCAACTTTCTGATCACTTGCCTCTCAACTTATAGTTTTTATGAATGCTCCTAATAACAGAGCAGGGTGGCCACACTTGGATATGTCTTTACTTAAACTGCCCTGGATCAAGGAACAAATCAAAAAGATCTTTGACTCTTATTTTTATGGTCATTGTTTGAATCCTTTCATTTCTTGGGAAAATTATGTTAAGGATACTAAAAGTCTTCTCACTAAGTATAAGCATAAAATGAAGGATATTAGGAAGAAGAGAAGAATGATGATACTTAAAGAGATAGATTAAGTTGAAAATAGTGACTTGGACCCAAATGCCAAAAAGATTTCCATCCTTGGACTTCAAAATAGATTAAGGTATAAAGATTACCTTGATTTCTATCCTTGAAATTCAAAATAGATTAAGGTATAAAGATTACCTCTTAGCTAGAGGTGCTCTTGCTTCATGAAGAGATTTATGGGCTGGGAAGATGGAAAAACCTAACAAACATATGTTTGACCTTTTGAAGAAAAAGAAAGCTAAAGATTATGTTCCTTTTCTTAAAAAGAGTTTTGGAAGCCATTAGTAGGTCAGTAATTCCATGATTCTACAACTAAGAGTTTATACACCCAAGTGTTGGACTTAGAAGGCTCAAAGTTATAAGAAGAAGAACACCCAGTATGCCCTTCACGTCACTGCTACATCATAGCTCCACCTTTTCCCACTCCATCACCCACAACATCCCCACCATTTTTACCTCAATGAGTAGCTTTTCACTTTCAAGATGCTCCAATTGATGATGAATACCTCTTAAACATTTATCATGAGCCCTCTTAGAAGCTATCCCTCATCCATCAACTCTTGATACCCAAGTTTTCCAAATATACATCCTCATCATCCTGATTGCATTAGTGTTATGCACACACCCATGACATGCACTGAATCACAATCAGGTACTCATAGAATCATCCCACCTCATTGAGTACTCATCCATGCATGTGATTCATATGCCTTCACTTTGTTTTCTTTTCTCACATCTCCATTGAAACACTGGTCCACAATATCATCTTCCTTTTTTGAACCTTAGTTACCATCTACATCATCTTCTTTGCATCATTTTGTTCATCTCCATCATTTCATTCTTTGTTTTCTACAATCTCCATCATCATCTCCATATCCAATTGATCAAATTCAGCTTTTTTCTTGTAGTTTCCCATCCTCATCACATGAAGAATTTTCATCTCTCTTTCATTTTGATCTATACCTTCCATCTCATGTTCAATATTGAGGAAAATCCTCCATTTAAGAGGAAGTAGTACAAGTTCAAGAAATTCATGTAGAATCAAAAACCAAAAATAAGCCCATGTAACATTGGTTGAGCAACAAGAAGTACACAAAGAAAAACCAAGACCAAAAAACCTCCATGGATGGGTCTTTAATAGAAAAACTTGTAGAATACCAAGGTCAAGAAGTAGTCATAGAGATAATGAGGAGGTACGACAAGCACGGCATGAAGGAATAGCAACACACCAAACTACAAAAGAAGAAGTAGTGGTGGTTCATGAAACGTAGTATGTAAGGAAGGGTATTCATGAAGAATGCCAAGAACTCTTCTAAGGGCTTATGAAGACAAGAAATATCATCAAGGATCTGAAGGCTAAATTTTAAGATCCACTCAAAGAGGACAAAGCATTAAGATCCTAGATCACCACAATTGAACAAAATAATGGCTCATTATAGTCATTGATGGACATAATGTAAAAGAATAGATATAGAAGCTATAACACATTAGTAGAAATGAATTAGTAGCCAGATTTGAAAGATCATGTTTCGGTATGCACACGAGTAGAGTTTTCTATCCCATGAATGTTTAAAGATGGTAGAAGTAGAAAGAGACTATGTAAGGAAGCCTTTATTTGATGAAACAACAAATCTATACCTCATTCAGGGGGTTGATAACAATTCTCTACAGAATTCCAGTAAAAAAAGAAAGCACTTCAGGCACAAGTAAAGGTGCAACAAGAAGAATTAGAAAAGATTAAGGCCACACTTGAAGCTCATACCATAATACATGCAAAACTTTGGCAACCTCTTGAAGAATGAGGTCAAAATATTGATAGAAGATTTTGATGATGAAGATCAAGAGAAAGGATGTACAACAAAGTCACAAGCTAAAGATCAGGAACCCAACTATGCATGAAGATAGAAAAATACCAACAAGCAATAGCATGAAAAATAAGAAAATAAAATTGTTGCAAGAGTTGTGGAATCAATTTGAAAAAGATCTTTTAGATCCTTATCTTATACAATGAATGGGAAATATATAAGAAGCATTTGGTATGACCCAACATGCCAACATATGGTCATATTAGAGTGACAACACATGTGTAAAATAAAGAAAAGATCAACATAGAAGTCCATGACAACATTAATGTACAGTAGTGTACATTATTTGAAGCTAATCCAACATGGCATTGAAGATTACTAGGGAAACAACCACATATGTCCAATTTTTACATTAGTGTACCTCCACATACGCAATAGAGCCTTGTTTTTGGACCCTTTACTTGCGATCCATCATGGTCTTATCATGATCTCTCCATGTATGCTCACCACCTACAAAATTCTGGTTAGATTATCCTCTTATGCCTCCTCCAAAAACAAAATATTATCATGATCAAATATATGTGTAGAATGAGGCAGTGGACCTACCCAATCCAACCTTCCAAACGGTAAAAACAATTTTGGAGACACTTAGAGTCTAGTTGAACACATTTAATTTTGACTCAGATCTTGAAACTCCCTTACCTAGCTTTAGAAATGGAGCTATGCCACTTTAATTTTAAATTAGACATGCACCTCCATGAAAATGTCTAATGGCACACTATAACAAGTGTCATTTTTGGATAGCCATCATGTTATTGAATTCAAAGAAGCATTTCATGTTTTACTAATTATGTATGGTGCTTGCGGTGTGGCATGGAATGATAAACTTATGTTTTTAATAGAAAACATCTCCATTGAGACCAAAAAGCCCACAAGAAAGTTAGCCAAATGTAACCTCAATGTGCTCAATCATAGAATATCGAGCATGAAATAGTTTAGGAGGGGGAGTGGTTGGCAAAGGCAAATGAAATGAACAAAATATGAAGTAAAGAATTGCATACTAGATGACACGCTCCAAATTTTTCAATAAGACCCATGAAGAGTATGAAAAATCTCTTCGAAATCACCCATCAGTCAAGAAGTAGCAATGGTAAGAGATTTGCGACAAAGAGGCATCACATGTCAAACAATGCCTATTTTCTAATCAATTTGAGTTTATTTTTTTCTATCAATTGAGGTTTATTGTAAATCTACTCCATTTTTGCAAAGACCAAGCAGTCTTTAAGCCTCTAGAGTATTTCCCCAACCCTCTGCAATCTTTTAGGATTCTTGTAGATTGATTTTCATATTCAAATAAGCTTTATAACTATTTTTAAGAAAATTTTGTCCAAATTTCATGTGAAAAGGCCATGTCCATTAATATAAAAGACAAAAACCCAAATTTGTAGAAAAATGTTTTAATCCATGAAGAGAAATTTCATGCATCTTGCTTTTTGGGCTCTTCAATTTCTTCCACTTCTTCATTTACAGCTTCCATGGTGTGCTTGAAGTGTCTCAAACCCATCTCCACCTGTGGTAATTGTTTGCATGCTCTAAGTGTGTATTTCTTGTTGTTTCCATGTGTATTTGGGATTTAACTTCTTCAAGAGTGCATGTTTGAGCTCTGTAGCTTCATCGGGGCATGTCTTCATACACTTGAATATGGTAAACATACTCGAATATTAAATGAAGTGGTTGTGCAAGCAATGAATGTAAATTAGGTAGAACAACCTCTCAAGTCACCTATTTCACTGAAAGTATAGATTTTGATACCTACTAACAGAATAAGCACAAATTATACATTTTCTCTCAGCTTCAATACCTGAATATGGTCAATAGTGGTTTCATTTCCAAGCTCTTGAGGACATGCATCGAATGGTAATTTTCTTCCTAATCTAACAAATGTGCTGCAAATTATGAGAAAAATATTGAGTGGTAGGAATCACCAACTCTTACTTCACACCTCACCAAGCTTCACACACACACTACAAAGGCAAAAACAAATGGGGAAGGGGTAGACAACACCTCTAGATGCACATTTCAAGCATCACACATACATGCAAGCTCATAATGAAGAAGATACATAGGTGGGAAGAAGAAAATTTGAAATTTTCAGCTTCATTACTCACAATGGCAAAAATTTCTTACAAACAGTCATAAAGTGACTCATATACATGTGCCCTAAAAATGTTCCTTCACACAAGAGACCGGAATTTTTATTGTCAATCACTAAATCCCTACTATTGTACAAGGTTAATGTTACAATGTTCAGGAATCATGCTTCTAGAGGACTCCTCTAGAACATTTACATGGCTCTTTGATGGTTTACAAAGGATTCTAAAAGAAAATAGGCTTAAACAATGAAAACTTTGGGCCCACTTTCTTGACTTCTTTTTTATGCAACACCAACGTCTACCCTCATGATTGTATGTACTAATGTAGATTTTGTAGGGTCCCCGCTATGAGGAGAAACCAATCCTACATTACCCAATTAATGGGAATCCCAACTAGCATGAGAATGAAGTTCAAATTGTATCTTCTAAGGTATTTGTAAGTGGAAGTGAATTACTAGGATCCCCAATTTTGGGTTCTGGGGGCAACACCACCGACGTGAAGATAAAGGGAATATTCCATGAAATATTCCTTGTGAGACTAAAAAATCTTTCATATTTGTTAACTCCCTTGAACTGACATAAGCCACATGTGAGGATTACATGGGTGGTAGTCACCCACATTCTATCACCTATGTCTAGCCATCCGTGAAAGGCCACATCTCTCCACTATTCTATATATACATGAATTCTACACTACCCCAAACATTGAATTTAACTAGCAGAGTGCTACCTTATAACTACCTATTTAGAGTTTTCTAGATCACCATTGAAGCTCTACCTTGAGAGTGTAGAGGTAGACAATGCGATCATATTTCTACTTGCTATTAGTAGTAAACTTTTGAAATTTTACTATATCCTTTATCTTCTATGCTATTGCTCCTATGTTACTGTGTATACCTACTTTGTTACATGGTTTGAGAGCTATTAGGTATCTATTGGTAGAGAGGAGTACATATAAAATTGCAAGTATATTTTGTCATCACCATAGTGCATGAGTGATGACTTCATCTTTTGATGTTGTGCATCTACTAATGTTATTGGTACACCAATTCACATTCATCCACCCACATTCAAGTTTGAAGGTTGATGGAACAAATTAAACACTTTGGAAGTTCCAAATTTTTACAATTTTGGAATCTTATGAGTTGTTGGATAATGTCATGGGGCCAACAAGGCTTGATCTATATCCGGTTCTCATGGAAGATCTATCAAATCCTTGAGTGATAATCTAGCTTGATCCAGATTTTCTTCAATCTTGGAAGAGGTGGAATGTAGATGCATGTGCCATTGTTACACGTGTAAGTGACTATGTGCTTACTCTAGTCCAACACACCACTAAAGCACATGAAGCTTGGGGCATATGGGCTCACCAATAAGAGACCAAGAATCACAGTCCAATTCAAAACCTTGAGTATCAGTTAGAAAATGAGAAGCACTCTCAGTAGGAGAAGGCTAAATACTTCATCAAGGCAATAAAAAATTCACAAGATCAAATGGGTGCTCTTGGTGTTTTGATAACACTTGAAGAACTGGCTTGCAAGTGTGTTTGACTTCTTCCTAAAAAATATTATGGATTCATAACTACCTTGAACACTCAAGTTACAGCCTCACCTCTTAGGTTTGAAGATTTTTTCAATGCTTCTAGAAGAAAAAATATGTTTGAAGAATAGGAAAGGTTCAAAAGAAGTGAATGTACAAAGATAAGTAACCCATTAGCCTTATATGTGTATATACAAGTCTAGAAAAGAAAAACCTCCTAAAGAGGGGAAAAAGTACTCAGATGGTCGTAAGTGTGTTCACGCATAGCACTACCAAAATAAATCAACAAATCCCCTCTAGGAGTGATGTGGTGAATAAGGACCTCACACTCATGTATAAGGAAGTGCCAAGCTACCTGGAAAGCGATCAATTCACAAAAGGTAATAAGCCCAAAGCTTTGTGGAAAGCTTCAAACTTCACCATAGCAAGCGCCTTCATGAAAAGGTCTACAATGTCATCATGTGTGGTCTTATATGCCAAATTGAGATCTCTAGTAGAGAACCTCTCCTTGACATAATGATAATGCACCTCAGTGTGCTTTTTGTGAGCATGAAACACAAGGTTCCATGTTTTCTAAGTTTCTATGCATACATCTAGAGAATGAAAATGAAACTTTGCAACCACCAACTAGAATTAGAGAGATTCCAAATGAGAGTAGAATCACTCCATTTGAACACTAGATGATGCCTCAACCAGCTACAAAAAAGTAGATAACTTGATCTCTTCAGAGAGTATTAGCTAACCATAGATAAACTATTTTGGACATTTCTCTGAACAATGCAAGGTCCTTAAATTGCTTCTTAAGCCATAGTAGCTCACATTTAGCCAACGATAAACCTCTATACTCAGCATGTGTGGTTGAAAGAGCAACAATGGGTTGCTTCTTATAGCTCCATGAGATCACTTTTATACCTAGCATGAAAACATAACTAGATGTACTCCTTTGATCATCTTTGCTACTTGCCCAATCATCATCACTATAACCTTTGACAGTTAGATCATCATCATAAGAGTAAAATAGACCTTGTTGATGGTGTGCTTGATGTATCTAAGCACTTTTCTTACTACCATAAGATGATCATGAGTTGATGCATGCAGAAATTAAGAGAGTATACCTACTACATATGCAAGATCAGGTCTAGTGAATGTAGCATAAATTAATGAAATAATTATGCTTCTATATAGTGTAATATCTTGTATAGCCTCTCTTGACCTGCAAGCAGCGTTGTATTTGGCTCCATGGGCTGAGAAAGTGGCTTCTAACCACTCATACCAAACCTATGTAGCACATCCAACAAGTATTTTCTTTGAATAAAAAAGATGACATTGTGTTAATAGATTACCTCTATTACCAAGAAGTACTTTAGTGTTCCAAGATCAGATGCCTTGAACTCTTTTCCAAGATTTTTTTTTATCTTTAATACCTAAAAGATTCCTTGCCACATAGATGCATATGTATACCATCTTGTCCCCTTGATTCTTCATGTAAAGTGACGGATCTGTAGCACTTTCTTTGTATCCACAACTTGATAAATAATTGACTAACCTCTAACTCTAGCCCTTGGGGCTTTCTTTATTCTATATAATTCTTTGCTTAGCTTGCAAACATGATATGGGTACCTCATACTAGCAGATCCTTGAGGTTGGCTCATGTAGAGTACTTCTTCAAGCTCTCCATTGAGGAAGGCATTCTTCACATCCAACTGATATAAGCTGCATTTATTTGATGTGGCCACTACAATTAGAGTCCTAATTGTTGGCGTCTTTGCTACAGGGCTGAAAGTTCCATCATGATCTATCCCATAGCTTTGGAAGAAGCCTTTCACCACCAACCTTGCTTTGTACCTAGCAATGGAAGCATCTGAATTTCTTTTAATTTTGTAAACCCACTTACTACCTATCATCTTTATGCCTTCTTGTGTTGGTACGAAGCTTGAAGTATTGTTCTCATCAAGTACCTTGAGCTCTTCCTTCATTTCCTCTTGTCATTAGCTTCTTCATAACTAGTCAATTTTTTATCCTTGAGTACCTTAGTCATGTATGCATAATTCTTTTCTATGAAATTATCATATGTTAACCTTTGAACTGGATATCTTACTCTTGAGAACCTTCTTTTGCTTCCTTTAGGTGTGGTTGCCATCTTCTTTATTTGCTTTGTGACTCCTAGGGTTTGAATTTCTTCTATCTCTTCATCTTCCAACATGCTCTCATCCACATAGCTTCCTTCTTGAACTCCAATCATCTCTTTTCCTTTGACTTTACTTTCTTTAGAGCTAGCCTCTCTTTCCCTAAGCCTTCCACTCCATGGTGTGGGTATCCTTGTGTTGGATGAGTTGCTTGGACCACTTAAATCCATTTTTTCTTGAACTCAATCATCATTCTTCTTATTGGTCTCACATATTTCTTCAACCTCCAATGGAATTGTGCATGCATATGATGGCTTCAACTCATTAAAGACAGCATCCCTACTTACCTTCAGCTCCTTGGTGATGGGATTATAGTATTTATACCCCTTTTTTCCATAGAATACCCCAAAAAATATGCCTTTCACGTTTGACATCTAACTTTGACCTCAACTCTTGAGGTACATGTACATAGCATATACAACCAAAGGTTCTTAGATGTGAAAAAAAGGGGTTTCCTTCAACTCCATGCTTCCTCAAGGGTTAAATGATGTATAATTCATGTAGGAAATCTATTCATAATGTAGGTGACTGTATATGTAATCTCTCCCCAATAACAATGCTGCATATGCATTTCATTGAGCATACACCTTGCTACCTTTGCTATCTGTCTGTTCTTTCTCTCTACTACCCCATTTTGTTGAGGGGTATACCTACATGTAAATACTTTTTTGATGCCATTGACCTACAGAAATTTAGAAAATGCATGGGAGAAGTACTCTTCCCCTCCATTGAATTTCAAAGTCTTAATAAACTTGCCAGACTCCTTCTCCACCTGTGGAAGTGCCAAGCTATGTGTAATCAATCCTCAAAAGGAAGTAAGCCCAAAGCTTTGCAGAAAGCTTCAAACTTCTCCCTAGGCAGAGCCTTCGTGAAAAGGTCTACAATGTTCTCGTGCATGGGCACATATGCCAAGATGATCTCTCCGGCAGAGAACCTCTCCCTGAAATAATGATAATGCACCTCAATGTGCTTAGTGCAAGCATGGAACACAAGGTTCTTGGCAACTACCAGTGTGCTCTAACTGTCTGTGAAGATGGTGGTGGAAGAAGACTGACCAACACCCAAATCATCCATAAGGCATCTGAGCCACACACACTCAACAACCGCTGTGAAAGCTGCCCTATACTCAGCCTCACAACTAGAAGTGGCCAAAGTAGGATACTTCTTGCTCAACCAAGATATGCATGAGCTATCAAGCATGAAGCAAAAACCACTATTGGAAAAACAAGTGTCATATCAACTAGCCCAATCAGAGTTAGAGAAAGCATGCAAATCTAGTGGTAGTGATCCCCCCTTGGGATAAAGCAATCCAAGTAACTAGGTACCACTCAAGTAGCAAAAGATGCGCTTAACTGCCTACTAATGCTTAACACCTGGGCAATGCATAAACTTGCTCATCTGTGATATAGAACATTGAATATATGGCCAAGTAATGCATAACTAAATCAAGCATCCAACAACCCATTGATAGAGAACAACATCAAATGCATCTCCAACATCATGAAGACTCAATCGTAAACCTATCTCCATAGGAGTGGCAATAGGTTTGCAGTCTTCAAGGCCAAATGCTGCAATAATGTGTCAATATATTTCATTTGACACAGAGATATTCCACCATCAACTTGCATAAAATAGCTACCCAAATAATGATGCAAATGCCCCAAATCTGACATCTCAAATGAGGCATGCAAATCAACCTTAAAATCAGCAATATGTTTCTCATGAGGACCAATGAGCAGCATGTCATCAACATACACAACAATGATCAGAAGTACATCATTAGCGCACTTAACATATAAGGTGATTTGAGTTGGATTGTTCTCAAAACCATGTGCAATCAGATAGGCATGTATCTTTTCATACCAAACATGTCGTGCTTGCTTTAAACCATATCATGCCTTCTTTAGCTTGTACACTTGGTTTTCATGCCTTTTCTGCACAAGACCACGGGGTTGAAAAACATACACTTCTTCATGCAAATCATCATTCAAAAATGCAGTTTTGATGTCCAATTGATGTACATTCCAACCATGATGAGCTACAAAGTGCACAGATGCTATGAATAGTAGTCAATCGGCAAGTAGGAGCAAAGGTTTCATCAAAATCAATTCCTCTTTCCTAAGCATAACCCTTTGTAGCAAGCCTAGCCTTATACTTGTCAATTGTTCCATCAAGCTTACGGTTCAACCTGTATATCCACTTAGTGCCAATGGCCTTCTTGCCAGGAGGCAAGTCACATAAAGACCAGGTACCATTTTTCATTATAGCACCATATTCAGATTGCATAGTAGCCATCCAATTTTCTAAATTTTGTGCTTCATAAAACAAAACGGACTCATTCTCATCACAGAGACTAGAGGCAGCCATAGCATAGCAATTTGATGCAAAAGAGGCACTATGAGAGCCTGAACAAGTACGATATGATAGAGGTTCATCTAATTTGTTGTCATGCAAAGTTTGCACTAGCCATTTGGCATAGTTTTGCCTCCTTAATATCAGCTCTCTCATCAACAAGTGCATCATGTAAATCTACATCAAAAATACAATGATCTGCATCATCACATGAAACATGTAAAGGCTGAGAAGTTGCCTCATTAGGACCAACACTAGACTCTCCACCTATAAAAAGAGGCCGCAAAGTATCATACATGTCTTTGGAGCTAATAGATGTCTCCTTAGTACATGAAAGTAGTGGTTGAATAGCATCTTCCACAAAAACAACATCAGAGCTAACCAAAATGCATTTAGTATGTGGATGATACAGACGATAGCCTTTGCTTTCAAAACTATACCCAACAACAATACATTTCACTTAGTATGTGGATGATACAGACGATAGCCTTTGCTTTCAAAACTATACCCAACAAAAATACATTTCACTGCTTTATCATCCAATTTTTTGTGTTGTTGAGGCACTAATGCATATGCCAAACAACCAAAAACATGAAGATGAGCAAGAGATGTCTTGTGACCATGCCAAGCCTCATATGGAGTGATAGACTATAGCGCTTTAGTGGGACACCTATTAAGTACATATGTTGCACACATAACATCCTCAAGCCAGAAACTGTGGTAAAGTACCTAGAGTGATCTTCCTACAACAAAACATAGACTAACTCCTCAAATGATAAGGCATTTGAATTTCCTTTCATCATCAAACAAAGAGTAGAAGAAAAACTGTGATATGAATCAAGAAGACCATTCAGAACAATCCGCTCAAGTGAATTGCTAGGCAAGACTTCATCAGCAAAAATCAATTGCTCCTTAAAATCTTTGATCTTTGTCAGAAAACTATCCATGGAATATCCTTCATGCATGTGCTCACTCTCCAACTATTTTGAGAGGTAAGCAACATGAGCCTCATTCCTTGCTTGTATCCCAAGCATCCTTAGCTATTCTAGAAGAGCGAATGTGAGGAATGATGGCATGTTTGATAAATCAAACTATCAATGCATGTGCCTGAGCATCTCTGCCATCCCAATGAATTTGATCTCTAGTAGGTGCAATAAGAACTTCAACACAAACAGGAACATGAATAATATCTTCATCTTCAACACCATCTGCATCACCTTCAACAACTATGTTTGGAGGTGTAATAGGACATTTTCCAGCACCCTACACAATATTCCACAGTCCTTTTTCAACCAAAGCATGTCGCACCATATAAGCCCATAA
Organism: Ceratopteris richardii; assembly: GCA_020310875.1. Classification (NCBI taxonomy): domain Eukaryota; kingdom Viridiplantae; phylum Streptophyta; class Polypodiopsida; order Polypodiales; family Pteridaceae; genus Ceratopteris; species Ceratopteris richardii. The sequence continues at coordinate 47,724,234 of CM035429.1, forward strand.
TGGGTAATTGGTACCCTCAACTTATCCTAAATAGCCAACATACAAAATACATCACTGCTTTCAGCCATGGCCATTGAGTAAAATACCTTGATACAAAAAATTGAATGTATCTCAAAAAGTTGAATAGAACTACCTTGTCAAGTTTTGCTAAACATATAGCACACTTTGAGGCACTTATACTGGAAAACCAAATCATGTATATATCTTTCGTACAAAAAGACAAAATAGCATGCATAAGCACTGTGATAGTGCATTTCGAGGTAGAGACAAGCCATTTTGCTCTCCTAATCACCCTGAGTATGCTCACCAAATTTTGTGCGATTTTGAGACTATGATAGAAGGGCTGTCGGGGATGCCCTAGTTGAAGCACCTACCTGCTCTGATACTAGTTGTTGGAGTTTGAGTTTTGCGGAAGCATGCAAACAACACAAGGAAGAAGAAGAAGCTTGGAGCACAACACACAATATCAAATGTATTACTAGAATGTATAAAGATAAGCAACACATATTCAAGATTTGGATACATCAAAGATAGTGTGGGAGTACTTGGAGAGATTATACTCTGCCTTCACAAAAGCTAGGAAAATCCAATTCAAGAATAAGCTAAATAACCTCAAGAAAGGCCCCTCTCAAGGTGCCAATGATTGCATATTAAAGTTTAAAGAGCTTTCAGATGTACTAGGTGCTGATATATTTAGGTGGTGATGTGTGTGAATACACTAGGACCACCGGGGCACTTTTTTTCCCTTTAGGACGTTTTTTCCCCTCGACTTGTATATACACCTATTACCCTAATGGGTTGCATGGAGTTGCTAATATCCTGAGATAAAATAAAAATGAATATTTTAGCCCTTTCATCCCACTCTCTTACTACTCTTCTATGGTCATTGGTTGGATTCAACTCATCTATATAGGATAGTTTCTCTTCACCACTTAGGAGTCCCCACATACCTTTCCCCATCAAAAAATTGCTTATTCTAAATTGCCATGGTTGGTACTTTCCCTTTTTGAGATTCTCAATCTAAGCATTGAGATCATCCATGAAGCCTTATAGGTCTTGTGAACCTCCCCCTTGATGCAATGAAGCTGCAAAATATGGCTTTTTACCTCAAAAAATAAAGCTACTCCTCTTGATGAAGTTTTGTCTTTGATTCGATGACTTGTTTGCTTCCCCTCGTTGTTGATATGCCTATTCTTTGCTTCTTCTCTTAAAACTTTGATGAGTTCTTTACTTCACTTCAGCATATCCTTCTTCTCTCTTTGTTACTCCACTTATATCTCTGATACCAGTGTTGGAGAATAAACACTCCTATGTGCACAACGAAAGCAAATGAACCCTCTTAGGATCCTTAATTTTTTCAAACATAGGCTCTGTGATTTCTAAATTTCTCTCAGTACATGCAGAGAATGAAAATGAAACTTTGCAAATGGAAACTACGATTAGAGAGCTTTCCAATAAGAGTAAAATCACTCCATTTCAACACTAGATGATGCATCAATCAGTTGCAACAGAATAGATAACTTGATCTCTTCACAGACTATTAGCTAATCATAGAGAAACTATTATGGATATTTCTTTGAAGTTGTGCAAACACTTATTTCAAGACTTACAATACTTAAATTAGAACTTATAAGCTCTCCAACAAGACAAAAATAACTAGAAATGAATTCAGATCGAAGGAGAATCAACAATTACAAGATTAGGGGGTCTATGACAATCATCAAGAGATAGAGTATGTAAAAGTGAAATCTTTGCAAAATATAAAAAGAGAAGATAGTAGGGGATGTTCTTAATCAAAGGGCAGCTTGGGCATGTATTCCCACAACTCTAAGGTATATTACAACTCATTAGAGTTTTTAACCATTACATACTAACCTCTTTGACCAATGAAAAGCATATACATGTTAAAAAGTGAGGTCCAATCACATCAAGAAGTGACCTATTTCTTTTGTAATCAAAATATTTCCATTATATACATAATTTGATGCCTCCAACTTGTGCAAAGCATCCTCTTTTGATTTTGGATGATGTGGACAGTTCAATTCGGGGCATGTTCCCACACTCTTGAGCTTGAAATACAAAACTTTCAACAAAATTCATCACATAACTTGCTTCACTTATCTATACATTTCAATGAGATGTGTATAAAAGCTCCAATCAATTCATACCAGATTGAGAGCTCTAAACATTTTTCTACGGCCTTCACTTCCCAAAATCGAAGGTTTCTTCAATTCTTGTGAAGTGGAATTTTTTTTTTTTGATGCAAACATTTGACAATGGTGTTACAAAGCACTTGGTGACTCTTTATGCATATTTGGGAAGATAATGAGGTACATTAAGCATCATTGAAGTCACATTGGCAAGTGTAGAGGAGGTTTTTGCAAACACCCACTCATCTCTATTGATATATTTAGGTAGTGATGTGTTTGAACACACTAGGAACATTTGGGCACTTTTTTCCCTCTTTAGGAGGTTTTTCCCCCCCGACTTGTATATATGTCTTTAGCCCTAACCGGTTACTTATCTTTGTACATTCTAGTGGTAGTACATTCAGTATTGTGTGTTGTGCCCCAAGCTTTTTCTTCTTCCTTATGTTGTTCATGTGCATCTGTAGACCTTGAACTCCAACAATTGGTATTATAGCAGGTCACCACTTCATCTAGGGCATCGTCGACACTCCGATCATAGTCTCAAAATCGCACGAAATTTGGTGAGCCTCTGAATGCACTATCGTAGCGCTTGTGTAGGCCATTTTGTCTTCTTGTGCCAAAGATATATACATGTTTCAATTTGTCAGTATAAGCATCTCAAATTCTACTACAGGTTTAGTAGAACTCGTTAGGGTAGTTATGTTCAACTTTTTTAGGTCTATTCATTTTTTTGCATCAGGGTATTTTAGTCAGTGGCCATGGTTGAAAGTAGTGATGTACTTCGTATGTTGGTTGTTGAGGATAAGTTGGATGATACGAATCACCCATTGTGGGCTTATATGATGCATCATGTATTGGTGGCAAAAGGAATGTGAAATATTGTACAAGGTGTTGAAAGACATCCTATTACACCTACAAATATAGGTACTGAAGCTTATGCAGATGGCATTGAAGATGGTGATATTATGCAGATTCTTGTTCGTGCCATGGTTCCTGTTGCACCTACTATAGATCAGATTCATTGGGATGGTAGAGATGCTCAGGCACATGCATTGACAGCCTTGTTTGTCAAACATGACATTATTCCTCACATTTGCTCTTGCAGAATAGCTAAGGATGCTTGGGATACACTTACCACATTGTACCAAGCTAGGAATGAGCTCATGTTGCTTACCTCCGAAAATAGTTGGAGAGTGACTACATGAATAAATTTGATTCCATGGAATTTTTTTTTACAAAGATCAAAGGTTTGAAAGAACAGTTGATTTCTGTTGATGAAGTCTTGCCTGATAGTTCACTTGTGCAGACTAATTTAAATGGTCTTCTGGATTCATATCAGATTTTTGCTTCTACTCTTCGTTTGTTGATGAAAGGCGATCCAAATGCCTTGACACTTGAGGATTTAGTCTCTGTTCTATTTCACAAAGATCAGTCTACATAGAACAGGTCCATTATACGTGTTGCAGTTCAAGCTTTCCTGACTAGCGAGAAGGGCAAAGGTAAATGGAGCTCTTCTACTAGTAAGCAAAAATTTTCTTATTCTGCACAAACAAAGAAGGATGACAGAGGCGACAAGAAAATAGAAAAGTAGTTTTTTTGCAAGTATTGTAAAGCAAATCATCATGTCATAAAGAATCATCCAAACATGGCCGCAAAAGAGGCTAGAATGGTTGTTGTAGAGGCCTCTACACTGAAAACAAAGTCTACTAATCTAGTGCAAAACGAAGAATGGGCATTTACTACTATTTTAAGTTTTGACCCATCTTTTCTTGAATAGTGTATGTCTGTAGTAGACTCAGATGTTTGGTACTTTGATAGTGGGGTAACCAAACATATTACCTCGCAATGCAGTTTCTTCACGTCACTTGAGCCTACCCCTATAGGGAATATTGTCACATGCATCAATACATCCTTTTATCCGGTCATGGGACTTGGTAAGATCATTCTGACTACTAGTGATGGTAGTTCTTTTACATTTTCAGATGCTTTATTTGTGCTAGGGATCAAGGAGAATCTATTATCAATTTTAGCTTTAGCCAACATTGGCTTGGTTGTGAAATTTGTTGATGATTGATATACAGTTCATGATCTATCAAATGGTGATGTCATTATTGTCTTTGACATTTTATATCATGGGCTTTGTAAGCTCATAGACTATGAAAAATGTGTGAATGATTCAGCATGTGCAGTACATGATTCTCAGGCTGTGTCAAATGCAAAGCTTTGGCATGCATGCTTTGATCATTTAAATTTTGCTAGTTTGCTATTGTCACTCTAGCATAATGGTAAGTACCAACGTGAGGAGATCAACCTCATAAATGTCAATCTGCGGAGACGTGAGGACTAGTATGAAGACCTTGAGCAAGTGAAGGCACAAGTGCATGAGTGAAAGCACACAAGCATGCACACACATACACACACGTGTACAAGGTAGGAGCAAAGAGTGGAACAATGGAAGATCTCCGATTACAAAAGAACTCTCTTACAAAGCTCAAATCTACAACAAGCTAACCTCAAAAATGAGCTCTCTAGCTCTTTTTTTAGTTTTTTTACTAGTTTTGGCCCTATCCAGACCTAGTATTCGGCCTAGTTAAAAATTAGGCTCCAGGGCTTATTTGAGGGTGCTCAAACGGAGTCTGAAAATTATGAAAAATAGTACGATGATACTTCTAATACTCCTCAAGCTTGAGGACTCCTCGGCTTTAACAAAATGGAGTTAAAAAATGGGACACATGTACATACCTGAAGCACCTTGAACTCCAACAATTGGTATTATAGCAGGTCACCACTTCATCTAGGGCATCGTCGACACTCCGATCATAGTCTCAAAATCACACGAAATTTGGTGAGCCTCTGAATGCACTATCGTAGCGCTTGTGTAGGCCATTTCGTCTTCTTGTGCCAAAGATATATACATGTTTCAATTTGTCAGTATAAGCATCTCAAATTCTACTACAGGTTTAGTAGAACTCGTTAGGGTAGTTATGTTCAACTTTTTTAGGTATATTCATTTTTCTGCATCAGGGTATTTTAGTCAGTGGCCATGGTTGAAAGTAGTGATGTACTTCGTATGTTGGTTGTTGAGGATAAGTTGGATGATACGAATCACCCATTGTGGGCTTATATGATGCATCATGTATTGGTGGCAAAAGGAATGTGAAATATTGTACAGGGTGTTGAAAGACATCCTATAACACCTACAAATATAGGTACTGAAGCTTATGCAGATGGCATTGAAGATGGTGATATTATGCAGATTCTTGTTCGTGCCATGGTTCTTGTTGCACCTACTATAGAGCAAATTCATTGGGATGGTAGAGATGCTCAGGCACATGCATTGACAGCCTTGTTTGTCAAACATGACATTATTCCTCACATTTGCTCTTGCAGAATAACTAAGGATGCTTGAGATACACTTACCACATTGTACCAAGCTAGGAATAAGGCTCATGTTGCTTACCTCCGAAAATAGTTGGAGAGTGACTACATGAATAAATTTGATTCCATGGAAATTTTTTTGACAAAGATCAAAGGTTTGAAAGAACAGTTGATTTCTGTTGATGAAGTCTTGCCTGATAGTTCACTTGTGCAGACTATTTTAAATGGTCTTCTGGATTCATATCAGATTTTTGCTTCTACTCTTCGTTTGTTGATGAAAGGCGATCCAAATGCCTTGACACTTGAGGATTTAGTCTCTGTTCTATTTCACAAAGATCAGTCTACATAGAACAGGTCCATTATACGTGTTGCAGTTCAAGCTTTCCTGACTAGCGAGAAGGGCAAAGGTAAATGGAGCTCTTCTACTAGTAAGCAAAAATTTGCTTATTCTGCACAAACAAAGAAGGATGACAGAGGCGACAAGAAAATAGAAAAGTAGTTTTTTTGCAAGTATTGTAAAGCAAATCATCATGTCATAAAGAATCATCCAAACATGGCCGCAAAAGAGGCTAGAATGGTTGTTGTAGAGGCCTCTACACTGAAAACAAAGTCTACTAATCTAGTGCAAAACAAAGAATGGGCATTTACTACTATTTTCAGTTTTGACCCATCTTTTCTTGAATAGTGTATGTCTGCAGTAGACTCAGATGTTTGGTACTTTGATAGTGGGGTAACAAAACATATTACCTCGCAATGCAGTTTCTTCACGTCACTTGAGCCTACCCCTATAGGGAATATTGTCACATGCATCAATACATCCTTTTATCCGGTCATGGGACTTGGTAAGATCATTCTGACTACTAGTGATGGTAGTTCTTTTACATTTTGAGACGCTTTATTTGTGCTAGGGATCAAGGAGAATCTATTATCAATTTTAGCTTTAGCCAACATTGGCTTGGTTGTGAAATTTATTGATGATTGATATACAGTTCATGATCTATCAAATGGTGATGTCATTATTGTCTTTGGCATTTTATATCATGGGCTTTGTAAGCTCATAGACTATGGAAGATGTGTGAATGATTCAGCATGTGCAGTACATGATTCTCAGGCTGTGTCAAATGCAAAGCTTTGGCATGCATGCTTTTATCATTTAAATTTTGCTAGTTTGCTATTGTCACTCTAGCATAATGGTAAGTACCAACGTGAGGAGATCAACCTCATAAATGTCAATCTGCGGAGACGTGACGACTAGTATGAAGACCTTGAGCAAGTGAAGGCACAAGTGCATGAGTGAAAGCACACAAGCATGCACACACATACACACACGTGTACAAGGTAGGAGCAAAGAGTGGAACAATGGAAGATCTCCGATTACAAAAGAACTCTCTTACAGAGCTCAAATCTACAACAAGCTAACCTCAAAAATGAGCTCTCTAGGTCTTTTTATAGTTTTTTTACTAGTTTTGGCCCTATCCAGACCTAGTGTTCGGCCTAGTTAAAAATTAGGCTCCAGGGCTTATTTGAGGGTGCTCAAACGGAGTCTGAAAATTATGAAAATTAGTACGATGATACTTCTAATACTCCTCAAGCTTGAGGACTCCTCGGCTTTAACAAAATGGAGTTAAAAAATGGGAAATGGTATTTACAATGGTATTTACATGTGCTCCATTGTAAATACCATTTCCCGTTTACATATGCTCTCTCTTCTTGTATGTCCACTTCTTTGATGCACTTCCATACTTTGTGCTTGCCCTTGAGTATCAAAATCCCCCCCTCTCGAGTATATCGTCTCTGATAGACCCTTGTTGAAGTGGTTGTTCCATGTAGTAGTTTGAGAGGTAGTGCCCTTCATGTATCAACAGGAGTGATCCATCTTCCCAATGTATCTTGGCCAGTTGTTGGGTTCTTCAGTTTTCCACTGCTAGCCTATGCAAGACTTGGTCCAAATGTATGTACTTCTTCCTTGGATTTGAGCTGGATGGTGTATTGGTGTACTTTCGAAGATTGTTAGTTACTCAAAAGAGGTTGTCAATGTTGATCTTGAGTAGCTGTCTACTATGAATTGCTTCATAGGTACTGATATTGTACCCTTGATGTCCTTGGATCTTGAAACATGAGTTTCATAGTATGAGGCCAAGTACTTGTGACCCATAATGACTGATGGGTAAGTGCATTTGTGCATGGTTTGAAAAATATATGTGCCTTGTACATGGCCTTTTAATGTAGCCCTATGCATGCTTACTCGGGGAATGCATTGGAAGAAGTATGGTGCAAGAGATGGGGATCTTGAGCTAAGTGCTCAAGGGTATGCTAACAAAGAGGTTTCCTAGTCTATCATGGTTATGGTATTGTCAAAGTAGGGTGTGCTTACCATGGTGAAAGGTCAGTCAATGTTTGTCTCTTCGTGTTGTATGCCCATCATGGTGATTGACCATTGGCTCGTCTTCCATTGTTGATGGATATCCTTGTTCATGGTTCACTGAGATTCTTGGAGTGCATGGTCCTGTTTCTTTTTTTTTGGAACAATGTCACAAACAAGAAGAAAGAGGTCAATAGCAATAAAATATTTTACATATGTCAAATGTGTCTCATGTGCTTGGGATTCTCAATTGTGCCTATGCACGGCCGTCTAATGTGGCCCTATATAAATGCACGCTTTGGAAATGTATGACCTAAATGGTGCAAAAGACAAGGTGATGCCAAAGGCACATGGTTTTCACATGTCGAGGCTTTCGATGTTACTTGCAAATGTTGGTGCAATCATTGGTTTAAGGTATAGATGGATCTCCGTCATTTCTCTTTATAGGAATCCATTTTAGAACATTGTCCATCTGCTTACAAATCACTTGTGGTATCTTCATTTTTGGGTGATTTCTTACATTTTGTATCCGTCAATCCATTTTAGAACACTGTCCATCTGCTTACAAATCACTTGTGGCATCTTCATTTTTGGGTGAGTTCTTACTTTTTGTACCCAAACTTAAAGAAGTTGACTTCTTAGGTTCAAGTTGGCTGCATGGTCATAAAGCCAATCTTGACCCAAGACAAGCGGCTCCGTAAGGTCTTCATAGTGACATACTAGCATCTTGACTTTCATTGGAACATCTTGAAGGTAGATGAGAAGTTCCACCTCGCCCAAACAAGGGTTTCCACACCTCCTCATCCTATGAGATGGGCTTCTATGGGATTGATGTTCAATTGTAGGTCTTGGCAGTATGAAAGTCTAACTGCACTAGTTATTGCACCTGAGTCAATCAATGCTCTCACCATCCTTACACTTTTCCTTGTCCTACCTCTATTGTCACAAAGGGATGTTGGTTGATTATTCGAGAAGCAATTACATCCGATGTTTGGCACATGGACATGTGATATTGTGGGCTTTCCAGATTGACATCTAGGCCTAATTGCCTTAACTTATTTCGTCTATTGTGCTCTCTAGCCTCTACCTGTGCTTCTTCTCTAACTCTCAACTCTTCTTCTTTTCGCTTCTTAACAGTGTTGAGTCTCATTAGCATATCCTCTGTAAGAGGTTCTTGATATAGCTTGACTCGGCATCCACTAATATAGCTTGGCAAGATGTCACCTTTTAGAGTGGCCAACTGAACCGCACCACTAGTGAAAATTCTATTAATGATCATGGGTCCATAGCCTCGTTTTTCTAGTTTATGAGCATGTTGTTTTAGGGTACAAACCAACACTAGATCTCCCTCTTTCAATCCTTTGTCCTTAATGCGTGCATCAAAGTATGCCTTTTGCCTTTTCTTTGCAGCATAGTTGCCTTCTATCGCTCATAGCCTCATCTCACCTAAGCATTCTAGATCAAAGATCCTGAAGGACACTTCATGTCCATTCCACTCTTATCTTGTGCTACTTTCAAGGCTAGGATTAGGAAGTCCAATGGTAGCACAACATTCTGTCCGAAGACCATCTGAAATGGGGTGGCATTGAGTACCATTTTGTAGGCAACTCAGTATGCCCAAACAACATGGTGAAGTTGTTTGTCCCAATCGAAGTGTTTATTGTTTACGAGCTTTGTCACTACATTACACAGGATCTTATTTGTGCTCTTGGCTTGTCCATTAGCTTGTGGATTATAGGGGGCAGAATTCTTATGTATCACCAAGAATCCTTGGAGAAGATTTTCAATGACTTCATTCAAGAAGTGTGTACCTCTCTCACTTACTAACTCTATTGGTAATTTGTATCTCGTGAACACGTGCTCAAATAAGAACTTGCCGTCATTTGAGCATCACTCTTTGTCGTGGCTTTGACTTCCACCCACTTGGTAAGGTAATCTGTGGCTACAATAATGTATTCTGCATGGGAGTTTCTAGCTGGGGGGTTAATAGGACCTACAAAATATATATCCCACTTCGAGAATGCACTTCCTCCCATCATTGGTCTCAAAGGCATCTCGTCTTTTCTGATTGGATATTGTGCATGTTGGCATGTGTCACATTTCTTCACATAGGTATGTGCATCCATATGAAGAGTTGGCCACCAAAGTCCTGAGAATAGAATGGTCTTGATTACTCGATTAGGACCGAAGTGTCCACGTGCAATACCACTTTATGCAGTTTCTAAGAGTTTCAAATAGTCTGATTCATGAATGCACAGTCTTAAGTAACCATCATTTCCTCTTCGATATAGGTTGTCTCCTACTAAGGCATAGTCCTGAGCCTCTTGCTCCATGCTCCATTTTCTTGCTAGACTAACCTCATCGGGTAATGTTCCCTATCTCATGAATTCTACCAATGGAGCACTCCAATCTGGAATTAATGACATGTGATAAAGGTAGCATGCTCCACTAGGGGTTTCTCTTTCCACATTGGACAATTCTTAATCCACTCATGTATTTCTTTGTCCATACTATGCCAATACACTCCTAAACGTTTAAATTTTGCGATGTTCATTGTTTAGAATAGTGATTTCCTAGCATTCCTTCATGGGCTTGTTGCAACCAACTACTATGTTCATCGTCCTCGACACACCAAGCTAATACACCCTCCGTATCTTGTTTGCACATGCTTCCAGCCAATATGTGATATTTTTGTGATTCTACACTTTCTTCTTTGTTTGTTTTCACGACCTTCTTTGCGGGTCCGAAGGTTAGGACATGTACCAACTTATTTGCCCATTTAGTAAAAACTTCTAAATTGAACAGATAAGCGTCAGGCACTTCATCAGAAACTCCTTGCGGTGACTCTCCTAAAGTGATGTGAGAAAGGTGATCTTCCCTAAGGTGGGTCCTACCTTTCCTAACAACAACTTCAAAATCATATTCCATTAGTAAGAGGAGCCATCTTACTAAGCATCCGGTATTACAAGGTTTATTGACCAAATATAATAAAGCTTGATGATCAGTGAAAAACTTGAACTTGTTGGCCAATCGATAGTGTCTAAATTCTTTCACAACATATACCATGCCTAAGCCTTCTCGCTCGGTTGTGGTATAGTTGCCTTCAGCTTCATTCAGCTATCTACTAGCATATGTTATAGGCAAATCTAGATTTCCTTAACCTATGGATTGTGATAGCACACAACCTATTGCATGATTGGAGGCATCTACATGGACATGGAATGGTTTATTCCAATGAGGAGTCGTCATTATTGGTGTTGTGCACAAAGGTCTCTTGAACTCATTGAAGTAGTTTTTGCATTTGTCATTCCACTCGAAATTTGTCAACAAGGCATAAAGAGGCTTAGCTATAATTGCATACATGTGAATAAACCTACGGTAATATCCACAATGGCCCATAAACGCTTGTACCTCTTCAACATTCCTTGGCCTCTGTAGCTCTGCTAGGGCTCCCACTTTATCCTCATCTGTAGATATTCCGTTCTTTCAAACAATATGAACTAAGATCTTACCTTGTCATATTATGAACACACACTTCTCTGGGTTCAGACACACTCGATACTCTTTGCACTTGTTGAAGATCTATTTGAGCTCAAGGATGTGGTATCTTCTTTCTTGGGAATGAGCGCATAAATTGTCCACATACACTTCTAAGCTCTTTCGCAAGAATTCTTTGAAGACATGACACATGAGGCTTTGGAATGTTGCAGGTGTTTTTGTGAGCCCAAATGGCATCACACAAAATGCAAAGATTCCCCACTCCGTGGTGAAAGCTGTTTTGTGTTGATCTTCTGGGGCTATGGACACTTGATTGTAACCTAAAAATTCATCAAGGAAGCTATAAACTTCCTTGCCTACAACATGCTCCAATAAATGATCGGTGATTGGAAGCAGATAGCTATCTCTGATCATAGTGGAATTAACTTTTTTAAGGTTAATACACACTCCCAACTTTCCATTCTTCTTGGGCACCACTACAATGGATGACACCCATTCAATATGCTCAATGTCATAGATGAACCCAGCTTCAATCAATCTATCAATTTCTTCTTTTAGTTTTGCAGCATAAGTGTCATTATATGTGTAGGGCTTCTGTTTGGTGGGCTTGGCATAAGGGATCATGGGGATCGTATGAGAGCTATATCTTCGGATCTACTCCCTTTTTCAATCTTCAACTTAATAATTCTTGAAATTCTCTAGTACCTCAAACAATGATTCCTCCTCTTCTTGTTTCACCACTTTTCTTTTCTTTTTCTTTTGACTACCTTCACTGCCATCCTTTGAATTTACAGTTTTGATGCTTGCAAGAGGTGCTTCTTCCTTTTAAGTAAACACTCCTACATCTTCTAGGTAGTGCTTCTCTAAATTAAAGCAACTATCCATCACAATGGACTCTAGATCATCATCATTCTCTTCTTCTTCTATGAAGTCACTAGGGTCACATTCTTCTAGCAAGGGCTGACACATGAACACTGAAATAGCATAACCCTCCTCATCATAATGAGGTGTCCATTGTTCTTCATTGAGTGCAATGTCCATGGTGGCTAAGATTTCTGCCCAACCATGAGGCTCAAATTCTTCATCTCGAAAGATCATTGGTGTGTAGGTTGGGTCACTAACTTGTTTGGTTTCCTGAGAAGTTCCTTCTTCTCTCACTTTTAGGCGTCTTTCCTCTTCCTCTCTGACCTTGCATATCCACAAATGAGTACCTTCATGCATCCAGGATGGATCAAATGAACTCTCAGAATGCATAGAGATTAAATCTTCTTTTGCCTTATGGATAGGATTCCACTGTAGGGGTAGTACATCTATGAAGGTATAATCCTTCACATTGACCTTTTTTTGACCCCTAAGTGTTGTAAGTGCAAGGAGTTGCTTTCCCAATCTTGTACTGTCTATAGTTCTTGTAGGAAAGACATTCCTAGGATCATCTCATAGACATTATTTTTACCAAAGTCACATATAGAAAAGGTGTGTTCAAAATCTACACCACAAGTGGTTAGAGTTATCCCCTCTAGCAATCCTAGAGGTATTTCAACATGGCCATCATCCATTTGAAGCTTCATTCTCGTTGGTCTTAATGTAGGTTTGCCCCATTGCTTCCACAAGGAGGTGGTATCAATCGCAACACCAACACCGAAATCTAGGATGGCTTTGGTTGTGTAACCTTGGTAGGGGATTGGAAGATAAGTATTACGTTCTTCACCTTCACTCATGTCCCCTATTTTTTCTAGAGGTATCTCTGGTACTTTCTACTTAGCGCTTGCTTTTGGCATATTAGAATCAAGTTCTGGAACTTGATTCATCACATGATTCCATAGCTCACATTTTACTTTGAGCAGCTCTTCTAGGGTGAGATGAAATTGAACCTTAGTGTCCTTCACGACATCAGTGTTTCTTGGAGCCACTGAGTCTTCATTTCTTACCAATATTGTGGGAGCTCTGATCTAAAGAGATTCCGATTCCCATGGACCTGTGAATTGTGGCTTGTAGAGAATTAGATTCAAAATCTAATCTTTCATCTTCTTGTTGCTCTACTTGGTCTCCATAAATAGATGGAATATCTTGGGGAAATTGATCATGGAGATCATCAATTTCAGGAATAGGAGGGGGATTACCCTTCTCCTTGGCCCATTTCTCTTCTTGTATTTCTTGCAAGAACACTTGAGAGTACTGTTGAATTGAAAGAGGTGTCCCTCATCCATGGGATTAGGAACGTACACTTTTGTTGGTGGTGAGCTTTCTCTTTCAACAATTGGTTGAGCCTGTGGAGGTAAAGAAACATGCGGCTTGTTTACCAACTGCTCTAATCTTTCTAGTAATCCCTCGAAATGCAAACCTAGTCTGATAAGATTTGTCTGATTGAACATTTGACTAGTCTCAAACATAGCTTGAGCTAGTTCTACCATTTTAATGCACATTTTTTTTTGTTCAATCTCTAAATCTAATCTAGGATAAGTCTTGTCTAGGTTTGCAGTTGTTGGCCCTTCTCAAAGTTGAGCCTAGTAGGCCTTGAACATCATGTCCAAGTCCTTTGGGGTTGGATATGCAAGAACAGACCCTAGTTGTGGTTTATTTACAATGGGTGGTGGGGTGGGATGAGGTGGTGTGGATGGAGTTTCGGCATGCAAGGGACTTTGAGATGCAATGTCTACTATTTTTGCTTATGCGTCTTTCAATCTTTCCTCTCGTTCGAATAGCTTTCTATTCCACTTACGATTGGCCTTCTCCCTGGTATCCTTCCATGTTCTTGTTCTCCTCTTACTAGGCTCTCTTGATTCACTTGACTATGATTGTTCAACGGGTTAATCATGTTTTAAGGCTTGTGCCCTAGTAACTGTGTGTATAGGAGCCACATTACCACTACTTGAATCCACCATTAAGCCTACCACATTAATGGGTGTAACCTTGGGTGCACTAGAGGGATTCCTAGGACAATCTCTTGGGAGATGTTCTTTGCCACAGTTAGGACAAAAGCCTTGTATTGTGATGTTCTTTGCCACACTCAAGACAAAAGCCTTGTATTGTCCTTGTCCTGGAGTTGATGGGTGGGGACATTCATGAATGAAATGGTCACCCTGACATCCAAAACATGGTCCTCTAGGGGCTTATGGTCTTACTTGTCTCGATTAGGGCCTGGGGTTAGGATCCATGTACATGAAATTGGAGTATTCTGGCTCCCAGTTTTGTTCCATAGGTGGTGTCTCGTATTAATAGGAATAAGCCTCAGTATGCTTTGGTGACTCTGTGTAATAAGCTTGTGGACTATCTTCATGGGAGTAGTCTGAACTATGAGCATGAGAGTCATTTTCTGAGACCAACGAGGTTAGTGGCACCAATGCTCTATTAGGGTTTTCCTCTGCCACTGCATACTTTACTGGGATGACATTGGTAGGAGCTGGCGATTGGTTTCCTAGGACCAGTTGTGGCCTATATGGTGCTTGATATTGTTGTTGTGGCCTATAATATGGTTGTTGGTATTGATGCTGCTACCTACCTTGTTGGTAAGGATGTTGATAAGTTTGTCTAATAACCTGCCTATTGTAGGGACAATCTTGAGCCGTATGGTTCGTGTGTTTTCTCTCGATAGTGCAATATGGACATTCCTTTCTCTCACATTCTAGTTTTGCATTGGGCAAACATTAGCCATGTGGTCCCCTCCACAAGTATAACATCGGTTCAATGAGGTGACTCTTGGTGTTTGTCTATTTTGAACTCCTTGCTTCTTGGCAACTTTCTCAGCTATCTCATCTATTTCCATGGAGATTCTCAAAGTATAACTAGTAGAACTATCAAAATCCTTATAGAGTTTGGACAATCCTAACTCCTCACCCAAGTTATCTTCTATGTATATGCACATTGGCACACACACTCTCCTATGGATCTAGGCTCTTTCAAGTACACATATGATCTTAACTTGGTGCTTAGTAAGCCATCTGAAAACAAGGCCACTTGTTTGGTCGGTGTGGGTAACTCTAGAAGAATGCATCTTTCTAAGTATAGTTTGAACCGTCTTCTTGTAAGTCGCACTGTTTCTTGGGGCGGCTGCTTGAAGCTGTGGATCAAGGATAATGTATTATGCCTAATATCACTCTTGAAAAATTCTACAACGAATTCCTCTAGCAGTTGACCTATGTTTCGATAATTGCAGTGGTTTCCTAGTCCCACCTAAGGGTCAACTTCAAAATACTATATCTAATAATCCACGAACTCAAAATCACAAAAAATGGATTTCGTATGAGAAAGTTATGTCAGTTCAGGGTTCTCGGGGTTAAAATAGGAAAACAAGATCTCTGAGGGATTCCTTCAGAACAAGTGGTACATGATACTTAAGAAGTATCGGTGATACTTGGGAACCAACCATACACAATACTTGAGCCAAGATGATACATGATATCTAAACTAAACAATACAAGATACGAGGAATCCCACGATACACGATACTTGTCTTTGGACGATACACGATACACAGGAGAGACGATACGATACTTGGTTTTAGACAATACATGATACTTGAGTGTGCAACGATACACGATAGCAGATTTTCACGATACGATACTTGAACTACCACGATACATGATATTGACCTTTGGTGATACACGATACTTGGGAAGTATCGTGACACACGATCAGACTAGACACGATATCAATACTCAAGCTGACGACACATGATACTTGTTTAGTATCGTGATACACGAGGAGTGAGATATCGGCGATACATGATACCTACCAAGTATCGGGATACAAGGGAATTCAGGTATCGCGATACCTGAACTCAACTGACCACGATACTTGGACTTTTTGGAGTTTGAATTCAAAACTTTTTGCAAATATGTGTACCTTATGTCCTCCTTGTCACTCTTATGTGCCTCTAGATGCAAAGGTTCTCTCCAAACTCAAGATACAGCCCTCGTGATACTTCACACAGGTCATCTCATGCCTATGACTGTTCACTCATATTTTTGGTGTTTTGAGAGTGTTTCAAGAGTTTTTCTTCAGCAATTCAACTCTGAACTCCCTCTAGGCTTCTTGCTCACATCCATAAATGAAAAACAAGGTGAATGTACACTAGAAAATGAAAAGATTTATGAGAAGATGAAGATGGGAGAAGATGGTGATGATGATGAAGATGAAGAGGGAGAAACAATAAAAAACTGAATAGAAAATGATATTTTCTACCTCCGAATGTCGCCACTCTACGTATTACCATCACACGCTCATCCTCCAAGCTCTATCCTTGACAACGGCATGAAATTTGGTGTCACTCTAGCACAATGGTAAGTACCAATGTGAGGAGATCAACCTCATAAATGAATGTCAATGCGTGGAGACGTGAAGACTAGTATGAAGACCGTGAGCAAGTGAAGGCACAAGTGTGTGCGTGAAAGCACACAAGCATGCACACACATGCGCACAAGGTAAGAACAAAGAGTGGAACAATGGAAGATCTTCGATTACAAAAGAACTCTCTTACAAAGCTCAAATCTACAACAAGATAACCTCAAAAATGAGCTCTCTAGCTGTTTTTATAGTTTTTTGACTAGTTTTGGCTCTATCGAGACCTAGTGTCCGACCTAATTAAAAAGTAGGTTCTAGGGATTATTTGAGGGCTCAACAGGATTCTAAAAATTATGAAAATTGGTAGGATGATACTTGTAATACTCCTCAAGCTTGAGAATGCCTTAGCTTGAAGAGAATGGGGTTAAAAAAATGGGAAATGGTATTTACAATGGTTTTCAGTGATGAAAATCACTATTTTTATAGGGATTTCTTCTGAAAATGTGACATGTGCTTCTTAGAGCTCCCTACATGCTCTCTCTTCTTGCATGTCCACTTCTTTGATGCATCTCCATGCTTTGTGCTTACCCTTGAGTGTCAATAGCTATGCCTACAAAACTCTAAAATGATGTCCTTTGTGGCCAAACTTGAGGCATCCGGTAAACATGTATATGAAGGTTGTATTTTGGGCAAAATGGAGCATTCGTTATTCCCAAAAGATGGTTCAGTTTGAGCTACTAAAAAATTGCAGCTCGTTCACAGTGATGTCTATGGTCCTATGTGGACACCCTCTTTTGGGAACTATCTTTACTTCGTGACTTTCATCAATGATTTTTCCAGGCATGCATGGGTATACCCATTGAAAGAAAAGTCCCAAGTGTTTATGTACTTCAAACAGTTTTTGGTTTTGGCTGAAAATCTATCACTGTGTAGAATGGGCACCCTCCATTCTGATCGAGGGGGAGAATATATGTCTTCTAACTTTAATGCATTTCTAGCTGAATGTGGGAGAAAACATCAGTGTATAGTGTCATATACACCTCAACAAAATGGAGTTGCTGAATGGAAGAATAGGTCACTCATGGAGATGGCAAGGTGTATGGTCAAGAGTTAGGCTTTATCACATAGGTTTTGACTTGAGGTTGTTATGTGTGCAACATATATACTTAATAGGTGTCTCGTTAAAGAGCTGCAGTCTATCACTCCATATGAGGCTTGACATGGTTTCAAGCCATCTATTTCTCATCTGCATGTTTTCGGTTGTTTGGAATGTGCATTAGTGCATGAACAACAACACGAAAAATCAGATGATAAAGCAGTGAAATGTACATTTGTTGGGTACAGTTTTGAAAGCAAAGGCTATCATCTGTATCATCCATATACTAAACGCATTCTAGTTAGCCATGATGTTTTTGTAGAAGATGCTATTCACTCACTACTTTCATGTACTAAGGAGACATATGTTAGCTCCAAAGACATATATAATACTTTGCTGCCTCTTTTTACAGGTGGACAATCTAGTGCTGGTCCCAATGAGGCAACGATTCAACCTTTAGAGGTTTCATGTGATGATGCACATCATTCCATTTCTAATGCAGATTTGCATGATGCACTTGTTGATGAGAGAGCTGATATTAAGGAGGCAAAAACTATGCCAAAATGGCTAGTGTACACTTTGCATGACAACAAATTAGATGCACCTCTATCATATCATACTCGTTCAGGCTCTCATAATGCCTCTTTTGCATTAGATTGCTATGCTATGGCTATCTCTAGTCTCTATGATGAGAATGAGCCTCTTTCATTTGATGAAGCATAAAATTCAAAAAATTGGATGGTTCTATGGAATTTGAATATGATGCTATAAGGAAAAATGGTAGGATTGTTGCAAAGGGTTATGCACAAGAAAGGGGCATTGATTTTGATGAAACATTTGCTCCTGCATGTCCAATGACTACTTTTCATAGCATCTGTGCACTTGCAGCTCATCATGGATGGATTGTACATCAGTTGGGCATTAAACTTGCATTTCTTAATCGTGATTGCATGAAGAAGTGTATGTTTTTCAACCTTGTGGCTTTGTGCAAAAAGGGCATGAAAACGAGGTGTGTAGGTTAAAGAAGGCATTATATGTTTAAAGTAAGCAGCACATGCTTGGTATGAAAAGATACATGGCTATCTAATTGCACATGGTTTTGAGAACAATCCAGCTAAAAGCACCTTATATGTTAAGCATGCAAATGATGTACTTCTAATCATTGTTGTGTATGTTGATGACATGCTATTCAGTGGTCCTAATGAGAAGCATATTGCTGATTTTAAGGTTGATTTGCATGCCTCATTTGAGACGTTTGATTTAGGCCATTTGCATCATTATTTGGGCATTCAATTTATGCAAGATGATGGGAGAATAGCTTTGTATCAAACGAAATAAATTGACACATTATTGCAGTGTTTTGGCCTTGAAGAATCCAAACCTATTGCCACTCCTATGGAGAGAGGTTTATGAATGATGTTGGAGATGCATTTGATGATGTTCTCTATCAGAAGGTTGTTGGATGCTTGATTTACTTATGCATTATTTGGCCAGATATTCAGTTTGTTGTCTCATAGATGAGTATGTTTATGCATTCCCTCGATGTCAAGCATTTGAAGGCAGTTAAGTGCATCTTTTGTTACTTGAGTGGTATCCAACTACTTGGATTGTTTTATCCCAAGGGGGGATCACTACCACCAGATTTACATGTTTTTTCTGAATCTGACTAGGTTGGTTGCTATGACACTCGTTTGTCCACTAGTGGCTTTTGCTTCATTCTTGGTAGCTCATGTATATCGTGGTTGAGCAAGAAGCATCCTATTATGGCCACTTCTAGTTGTGAGGTTAATTATAGGGCAACTTTCATAGCGACTATTGATTGTGTGTGGCTCAAATGCCTTATGGTTGACTTGGGTGTTGGTCAGTCTTCTGCCACCACCATCTTCACTTACTGTCAGAGCACATTGGCATTTGCGAAGTACCTTGTGTTCCGTGCTCGCACTAAGCACATTGAGGTGCATTATCATTATGTCAAGGAGAGGTCCTCTGCTAGAGAGATCAACTTGGCATATGTGCCCACGCACGAGAACATTGCAGACCTTTTCACGAGGGCTCTACCTAGGGAGAAGTTTGAAGCTTTTCGCAAAGCTTTGGGCTTACTTCCTTTTGTGGATTGATTCCACATAGCTTGGCACTTCCTTATTCATGAGTGCCAGCTCCTTGTTCACCGCATCACTCCCAAGGGGGATTTGTTCATATATTTAGGTAGTGATGTGTGTGAACACACAAGGACAAGCGGGGCACTTTTTTCCCTCTTTAGGAGGTTCCCCCTGTATATATGCCTTTAGCCCTAACAGGTTACTTATCTTTGTACATTCTAGTGGTAATCCATTCAGTATTGTGTGTTGTGCTCCAAGCTTCTTCTTTTCCTTGTGTTCTTTGCGTGCTTCTCTAGACCTTGAACTCCAAAAATCTCTACATATTTCTCATAATCTCTTCATAGTGGTATTTAGAGAAACTAAGCATTATGGGTAATGGATTCCCCTCATCTATTTAAAAATTAGATCGAGACAGTAACTCAACATGGTCACTCATAATGGAAGCATATCTACAAGGAAGAAATATATATGGTTACATATCTAGATATGAGATAATTCCAATACTTAGAAGCAATGAACAACCAACACAAGAGGGGAAAGAAAGGTTTAATGCATGGTTCTCAAAGGATGCTTTGGCAAGGTCTTACATTCTCAACTCTATCTCAGATTTTTTTACTTCCTCGCATTAGGAATCGCAAGACAACAAATAAACATGGAATGATCATGAAGCATTCATCTCATGAAGCACCAAGGCTAGAAAGAATCATTTATAGATGGAGTTTACAACAATCAAGAAGATGCCCAAGTAGAGAGTGATTGATTTTGTCACTAAGATGGACATTGTAGACTAGCTTGGAAGCATTGGAAAAGTCATTGATGAAGAATAAATAGTGAGGCAAATCATCAATGGTATCAAGGTTGATGACAAATAGGATACATTGACCACATCCATGGATCTCTACATGGACATGCAAGTTTTTGACTTCAAACACTCATGGAACAAATTTTCACACATGAGGAAAAGATTATAAAGAATGGAGACAATAAAAAAGGTAATCAATCCTCTGGTCTCTATACAAATAAGAATAAAGGTAAGGGTAAGATGTCTGATGATGAAGGAATTACTTCTCAAGCCAACTTTGCAAGTAGAAGTAAAGGCTCAAGAGGAAGAGGCAGAGGAGGTAGACAAGGCAGGGGGAGAGCCCCGAAGCTCATCATCTTGTGCCATTTATGGACTAACCAATCGTATTATAGAGAATTGTTTTAGGAATCCAAGGAACCAAAGAGGAAGAGGATTCAATAGAGGAGGATATGGAAGCTTAAGAGGAAAACTCAACAACTCTCATGGATACAATAACAACTCATACAACAATAACTACCAAGGTGGATACAAAGGAAGGAGAGACTACAACAACTATACAGATGATCAAGCTCAAGAAGACTCACTTCTTCTTATGAATGAGATGAACATGTGTTTTATATAGACTCAAGATGCTCAAATCATGTGGTAGGCAATGGAGCTCTACACTCAAATTTGGAAGACCCAAGGAATATTCATGAAGACACCTAAGAAAAATGGAGTGGAAAAGTGAAGGAATAGGATAGTTGTGGAGGCTCCAGGATCAATGCTCAATGAAAAGAAACTCCCCAACTACTTGTGGGTAGAGGTAGTATCAAAAGCTAAATATCTAATTAATACACTTCTATCAAATTTTGTAGATGGCATGACACCATATGAGGCATGGAATGGAAGGAGACCTTGTCTTGATATGTTATGAATTATGGAATGTGTTGAACAAGGATTTGTTGGAGTGTTAATTTATTAATGTATTAATGTGTTTTGGTGTTTTCAATATAGCAATTGAAGGTTCATGAGGGCATGAAAGGTGTGAAAGGATGGACATCAATAATCCAATTGATCATTTTTATATTTTGTAAATAAACCCGTGTAAAGGGTTCTTTTTTTAGAAATAGTTAGTAAAGTAGTGGTTAGAATAAGGGTCACTATACACTACAATTTCTACTATTAAAAGCAAAGTCTCTCTACAAAAAGAGACCCACTTTTACTTTCACGCATGCTTTTTGAAGCCACTCTCATGTTACCACTATTTTGACATAATAAAAAAAATCCTATAAATACATGCACTCTATGGACTGTCAAAATAGAGTGCATGGGGGGAGATAGCACCCAATACTACATTCTTTCTTATTTCCTTGTGTATCTATTTTCTCTGTGTGCACGTGAGTTAAGATCTTGATAATAGTGGTATCAAATTTCTATGCGGGGGTTACTACAGAGGGGTCTGTTTCTATTCATTTTGACATTTGATCTCTGTTTCACCATTCGTTGTTCTCTGTTCTTTGTTAGCGATTCCAATTTGGATTTCAATTTTGACTCTATCTCCATCTCCCTCTCTATTTCCATTTCGTTTTTGGTTCTAGTTCGAGAACCAAAACCTACATTAAACCTATATTTACTCCTTCGGCTTACTCAAAGGCATCCCTAAGGCATAGAACGTAGGCATAACTAAGGCATTACTTTGGCACCCATGGCTCCCTTGGAGGCCATTGGCTATACATGAACCATTTTTAATTTATGAGTGGCAATAAGCAGTTTTATATCACCAAGGAGGACGGATTTGAACCCACAAGCTCACTCTCACAAGCGAAGTGTTTTACCACTACACTATCTCTTTGTGTTGTCACTCTACTTCTCTTTTCTTATATTTGACACAACTTGCATCTCTTTCTTACTTTTTCGATTCCCAAGAACAACCCTTCCTTTCACATTTTAATTCAAGAAATCTCAAAATTGTTTTTACATATCTAGCAAGAGGATTTTGTTCTCTACATACCCGTGGACCCTACGAACACCATGGAGGCTCTTGGTGAGTCACCTCTACCTAAGGTAACACTCGAGAAATAGCTCGAGCTCCTATATCATGAACTTTGAGCTGCTTAGGATGGGTAAAAGTTATTGTCTCTTCCCAATCGGATGGCACACATTCTAAGATTGGTGTTAAAAGTTATCAGTTTCTATGGTTTGATGGCATGGCCTTTTAGTTCTTTCATGGTTATCATAGTTTGAGGATTTTTATATTGATGAAACATATGCTAAAAGCGAAAAAGTCAAATTTTCCACTAGCTATTTAGTAGGACAAGCTCAGCTCTAGTGGAATGTCCTCATCATAGTAGAGATCGTCCAACCATGTGGAAGGTTTTCCAAGATAAAGTGAAGGATTCTTTTCTTCCTCCTCAATATCATTTAAATGGTCGATGTGCATGGACAACCTTTACATGGAAGGAGGGTGACACAATCACTACCTACACGGAGCAGTTCTATCAAAATTTATTATTGATTCTAATGCTCAAAGATGTACCAAAGGATAGCTTGTAGCATAAATATGAAGATGGTTTGGAAGTGGGAATCCAAGGCAAACTCCACACCCTATGGCCTACAACCCTCAACAAGGCTATCTCTTTTGCATATGATGTAGAGAAGGAATTTCAATCCATAACTAAGTTGATCCATCTACAACAACCGCATCAACAACCACTTTTTGTTAAACCAATGTTTCCTATGAAGCATAATTTGAATGCCCCATCTTACTCTAGTTTTCCTCATCCTCCATGATCCAACTACTCAACTACACCTGTTGCTTCATCTCGCCAACCAGAAAACCACCTACCCTACAAACTTCAGTGGCGGATGCCCAACAGAATTGACCATGTATCACTTGCTAGAATTGTGCTAAACTTGGACATACAAAAATGAAGTGCCGATTATGAACTCTTCACATGAAACTAGTTGTAGCTCAATTGCATAACATGGAGGCCCATAATGAAGAAATTCCTCCTATTTGGATAGAGGAAGCATTGGAGGACTTTACCTTGGGTAAGGATATCTCTATTCATTCTTTACTTTTCATGCAAGGTACTATCAATAACAAACTGGTTAATATTTTACATGATGATGGTAGTTCACATGATGTCATTTCACATTTATTAGTACAAAAACTTTAATTTTAAACATTTCCTTCCTTGTATAAAGTGAAAAATGCATTTTAAGGTAGTCGTTATAATGTAACACGAGAAGTGCAAGATGTTACAATTAGCATAGGCCCATGTGTAGATGCATGAACATTTTTAATTGCATCTTTGCAATCTTACAATGTTATACTCGGTGTGACTTTTCATCATGATTATAACCCATGCGTTGACTACCATACACATACCTTTAACTTTGAATTTAAAGATCAAATCATTATTTTGTCTACACAACATGATTTCCAGCCATTTCCATTGATTAGTCATACTCAAGTAAAATGTGCATTTAGGAAAGGATTCAATTCATGCATTTTTGTTTTTAATTTCATAAATGAATATACTCATACACTTCCCAATGCACATAAACCTTTCATGACAACTTATAAGGATTTTTTTATGTCCAATTATCCTTCTGAACTACCACCATCGCGAGGATCCTTTGACCTTAGCATAGAATTAATTCGTGGTAGTTCCCCTCCTCATAAAGCACCTTATAGGCATGGCCCACTACATCAAAAGGAAATGGAAAACCAAGTGAAAGACTTGCTCCACAAAGGACTTATAAGGCCTAGTTCTTGTTGGAACATCAAGCTTACACTATTCTTGAGGTGGATTTGATTTACATCTAAGGCTATCACGTCGAAAGAATATCCATTGGAGAGTTCTTTTATTTATGCTCACTTATTGTACTTCTTTAAAAGATGTTTCATGGATCTTTTACCATTGTAAAAGCATTGAGATTTACACATGTAAAAGTATAAAGAGAGAGTCCAAATTCCATGAATTTGTGTTTGGTTGAGTTGCATTCAATGAAAAAATCAATCACCTAAAAGTAGATCAACCTAGATCTTCACTTTTCCTAGATTGTAGGAAAGTGAATTGATTCGCTCAACCATTCCCACCTTCATTTGAATTCAAAATCCACTTGTAGAAGTCGTGGATCACTTCTAAAGTCTATATAAAGACTTGAAATCACTTGTACAATACATGGAAGCAATATACATACACTTGTGACCATCATTGTCTTGCTCCTTCAATCTTTTGCATCATCTTCTTCGCCAACAATAATCTTGGAAAGGTTGTCGCTCTCTCTCTCTCTCTCTCTCTCTCTCTCTCTCTCTCTCTCTCTCCCTCTCTCTCTCTCTAGAGCTCGAAATTTGATGATAGATGGCGTTGGAAAGATATTAGTGTCTAGTTTATGCCTCTAAATTTTGGTAGCATTTGGTTTAGTAGATTGGGAGAAATCTTAGTTTTTCTCTCTCGGGGTCGATCTCTATGTATTCCTAAAAAATAGGAGGTACCACCGTTCAGTGTCTGGTTCATTCCTATAGCATATTTTGCTTATTCCTTATACTTTTATGCATTATATACACGAAACCCTATGTGCATCACTCCCATAAAAGGATTTTTTCTAATTGTAATCATACTGGTGGTATGAGCATTTGAAGTTCATTGTCTCTTCCATAGATAGTAATTTTTTTGAGGTAGTCGAAATGCGAACCTATCCATTTTGAATTAACTCTTTCTCCTTGATGCTCCAAAGTACATAGTACAATTTTCTGCACTTATCGCATGCCTATAAGGTCTATTTGAGTCTCCATAAGCTGAAGGGCTGGTCTTGTGCCGGTTGGTTGGACCAAACTTCGTCGCCTCGAAACTCACTTTTCACATCCTACAAGCTTCTCCAAGTTCTTTCGGTGGTATTAGAGCTAGATCAAGATGGGTAACGGCTTTCCCTCAATGATCAAGAAGCTTGATCGACACAACTATGCAGCTTGGAAAATCAGAATGAAAGCATAGTTGCAAGGTTTAAATCTTTATGGAATTGTAGCAAGTGATGAAGCTATGCCTATTCCAAGATCCAAAGGAGGCCCTACACAAGAGGAGACAGATAAGCTCACACTTTGGTGTGAAAGGGATGCTAAAGCAAGGTTGTACATACTAAAATCTATCTCTGACTTTCTATTACCACATATTAGAGGATGCAAGACGTCTCAAGAGACTTGGGATGCCCTCGAGACTTTCGTTTTTGCTAGTACCAAAGCAAGAAAGAATCATCTCTGGAACAAGTTCAACCAAGTGAAGAAGACACCTAAACAAACCATCATGGAGTTTGTTACCAAGGTCAAGGAGGTTGCAGATCAGTTAGCATCCACTGGAGAGCTCATTGAAGAAGAGGTCATCATGAGGCAAATTCTCAACGGCATTCAAAGTGATAAGCAATGGCAATCTTTCACTACGGCATATGATCTCATCATGGATGTGCAAACTCTAGACTTCAACATCTTTCTTGGACAACTCTTCAATCAAGAGGCCAACATAGCATAAAGGAAGGTAACTCCTATCATGGTAATTCAACTAGTGCTCTATAAGCAAATAAGAAGGATAAGAAGCAGAAAGGCAAGAAGAAGGAAGAAGATGAAGAGGAGACTTCCCAAGACAACTTCGCAAGCAAGAGCAAGTGGACAGGGAAGAAGCAAGGACCAAAGCAAGATAAAACCAAAGGTCAAAATGTTCAACCTTGTGCCATATGTGATAAAACCAACCACACCACTAAAATCTGTTGGTTCAATGGGAAGACCCAAGAAGGAAGTGGAAGAGGTGGATATGGAAACAATAGAGTTAGAGGTGGACACAAGTTCAACAATAACAATAGAGGCTATAATAGAAGGGAAAACAACTATTTAGAAGATCAACCACATGAAGACTCATTGCTTCTCATGAGTTTAAGCCACAAAGAAGGTAAAGAAGATGATCATTTGTTCTACATAGATTGAGGATGTTCGAATCATGTTGTAGGCAACATTGCTCTTCTATCTGATTTGGAAAGTCCAAAGCATAGACATGAAGTACAAAGAGGGGATGATACAAAGCACAATGTGGAGAAGATTGGTAATGTCAAAGCTTCCAATGGTAGGACAAACATTCTGAGTAAGGTTCTCTATGTAACCACTATCACTAAAAACCTAATAAGCATAGGCCAAATAGTTGAAAAAGGCTTGCAAGGTTAGGTTCATGTAGCTCAGCGATGATTAGCACCTCCTTTAATGTCAATACGGGAAGACGTGAGGATGGTATGATGACCTCGAGCAAGTGAAGGCACAAGTGCGTGAGTGAGAGGCACACTAATATGCACACACATACACACACACGCGCACACACAGCAAGACAAAGAGTGAGAAGCAATGGAGTTCTTAGATTACTTTCAAAAAGCTCTTACAAGTTCATATCAATTACAAGCCAACCCAAAAATGAGCTCTCTAGCTCTATTTATAGTTTTTGACTAGGTTTTGGCCCTGTCCAGACCTAGTGTCCGGCCTAGTTAAAAATTAGGTTCCAGGGCTAATTTGAGGGCTTAAACGGAGTCTAAAAAATACGAAAATTGATATGTAGGTACTTCTAAGGCTCCTCAAGCTCAAGGACTCCTTGGCTTGCACAAAATGGAGCTACAAAAATATGAAATGGTATTTACAATGATTGTTAGTGATAAGAATCACTATTATAAAGATGTTGATTTGGAAAAATTTGAAGGGCCTATCTTCCAGATTTGCGTCGACTGCTTTGTCTACTTAATCCTTCACCTCGCTCTGACTCTCTCCGCTGGCTTCCTTGTCTAGTCAGTCCTTGGGTGCCCATACTGTTGATATATTTAGGTAGTGATGTGTGTGAACACTCTAGGACCGCCGGGGCACTTTTTTCCCTCTTTAGGAGGTTTTTTTCCCCCGGCTTGTATATACGCCTATTGCCCTAATGGGCTACTTATCTTTGTACATTCTCTAGTAATACATTCAGTCTTGTGTGTTGTGCTCCAAGCTTCTTCTTCTTCCTTGTGCTGTTCGCGTGCTTCCGCAAACGTCTATCTCCAACAATTGGTATCAGAGCAGGTCGTCGCTTCTTCTAGGGCGCCGTCGACACTCCTCCGTTTGCAGTCTTAGATTCGCACGAAATTTGGTGAGCATACTCAGGGTGTTTTCGAGATCGAAACAACTTTGCTATGTTATGCCGAAATCGTGATCTGAGCTCGTTTTGGCCTCCGAACGCACTATCGCAGCGCTTGTGTAGGCTATTTTGTCCTTTTGTGCCAAAGGTATATACCAGTTTCTGTTCGCCAGTTTAAGCGTCTCGAAGTCTATTACAGGTCTAGTAGAACTCGTCTGGGCAGTTCTGTTCAACTTTTTGAGATTCAGTCAATTTTCTGCATCAAGGTATTTTAGTCACTGGCCATGGCTGAAAGCAGTGATGTATTTCGTATGTTGGCTGTTGAGGATAAGTTGGATGGTACCAACTACCCATTATGGGCTTATATGATGCGACATGTACTGGTTGCAAAAGGATTGTGGAACATTGTGCAGGGTGTTGAAAGACGTCCTGTTACACCTGTAACGACAGGTACTGCAAATACAGGTGTTGGAGCTGATGAAGATGGTGTCGAAGATGATATTCCGCAGATTCCTGTTCGTGCTGCTGTTTCTGTTGCACCTACTGCAGAGCAGATTCGTTGGGATGGCAGAGATGCCCAGGCACATGCATTGCTAGCCTTGTCTGTCAAACGTGCCGTTATTCCTCACATTCGCTCTTGCAGAACAGCAAAGGATGCTTGGGATACACTTACCACTTTGTACCAGGCTAGGAATGAGGCTCGTGTTGCTTACCTCCGAAAACAGTTGGAGAGTGAGCACATGAATGAAGGTGATTCTATGGACAGTTTTCTTACAAAGATCAAAGACCTGAAGGAACAATTGATTTCTGCTGATGAGGTTATACCAGATAGCTCACTTGTGCAGACCGTTCTGAATGGTCTTCCTGATTCATATCAGAGTTTTGCCTCTACTCTTCGGTTGATGATGAAAGGCAATCCGAATGCCTTGTCATTTGAGGAATTAGTCTCTGTTCTGTTGCAAGAAGATCAGTCCAGGCAGAACAGGTCCATTATGCGTGTTGCAGATCAAGCTTTCCTGGCTAGTCAGAAGGGCAAAGGAAAATGGAGCTCTTCTACTAGTAAGCAGAAATCTGCAAATGCTGCACAATCGAAGAACCAGGATAAAGATGAAAAGAAATCAG
Organism: Ceratopteris richardii; assembly: GCA_020310875.1. Classification (NCBI taxonomy): domain Eukaryota; kingdom Viridiplantae; phylum Streptophyta; class Polypodiopsida; order Polypodiales; family Pteridaceae; genus Ceratopteris; species Ceratopteris richardii. The sequence goes on from CM035429.1 coordinate 47,753,145, forward strand.
AAAAGCAAAAATTGTTCTGCAAGTACTGTAAAGGAAATGATCATATTATAAAGAACTGTCCAAAACTGGCTGCTAAAGAGGCAAAGAAGAAAGAGGCTGGAATGGTTGTTGCAGAGGCCTCTACACCAAAAACAGAGTCTGCAAATCTTGTGTAGGAAGAAGAATGGGTGTTTACTACTGTCCGCAGTTTTGACCCATCTTCACATGATCAGTGCATGTCTGCAGTAGACTCAGATGTTTGGTACTTTGACAGTGGGGCGACCAAACATATTACCTCGCAGCGTAGTTTCTTCGATTCACTCGAGCCTGCCCCTACAGGGAATACTGTCACATGCGCCAATAACTCCTCTTATCCTGTTATGGGAGTTGGTAAGATCATTCTGACTACTGGTGATGGTAGTTCTTTCACTTTGTCAGATGCTTTATTTGTGCCAGGAATCAAAAAGAACCTGTTATCAGTTTCTGCATTAGCCAAGATTGGCTTGGTTGTGAAATTCGTTGATGACAGGTGTACAGTTCATGATCTCTCAAATGGCGATGTGATTATTGCTTCTGGCATTTTATGTCGTGGGCTGTATAAGCTCATAGACTATGAAAGATCTGTGAATGATTCGGCATGTGCAGTTCATGACTCTCAGGCTATGTCAGATGCAAAGCTTTGGCATGCACGCTTTGGTCATCTGAATTTTGCTAGTTTGTTACGCCTGCAAAAATCTGAAATGGTGTCCTCTTTGCCCAAACTTGAGGCACCTGGAAAACATGTTTGTGAAGGCTGTATTTTGGGCAAAATGCAGCGTTCTTCCTTTCCAAAAGATGGTTCAGTTCGGGCTACGCAGAAATTGCAGCTTGTACATAGTGATGTCTGTGGTCCTATGCAGACACCCTCTTTTGGAAATTACCTTTACTTCGTGACTTTCATTGATGATTTTTCCAGGCATGCATGGGTATATCCACTCAAAGCAAAGTCCGAAGTGTTCATGTGCTTGAAACAGTTTTTGGTTTTAGCTGAAAATCTGTCAGCATGTAAAATGGGCACCCTCCGTTCTGATCAAGGGGGGGAATATATGTCTTCATATTTTAATGCATTTTTGGCTGAACGTGGGATAAAACACCAGTGTACAGTGCCGTATACACCTCAACAGAATGGAGTTGCTGAACGAAAGAACAGGTCACTCATGGAGATGGCGAGGTGCATGGTCAAAAGTCAGGCTTTACCACATAGTTTCTGGCTTGAGGCTGTCATGTGTGCAGCATATGTACTGAACAGGTGTCCCACTAAAGCGTTGCAGTCTATCACTCCATATGAGGCTTGGCATGACCGCAAGCCATCTGTTGCTCATCTGCGTGTTTTTGGTTGTTTGGCATATGCATTAGTGCCTGAACAACATCACAGAAAATTGGATGATAAGGCAGTAAAATGTATTTTTGTTGGGTACAGTTCTGAAAGTAAAGGCTATCGTCTGTATCATCCACAGACTAAACGCATTCTGGTTAGCCGTGATGTTGTCTTTGTGGAAGATGCTATTCAGCGATTGCTTTCATGTACTAAGGAGACATCTGTTAGCTCCAAAGACATGTATGATACTTTGATGCCTCTTTTTACAGGTGGACAGGCTAGTGCTGGTCCTAATGAGGCAACTTCTCAGCCTTTGCAGGTTTCATATGATGATGCGGATCATTCCATTTCTGATGCAGATTTACATGATGCACTTGTTGATGAGAGAGCTGATATTGAGCAGGCAAAAACTATGCCAAAATGGCTGGTGCAGACTTTGCGTGACAGCAAATTAGATGCACCTTTGTCATATCATACTCGTTCAGGCTCTCATAGTGCCTCCTTTGCATCAGATTGCTATGCTATGGGTGCATCTAGTCTCTGTGATGAGAATGAGCCTGTTTCTTTTGATGAAGCATAAAATTCAGAAAATTGGATGGCTGATTAAATATGATGCTATAATGAAGAATGGTACATGGTCTTTATGTGACTTGCCTCCTGGCAAGAAGGCCATTGGCACTAAGTGGGTATACAAGCTGAAGCATAAACCTGATGGTACAGTTGACAGGTATAAGGCTAGGCTTGTTGCAAAGGGTTATGCACAGGAAAGAGGCATTGATTTTGATGAGACCTTTGCACCTACATGCCGTATGACTACTGTTCGCAGCATTTGTGCACTTGCAGCCCATCATGGTTCGAATGTACATCAGTTGGACATTAAAACAACATTTCTGAATGGTGACTTGCATGAAGAAGTGTATGTTTTTCAGCCCCGTGGCTTTGTGCAGAAAGGGCATGAAAACCAGGTTTGCAGGTTAAAGAAGGCATTATATGGTTTAAAGCAAGCACCACATGCTTGGTATGAGAAGATAAATGCCTATCTGATTGCACATGGATTTGAGAATAGTCCAACTGAAAGCACCTTATATGTTAAGCGTGCTAATGATGTGCTTCTGATCATTGTTGTCTATGTTGATGACATGTTGCTCACTGGTCCTATTGAGACACATATTGCTGATTTTAAGGCTGATTTGCATGGCTCATTTGAGATGTGTTATTTGGGGCATTTGCATCACTATTTGGGCATTCAGTTTATGCACGTTGATGGTGGAATGGCTTTGTGTCAAACGAAATATATTGACACATTATTGCAGCGTTTTGGCCTTGAAGACTGTAAGCCTATTGCCACTCCTATGGAGACAGGTTTACGATTGAGTCTTCATGATACTGGAGATGCATTTGATGCTGTTCTCTATCAGCAGGCTGTTGGATGCTTGATTTACTTATGCATTACTTGGCCAGATATTCAGTTTGCTGTCTCACACATGAGCAGGTTTATGCATTGCCCAGGAGTCACGCATTGGAAAGCGGTTAAGCGCATCTTTTGCTACTTGAGTGGTACTCGGCTACTTGGGTTGTTTTATCCCAAGGGGGGATCACTACCGCCAGATTTGCATGCTTTTTCTGACTCAGATTGGGCTGGTTGCTATGACACTCGTGTGTCCACCATTGGTTTTTGCTTCATGCTTGGTAGCTCATGTATATCTTGGTTGAGCAAGAAGCAGCCTACTGTGGCCACTTCCAGTTGTGAGGCTGAGTATAGGGCAGCTTTCATAGCGACTGTTGAGTGTGTGTGGCTCAGACGCCTTATGGCTGATTTGGGTGTTGGCCAATCTTCTGCCACCACCATCTTCACTGACAGTCAGAGTGCATTGGCAGTTGCGAGGAACCCTGTGTTCCATGCTCGCACTAAGCACATTGAGGTGCATTATCACTATGTCAGGGAGAGGTTCTCTGCTGGGGAGATCAGCTTGGCATATGTGCCCACGCATGAGAACATTGCAGACCTTTTCATGAAGGCTCTGCCTAGGGAGAAGTTTGAAGCTTTCCGCAAAGCTTTGGGCTTACTTCCTTTTGTGGATTGATTTCCACATAGCTTGGCACTTCCTTATACATGAGTGCCAGCTCCTTGTTCACCGCATCACTCCCAGGGGGGATTTGTTGATATATTTAGGTAGTGATGTGTGTGAACACTCTAGGACTGCCGGGGCACTTTTTTCCCTCTTTAGGAGGTTTTTTTCCCCCGGCTTGTATATACGCCTATTGCCCTAATGGGCTACTTATCTTTGTACATTCTCTAGTAATACATTCAATCTTGTGTGTTGTGCTCCAAGCTTCTTCTTCTTCCTTGTGCTGTTCGCGTGCTTCTGCAGACGTCTATCTCCAACACATACTGCTCTCAACACCCCCCCCTCTCTCGCGTCTGTCGTCCCTGACAGACCCTTGTTGCTGGGAGTGTTGGATGTAATATTCCACAACCTGAGTGGCAAGATGATGTTCTTGTATGCGTAGTCCTCTGGCCAAGTCTGTCATCATACGATCCCAATCAATTGGTCCTGGAATGTCCGGATGTGGTAGACGTAACTGATCTGCATGGATCGCTTGTTCTACCGCGAATAGATGTAGCAAATGTGTGGGTCTGGGAATGAAAATTTCTGAATGATATTCCCAGAATCCCGTAGAGAATATTTCCTCAAATGTCTGCTTGAAGCATGCAGGTAAGTACTTTATTCGTGCATGCCAGGCAAAGATTATAGTGACCGAGGGAGTCTGGCTCATGTCGTAGACTAAATCCTTGTTACCTTGGGAGAATCCAGGGGCAGAGATGTATGGAGCTTGTACCATCCGAAAGGTTTTGAAGACAATGGTCATGAGCTCGAATATTTTCATACACATTTTCGCTGCTATGTCGGGTACATTATTTAGACGTGTAGACCAGTGCCGAATTGTTGATACCATGTAGGCTATGGTTGGGGTCCCTCGAGGTGGAGAAAAATATGGATAGTTAACCCAAGCCGAGCATTCTTTATTGTTGTGTACCTTGATCGCAAATGCTTGCCAAGATCTGCGACGTACCATTGGGCAATAACATGGATTATACTTGATATACAGTGGCATGGTTGCCTAGGTGCTCATCATCTCAGGGTAATCGGTTAGTAGACGTGCACGCCAATTAGGCTGGAAAATCGAGCCCGCACGCGCATCTGTCGGTAAGTCCTCTGGCTCAAATTGAGTGGCAAATGTGGGCTCCCTCCCTGTATGTCTTTTAACTTCTGCATTATAATCATGTAGCAAGACAAAATAAGGCATGTATTGCGACTCTGATGTTGTGATTAACCGTTGGTGGGATAGGTTCTGAAAGTAAGAAGACCGAAGGACAGTTTCTTCCAGATTTGTGAGAGATTGCATTTGCACGGCAACGCGATCATCATGTGTCTTACCCACTTTCTCGACCCTTTTGACCCAATCTGGAACTTGAATTTCTAAAGTGTCCTGTCCTTCCTCTGTAGTCCGACCACCGGGTGTTGGCATTGGCTCGTACGACTCTTCATAGCTGTCATCGACGGGGATTTCCACTACTGTTTCAGGTTCTGGTTCTTCATTGGGCGAGGGTGGCCTTTCATATGGTAAGAGGCGTGCTTGGAGTTCTGCCACCTGTTTCCAGAGGGTCTCTTCTTCTGTAGAATGTTGCAAGATTATCGGCTCTTGTTGAGCTGTGGGGGCACTGGCTATCTGTTTCTTTAGGTCTGCACATTCAGTCTCTAACTTTTCATATGACTCCAAGAAATTTGCATGCTCCTCAAGTAAGATACGAATGTCTTCCGATGGGACTGCTCTATACTTGGTAGGGCTAATGGTTGCTCCTGCAGTTCCTTCCATAGCCGCTTCAAAGTTGTCTTGGTTTTGTTGTTGAAGCCTCTTGTTCTCTTCTAGTGCTGCTGCCATATGCTTCCTTAATAGTCCAAGGTTGCGTCTGAGTGTAGCATTAGATATCATTTGCGCTTGGAGCACTGTTTCTAGTTCCTTGACTGCTTGATCATCTACTGTCGATGTCTTTGATTCCAATTCTGAGTGAGCCTGCTGTAAGGTGGTATGCTCGGTTAGGAGCGTTTGGTAATCAGCTTCAAGAGTGTTGACTCTAGCTTGCAGACGCTGAGATTCTACCTGGAGGGCAGCAGTGCGTTCTTCCAATTGATGGTATTCTTGTTGTAGTTGATGTGCACACTGAAGTAATGTATTGAACGTGCTATTTACATTATGAGATGCAAGGGGAAAAGTTTGAAATGCAGGGGAGGTGGGATTGGGGAGGGGGATAGTGAATGCTGTGTGTGCCAATGATGTGGTGAGTGGTGAGGTGGGGGGTAGTGGAGGGGAAGAGGGTGGAATTGTGGGGAGAGGTGTTGTGGTGGGTGAAATATCCATTGGGTCAGATAGAGTGGTGTGTACAGGGGCTACCATGTAGGTGGGTATGGTAGGTGAAGTGAGTGTGGTGTTCGTGTAAATTGATGTCGTTGCGAACATCGGGGAAATGTGCCTCTGAAACATTGGAGAGTGGATGAACTGCTCCACAAAGGACGGGTATTGGGGTGGTGAGGTCAGGTTGAAAGAGGTGTAGGGGCCAGATGGGAAGTGAGGGTCATGGAATGGAGGTACCCATATTGGGGGATAGGCTGGGAAACATAGGGTGCCTTCTGTGGGTGCCGGGTTTCCAACCGCACTTGGAATTATGGGATGGCCACTTATGGGTTCGGAGGATAGAAGGGTTGAAGTGTACAAGGGATTGGTGATGAAAGAGAAGAGGGTGTCTTGTGAGGTGGGTTCTCGAAATGAGAATGATGTGAATGAGGATGGGTTATAAGTGAAGGTAGAGGTGACGACTGTCGTTTCTTCCATGGTGGGAGGTGGTGGTGGGGGTGGAGAAGGTGGTGATGGGGGATGCTGGGGTGAGATGGGTGATGTCTGAACGAAGGTTTCAGCAGAGAGGTCAATGGTGGTGGTGGGGGTAGCTGTGGTTTCAATGGGTACTTCTTGTTTTGTGACGGGTATCCTGATAGTCTTACCTGTGCATGGTAATGTGTCAACTCTGCGTTTGTCATACCTCACGGACTGGCGGACTGCTGTGTGGACAGCCTCCGGAACTCCTAAAGATTCTGACACTAATTTGAGGGTGTCAATGAAATGTTGATCCACCCCATCATCTGATAGCATTTCTTGCATTAAAGCTTGACCTGATACAAGAGAGAGTTGATGCCTTTCTTGTACTGCTTTGATTGTGTCGTATAACCTTTGTAGTTGAGCTGTATATGCAGGTGCACCTACAAGTTCTGGCACTTCTTGTTGCTCATCATGATGCTCTTGATCATAATCCTCCTCATCTTCCTCCTGTTCTTCATCTTCATCATCCTCTTCATCCACTTCAACTATGGTGACAGGTACTTGGGAGGTTGTTGCCTGTGTTTGCATATTCTCCACTTGTTGTGCCTCTTCTGCCTCCAGCTCTACATCTTGTAATAATTGTTCAAAGTCTTCATTCGTGAGTTCTTCCAAAGGTGCACCACTAGGAAATTCAAGATCGGTTGGGATGGGAGGGAATATCAAGTTAGGACCATCGGTGCTGCGTCTTGGAAGTCGGAGTGTGAATGGTCGGACTCTTCGGGGTGGAGGGGTGACGTCTGGTGTTAGGGTGGCTCCACGTGGTTGAGCACATGGGACTTGGACAGTGCCTCTCATCTTCTTAGAAGGGGGTCCAGTGGATGTCCTGCCTCTAAACTGCTCTACATGATTCCACATTAGGGCCCGTTGAATAGGGATTTCATAAGCCAAACACCTATAAATTATTCTCGTCAGAGCACAACATCCATATAAAACCTGTTTCCGCGGCCATCGTTTGTGAGCCAGGTGTATCTGATCAATTATCCAGTGGGGTAAGTTGATGGTGAGGCTCTGTGTCTCTGCCAGATACAAACTAAACCAAATCTTTTTGGGCAGCATGGTGAATCTATCTTGTGCAGGAAAAGCAAAGTGTTGCATTCACATGCGAAGGTGTATTGCAATATTAGGCGTCATGGACACCATGTCCTTGAGTTTGGTGAGGCTTCGATTCTTCATGTAATACGGCACTAGGGTTTCCTTCTCTGTAGGAATATGCATTCCGCACATATCTAGGGCCTCTCTCACCAAGTTGTTTGATAGCCTGAACCTCTTGATCTCATTCCCCTTTGTCAGAGATGGAATCACAAATGAGCTTGCACCTTTTGGGTTCTTGTTTGGAGTCAAGGTGTTGATGAGATAGTAGCATCACATGAAGTCAGGCTTTGGGAGCCGTGCACTGAAATATGCATCCAATCCTGCCTTCTCCCATATCGAACGTAGACCTTCTCCATTTTGTAACTTCTCGAATTCTCTTGTAAAGAAATGGTATTTACCTTGCTTCCCATTGAAGTCCAACTCTGATTCCCATAGGTACGTTCCCTCTCCCAAGGGTCCTTCCACTTCACTAAACCAGTGGGAAGTTTTTCCTACGGGCATGGTATGGCCACTAGGAGGGTCCGCTATAGGTATGATTTTGATGGCCTGCAATTCTTCTGGTCTTTCGTTTGTTTCAGGCAGAACGGGTAAACTATCTAAGTCCACCACTTGCTGGTTCGTTTCTGTTTGAGAGCTAGTTCCTGCTGCCTCAACCATGTTGAAAACTTCACAGTTGGTTCTATGAGAATATATGAATAGATGTTAACATTGCAATGGACACAAAAATGACACTGTGTCCCCGTTACAACATTAACATGAGGTTCGGGAGAGGTTAGGGGGTTAGTAAGTGCTCGGTGCTTGTGTGTGTAGTTAGGAATTGGGTAGACCTAAGAGCTAAGCGGAATGATGTGGTGTGAGAGTGAAGTAGTTAGTAGGTGGACATGGATTTACAATTGGGGTCCGGGGGTTTATTACAAGTTTTAAGTTGCCAAATGTAATGGATAGGTTTTGATTTTGACTTTGTGGAGGCTCTGGAGAGTGTGATAGGGTATTTACTTGAAAAATGGGGCTTTTTAGAGACCCATTTACAAGTGATTCTACTTGTGCTCATGGAAGAATACGTGTTAGTGCGTGATGTGTAAGACTGGGCCTCAGATGTTCACATGAGTGAAACATGTTGTACAGGGTTTGGCCTTGGTGTAGCTATTTGAGCCCGAAAGCAAGCCTTAGGCACCCAGATTTGTCGTGATTGTGGACTGGCCTTCATTGACTTCTTGGGTACCCAAATAGACTTCACTTTCGCAGAAGAATTTATGAAGGATTTCTTATTAGTGTCGTGTTGTTGATTACTAATAAGAGGTTTTGGCCGTGGTGTTGGCCTGGTCGGAATAGGGTGTTCACCTTTTTGCCTCCATACTTGTTTTATCGGCTGAAACAATCTGCTTTGCTCCTTTTTTTGGCCTCCAGTATAGGTAGTGTTCTGCTTCTTCTGTATTTGATCTACCGTTGGCTGCTGCATCCTTCTGGCCTTTGGAAAAGAAGGGAGTACCGTCTTATCCTTGACTCCGTTGTTGAGACAATCCTCTTTCTGCATCATACATTTTTGGACAAGAATAGCATTGTCAACTTCATGTGCACCCCTGGAAGGACCAAGAGTTCGTGCCTTACCTAGTTCCTTGAGTGCCTCATTTTCCAATTCAACTGTAATTCGACTATGATTTACCCATACCTGAAGAAGTCCACTTCTTAGGTTTAGGTTGACTTCATGATCATAGATCCAGTCCTGACCCAAGACAAGAGGCTCAGTGAGGTCCTCATCTTGACACACTAGTACTTTGACTGTCATTGCTTCGTCTTGAATATAGAGGGGAAGTTCCACCTCGCCCATGCAAGGGGTTTCCACACCTCCCAATCCTATGAGATATGCTTCAATAGGATTGACAGTTAACTTCAACTCTTGACAGTCAGACAATTTAACAACACTAGTGGCTGCACCTGAGTCAATCAAGGCTCTTACAGTCCTTGCACCCTTTCCTTGTCCTATATCTAAGGTTATAAAAGGACGTCGATCAATTATCCTATGAGAGCTGACACCTGAAACTTCACACATAGCCACGTGATATCCTTGATCTGCATATGCATCTGGCACAGGTTGCTCCCTGCCTTGTCTTCTTAATTTCATTCTCCGTATGCGCTCTAAAGCTTCTGATTGAGCTTCTTCTCGAATTCGTTTTTCTTCTTCTTTGCGTTTCTTAGCAATGTTGAGTCGACATAGCATCTCTTCCGTTAGAGGTTCCTGATATAACTTGACTCTGCACCCACTTATATAGCTAGGAAGAACATCACCTTCGAGGGTAGCGAGTTGAACTGCTCCACTGGTTGAGATCATATTAATGATCATGGGTCTGTAGCCTCTTTTCTCTAGTTTTCTCGCGTGTTGTTTCAAAGTGTAGACTAGTACTAGGTCGCCTGCCTTCAAACCTTTATCCTTGACGTGGGCATCAAAGTATGCCTTCTGTCGTTTCTTAGCTGCATATATCCCTACAGCCGCCCTCAGTCTTGTTTCTCCTAATCGTTCTAGGTCAAAGATCCTAGAGGAGAGTTCATGACCTGTCCATTCATGCTCTTGTGCTACTTTCAATGTAGGCATTAAGAAATCCAACGGTAGCACTGCATTTTGGCCAAATACCATCTGAAAGGGGGTGGCTTGGAGTACCGTTTTGTAGGCCACTCGATATGCCCAAACAGCATGGTGTAGCTGTTTGTCCCGATCAGAGCGTTTATTGTTCACTAATTTCGTCAGTACATTGCATAAGATCTTATTGGTGCTCTCAGCCTGGCCATTTGCTTGAGGGTGATAGGGGGCGGACTTCTTATGTACTACCAAGAATTCTTGGAGCAGATTTTCAATAACTTCATTCAAGAAGTGAGTGCCTCTATCACTAACTAGCTCTATAGGTAGCCCGTATCTAGTGAACACATTCTCAAATAAAATCTTAGCTGTTGTTTGAGCATCGTTCTTCGTTGTGGCTTTTACCTCTACCCACTTTGTTAGATAGTCTTTGGCAACAATGATGTATTCAGCATGTGAACCCTTAGCTGGGGGATTAATAGGACCTACAAAGTCTATTCCCCACTTAGAGAATGCACGTCCACGCATCATAGGTTTCAGTGGCATCTCATCCTTACGTATAGGATACTGAGTTCTCTGACAAACATCACACCGTTTCACATAGGTATGTGCATCCATGTGAAGGGTCGGCCACCAAAAGCCTGCAAATAGTATTGCCTTGATCACCCGATCTGGTCCAAAGTGTCCTCTTGCTACACCTTGGTGAGCAGTTTCCAAGATCTTGAGATATTCACTTTCATGGACACATAGTCTCAAGTAACCATCCTTACCACGCTTGTAGAGATTATCACCAATGAGTGAGTACTCTAGGGCTTCTTGTTCTAGACTTCTTTTCCTAACCAGAGTCATGTCTGGAGGGAATATTTTCCTCCTCAGGAAGGATACTAGTGGTTCACTCCAATCTGGCACTATGGACACTTGATAAAGAGTGGCATGCTCCACAGGTGGTTTAGTGCAGCAGATTGGGCATTTCTTGCACAACTTTTGGACATCAGCCTCCATGGTAGGCCAATGCACTCCGAGTCTCCTTAGTGTCTGTAGGGTTCGTTGCTTTGAGTAGTGTTGCTCTAATGCACCTACATGTGCTAGTTGCAACCATTTAGCGTACTCATCCTCTTCCACACAACAAGCCAAGATCCCTTGATTTGTGTGCTTGTACATACTTCCTGCCATGATGTGATACTTTTGGGCTTTTACTACCTCTCTATCCTGTGTGTTTATTACTGGATGGTTAGGCCCGTATGTCAATATTGGCACTAGTGGCTTAGCCCACTGTGGCACCACTTCCAAATTAAACAAGTAAGCATCAGGAAGGTCATCTGACACTCCTTGTGGAGCTTCTCCAGATGTGAGTCTAGAGAGATGGTATGCTCTCAAGTGAGTCCTACCTTTCCTTACCACAACCTCGAAGTCGTATTCCATTAGTAAGAGAAACCATCTTACTAATCTACCTGTATTGCATGGCTTGTTCACGAGATATAGCAGTGCCTGATGGTCAGTAAAGAATTTAAACTTATTTGCAAGCAAATAATGTCTAAACTTTTTAACTGCATATACCATGCCTAGTCCTTCTCTCTCCGTAGTGGTATAATTTCGTTCAGCTGCATTCAATTGTCTACTAACATAGGCAATTGGAAGATCTATATTACCTTCACCGGTAGGCTGCGCGAGTATGCACCCAATAGCATAATTGGATGCATCCACGTGAACATGGAATGGCTTGTTCCAATCTGGTGTGGTCAAGATTGGTGCTGAACACAATCGTCTTTTGAGCTCATTGAAGGAGCTTTCACATTCATCAGTCCACTCAAAGTTAGTCAAAAGTCCATACATGGGCTTTGCAATGACAGCGTACATATGAATGAACCGTCGGTAGTAACCACAATGCCCCATGAAAGCTTGTACTTCCTTGACATTCTTTGGCCTAGCTAACTCTGCTATGGCTCTCACTTTCTCTTCATCAGTGGATATGCCATTCTTTGACACTATGTTTCCTAAAATCTTGCCTTGCCTGACCATAAAAACGCACTTTTCTGGGTTTAGGCAAACTTGATATTCTCTACATTTGTCAAAGATTTGTCTGAGTTCAGGAATATGGGTTTGTCTGATGTTGGAATGAGCACAAAGATCATCAACATAGACTTCTAAGTTCTTCCTCAGGAACTCTTTAAATACATGGCACATTAGCCTCTGGAAGGTTGCTGGTGCATTGGTAAGCCCAAATGGCATTACTCTAAAGGCAAAAATGCCCCATTCAGTGGCAAAAGCCGTCTTATGTTGATCTTCTGGAGCTATGGCTACTTGATTGTAGCTCGAAAATCCATCAAGGAAGCTGTACACTTCCTTGCTTGCTACTCTTTCTAAGAGATGTTCGGTGATGGGAAGCAGATAGTTATCTCGAATTGTGGCTGCATTGACCTTCTTCAAGTTAATGCCTACACGCACCTTGCCATTCTTCTTGGGCACCACTACGATGGGGGATACCCACTCAGTGTGCTCAATTTCATAGATGAATCCAGCTTCAACCAGTCGATCTATCTCCTCTTTGATCTTGGCAGCATAATTATCATTATATGTATATGGCTTTTGCTTAGAGGGTTTGGCATCTGAGGTCATGGGGATAGTGTGTAAGCATATGTCAGGATCAACCCCCTTCAAATCCTTGTAACTCCAAGCGAATACATCTATGTATTCTCTTAGCAAGGCTATTAACGCATGCTCTTCTTTCTCTGTTAGGTCATGGCCTATGTACGTGCATCTCTCCTCTCCTTCTTCTAGGGCCACTACTATTTTCTTGGTGGTTTCTTTGTTATCATAGGCCTCTCCTGATTGTGTCTCTCGTTTAGGCATTCTTATCATGACTCTCCTGTCGTCTATCTCATACTTCTTAAAATTTTCCGGGACCTCAAACAAAGATTCTTCCTCTTCTGGTGTGACTTCTCTCTTCTTTCTTTTCTTTCCTTCTTCCTTCAGGGTCACTTGTGTGGCTAGCCTTACGTCATTTGTAAGTTCTCCTTGCCTTTGGGGTTGAAATTCTACTTCATAGAAGTATTCTTCATCTGATGCAAAAGGTGGGTCCATAATGATTGACTCTAAATTGGAGTCATTTGCATCCTCAATTGCATCAGGGCTAGGTTCGCACTCTTCTAACACTGCCTCTCCCATGATTGGCTCTATGGAGAAAACTGAAATGTCATAGCCATCCTCATCATAGTGGGGTGTCCATTGTTCCTCATTGATGGCTACATCCATTGTTGCTAGGATTTCTGCCCAGCCGTGGGGTTCAAATTCTTCGTCAAGAAAGACTACAGGTGCATAGGCTGGGTCTTGAATTGATCTATGTGTTTCTTTTGCACCTATCTCTCTGGCTTATTCTCTCTTCTCTTCTTCTACTGCTACTTTGCACATCCATAATTGGGTGTCTTCATGCATCCATGAGGATCCTGATCCTATGGAGTGCACAGATTCCGTATCATCTTTGGTTCTATGGATGGGATTCCATTGGATAGGAGGGACATCTCTATGAGAGTAATCTTTGAGATTCACTTTGGTCGTAACACCGAAGTGTTGCAGGTACAAGGAATTGGTTCCCCAGTCCTGTACCACTTGCAAGTGTCGCATAAATGGTCTTCCCAAGATCATTTTGTAGGCATGATTTTTGCTAAAATCACATATAGCAAATGTGTGCTCGAACTCAACACCACGTGGTTCCTTCCAGTAGTCCTAAAGGCCTCTCTATGTGACCATCAGCCATCTGCAATTTCATCCTCGTGGGCCTAAGTGCTGGCTTGCCCCAACGCTTCCATAGGGAAGTGGTAGCAATTGCAACTCCTGCACTAGAGTCGAGAATTGCCTTGGTTGTGTACCCCTGATGGGTAATGGGAAGATAGGTGTTTCCTTCTTCACCTTCACTCATATCTCCTATCTTGTCCAATGGTATTTCGGGCACTGTTCTCTGGGATCCTACCTGGGAACGAGGTTTTGCTATCTCTGGTACTTGTTTGGCTACATGTTTCCATAGCTCTGGCCTTACTTTGAGTAGCTCTTCTAAGGTGAGGTTGCATTGTACTTTAGTGTTTTTCACTACCTCTGTGCTCCTAGGTATGACTGAGTCCTCATTTCGTACCATGACTGTGGGTGCTCTCATACAAGTAGACTTAGCTTCCCATGGGCCTGTGAAGTGGGGTAATTCTTGTAGAGAGTTAGACTCAAAGTCTAATCTTTCCTGAGATTGGGTGCTCTCCTGCTCCTCATAAATGGATGGGATGTCTTGTGGGAATTGGTCATGTGCGTCATCCACAAGTTCAATGGGAGGAGGGACTTCACTTTCTTTAGCACATTTGTCTTCTTGAATCTCTCGTAGGAATTCTAGTGTAAACCGATTCAGAGAAGAAGATGTATCTGGCTCCGTAGAGTTAGGCACATAGGCTTCAGGCACATAGGCTTCCTGGGCAGGAAGACCTGCTCCTTCACTTGCCTTGTCCTTATGTTGAGAGGCGGGTTCCTTTTCTGATTGTGCAATTAGCTTCTCTATTCTTTCTAACAGTCCATCAAAGTGCAACTGTGTCTCCGCTGAACTAGAGATGTTAAATAGGCGACTGGCTTCAAACATGGTCTGAGCCAATTCCACCATCTTAGCACAAATTTTGGTTCGTTCTAGCTCTAGTTCTGCTCTAGGGTAACACTTTTCATGATCAGTTACGTTTGGCCCTTCTTGGATTCTGGCCTGATATGCTTTAAGCATCATGTTTAGGTCCTCGGGAGTGGGATCTGCTAGGACTGATCCTACTCTTGGGGGTGGTGGGTTTAGGTAAGGTGGGTTGGAAGGTGGCAGTTTGGATGGAGTTGGGAATGGTGGAGGTGATGGAGGTGGGGCAGTGTGAGAGGGAGTTTGAGCTGTGAGTTCAGTTATCCTGGCCTTTGTTTCTCTGAGGCTTTCCTCGAGTTCACTCATCTTTTTTGCCCATTGCCTTTTCATTCTTTCACGACTATCTCTCCAAGCTCTAGTCCTTTTCTTTGTCATGCTCTCTGTTTCACTCACCTCGGGGCTCTTTTCTTGGCCTACACCTGGGTTCTGCTGTGAGGCTTGGGCTCTAGTGACCACCTGTACTGGTGCAGTGGATGTCAGACTTCCTGTAGAGTCTACTACTAACCCAATAACGTTAATGGGAGTGATTTTTCGCATATTGTTGGGATTCTTTGGACAATCTCGTAAGAGATGCTCCTTTCCACAATCCTGGCAAAAGCCCTGGATCGTCACTGATTGGGGTTGTGTAGGTGGAGGCAAGGGGCAATCACGAATGAGATGATCTCCCTGACATCTGTAGCATGGTCCTCTAGGGAATGGGGGTCTTACTTGCCTAAGTTGAGGTCTAGGGTTGGGGTTTGCGTACATGACGTTTGTGTAATCTGACTCCCAACTAGGTTCGTTTGGCTCTTCACTATAATAGGACTCACCATGTTCAAGAGATTGCATGTAGTAAGCCTGGGGACTATCAACATGTGTAGAATCGAAGCTATGGTCATTGGTATCACTTTCTGAAAGCAATGGTGTTATGGGGACTATAGCTCTATTCAGGTTTTCTTCTGCAGCAGCATACTTTACCGGAATCACATTAGCTGGAGCAGGGGGTTGTTGTGCTAGCACAGGCTGAGGCCTTTGTTGGTTTTGGTAGGGTTGGTAGGTTTGTTGAGGTCTCGCATACTGCTGAGGTGGGTACTGGTTCTGGTATCTTCCTTGTTGAGGGTATGGTTGTGGGTACGTCTGTCTAACGGTTTGCTTATTGTAGGGGCAAAGCTAGAGGCACTATCTGAGTCTTTGTAGATTTTGGAAAGCTCTAGCTCCTCCCCTAGGTTATCCTCGATGTCAATGCACATGCGTACACACTCTTCTATAGTCCTAGGGTCCTTCAGATACACATATGACCTCAATTTGGTACTTAGCAATCCATCCAAGAATAAAGCCACTTGCTTAGCTGGTGTGGGTAGCTCAGGGACAGGGCATCTCTCCAAGTATTGCCTAAATCTTCTTCCAGTAAGTCTCACAGTCTCTTGAGGGGTTTGCTTGAAGCTGTGAATCAGCGAGGAAGTGTTATGTCTTATGCCACTTTTAGAGAATTCGATAATGAATGCCTACAGAAGTTGGTCTATGCTCCTGAACTGCCTCTCGTTTAGTGGCTGAAACCATGTCAGGGCAATGTTCCTAAGGGTTAGACCAAAGGCATTGTATTGCGTGAATAGATCTTCCACTTGTTCAGCTCTCAAGACTTGCCTAAACTCAGCCACATGATCGTATGGATCTCGAGTGCCATCGAAGTAGTCCTTCATGGACTTAACTAGCTGAGTCGGTCTCAGAGTCCTTGTGTGCTCTCTAGGTCGTGGTAGAGGGAACTCATCCGCATTTCTTTGATTCCTGGGAGCTCTAAGTACCTCAGGTTCTACTCTGTTTGTTTTCGTCCTCGTTCTTTCTCTGCCCCTTGGGTTGGCAAAGCTTACTTCTGGCCTATCTCTACTTCTGTCTCTTTGAGTTCCATGAGCTTGGGATGTTCTTGCTCCAGGGTGACCATAGGACACATTCGATCTTGGTTGGGGGAAAACGAATTCACCCTTCCAAGTGTAAGCATGTCTATCATGTTCTGTAACCACAAAGATCCTCTCTGAAGCGTGATCTAAGTAGGTCACTCTGCCTGGGCTATCTGGATCTTTAAACTCATAGATCATGATTGTTCCTATATCATTTGGTCGATCAGATTTATACCTCCAAAAGGCTTCATCAGTCTCTCGGTTCAGAAGCAGATCTATGCTCTTGTTGTCTTGGGGAATCCACTCAGGAGTGAAAATTCTCGTAAGAATAGATTTCCCTCGAGGGGTCCTGGGCTCTGCACCCATGTTTCCTTGTTCTGGGTCCTCTATGTCCGTCTCAGGGATCACATTCCCAAATTCATCTGTCCTCCCCGGGTGACTAGTGACCACGTATATGGTTCCCTCTTTATCAAGGTATGCACCATTTTCAAACTTGACAGCAGGGTGCTCTAGCCCAATAGATTGGTCTGGGTTTTTGATTTGGACCACAGATCTTCCTAGGCCGTCCTCATAGATGCTAGCACCTAATCGGTTGGTCCTAAGGTATTCCAACTGCGTCTTGTAGGGGCCTTCTACCCTGTGCAAGTATGGCACTCCTGAACTTCCCGTAGGTCGATCCATGCCTTGAGACATCTCTGATTCACTAGTCTCAGAGCTAGGGTAGTATGAGTGGTGGCTCAACTACTGGGCCCAAGACCTAGCAGTGTGGTTGACACTAGCCTCTGAAGACCTAATACTTTGTCTATCTCTCCCTAGATGTCGCCCTGATCTAAGGTTCATAAGCCTAATTGAATAGCCCAAATTTTCCCAAGTACAACCTCGTTGCTGAGTTCTTTTGTATCAGTCACTTGATTCTTTTTTAGTCGATTATCGTGTTTATGCTCTAGTCAGAAATCACGTCGTCAGGAATATTTGAGTCAATTTTCGCACTGTAAGTTGATTGTTCCACGTTAGATTCTTTCCTTTAAGGTTATCGCATCACGAAGAGATTATGTTTAATCTTGAACTTGAGTGCATAGGTAGTCTTCAACTTGATTGATGCCTATCGTTGCCCTGACTTACTCCTAGCACTAGTCGTTCTTAGCCTAAGCTAGGAATTGACAAAGGGAGTTGAGGATTTTCCAACCTTGAGTTTCTTTCCTTGTGTTGTTGCCCTAGTATGCCTAGGATGTGTGTTCCCAAGCTTGCACTTACTCTTGCTTAGAATGCCCTCAAGTGCTCTTACTGGACCTGTAAAAGTCCCACGGTTAGCTCAAGACTTAGATTCAAATGACACAATAGACCACTTTCATGCATGTAACTCACAGACCAAATTATCCTTTGCCTTTATGGAAAACAATCCCAAGGATCCCTCAGTTTTCCTACCTCGGGGTATGGTCAACTTCAAAATACCCTATCTAATAATCCTGATATTAATTTTCACATAACTAGTGGAAGTTTTGGTTGTACTCCCCACGAGCTTTCCAACAAAACAGGAATCACAGCAAACGGATTTCGTATGAGAAAGTTATGTCAGTTCAGGCTTCAGGGATTAAAACAGGGTTCAAACAGGCCAACCGGGCAACAGGGTTTCCTCAAATTATTTTCTTATAGCCTCCGTATATGCCCTATAGCCCAACATTTATGCCCAAAATTAGCCAAAATCCTCAAATTAAAAAACCCCAAAAAATTGGCCGAAATTGGTTGTCAATCGCGATGGACTGGGCTGTAAATCGCGATGAACAGGTGTCAACCGTGATGGACTGGTGTCAATCGCGATGGACTGGTGTCAATCGCGATGGACTGGTGTCAATCGCGATGGACTGGTGTCAATCGCGATGGACTGGTGTCAATCGCGATTTTTCTGTCGGTCGCGATGGACAGGGGTGTCCGTCGCGATGGACACGTGTCCGTCGGGGTCTGTCAATCGTGATGGACTGGCTGTCCGTCGTGATGGACAGTGTCAATCGTGATTGATGCTATCAATCGCGATGGATTGAAAAAATGCAAATTTTCCAAAAAGTTTTGTGGATTTGTGATGTGCAAGGTCTCTAGTCTACTGTGGTGCACTTAATTTTACCAATAGATGAAATTTTCTATCAATCGCGATGGACAGAAGCTTGCGACACAGAGACAATTCTGCACATTTCCGTACCTATGCGACGTGCTGGAGATGATGGGATGGCCAATACCTGCAAGCAAACTCAAAAAACATGCAAAAACAATGCACACAAGATCGCTCTCTCGCTCTCTCTCACAAGTGAAATGAGGGAAATGAAAGGGGGAAGGAGATATAGTCAAAAAACTGAAATTTTTGCGATGATGGAGATGGAGGTGGAAGATGATGGGGATGAAGATGGTGATGATGATGATGAAGTAAGGATGAGAAAAGTAAGGAAAAGTAAAGAAATTACCTACAATGCCAACGTCACAACTCTACGTCTTACCATCACACGCTCGTCCTCAAAGCTCGACCCCCGGCAACGACGCCAAAATTTGGTGTAGCTCAGTGATGAGTAGCACCTCCTTTAATGTCAATCCGGGAAGACGTGAGGATGGTATGATGACCTCGAGCAAGTGAAGGCACAAGTGCGTGAGTGAGAGGCACACTAACATGCACACACATACACACACACGCGCACACACAGCAAGACAAAGAGTGAGAAGCAATGGAGATCTTAGATTACTTTCAAAAAGCTCACAAGTTCATATCAATTACAAGCCAACCCAAAAATGAGCTCTCTAGCTCTATTTATAGTTTTTGACTAGGTTTTGGCCCTGTCCAGACCTAGTATTTGGCCTAGTTAAAAATTAGGTTCCAGGGCCAATTTGAGGGCTTAAACGGAGTCTAAAAAATACGAAAATTGATATGTAGATACTTCTAAGGTCCTTAAGCTCAAGGACTCCTTGGCTTGCACAAAATGGAGCTACAAAAATATGAAATGGTATTTACAATGATTGTTAGTAATAAGAATCACTGTTATAAAGATGTTGATTTGGAAAATTTTGAAGGGCATATCTGCCAGATTTGTGTCGACTGCTTTGTCTACTTAATCCTTCACCTCGCTCTGACTCTCTCCGCTGGCTTCCTTGTCTAGTCAGTCCTTGGGTGCCCATACTGCTCTCAACAGTTCACCCAACATGGAGCTTTTGTGGAAGATCCATGTCAAGCCTTCAAGAAGATAGCTAGAGGTGGGAAGCATGGTAGGCTCTTTACTTTTGAAGTAGGAGAAACCAGGAACATAGCTCTATTCAACTTTGGGTCTCAAACCCTAAGTGAGCTTGAAGTGTGTCATAAGAGACTTGCTCATGTGAATGAAAGAACCTTGAAGGATATATACAGGGATCAAAGTGTTCTAGGACTACCGAACATATCAAAGCAAGAGATGATCAATAGGTGTGATGCATGTCAGATTGGGAAGGCACAAAGACAACCATTCAACCATAAAGGCTACATCCACAATAACTTATTGGACTTAGTACATACAGATGTATGGGGACCAAGTCAAGAACCTTCATTGGCAAGATCAAGGTATTATGTCTCATTTATTGATGACCATAGCAGATGGACTATTCTATACTTTATCAAGAGTAAGAATGAAGTGTTTGATTGCTTCAAAAAGTATCTAGCACATGTGGAGGATTATACAAGTAGATCACTAAAGAAGCTTAGATCTGATGGAGGGAGAGAATACTTCTCCAAAGAGTTTGATGACTTCTTGCAGGATAAAGGTATCAAAAGGGAAGTGAATACTAGGTACTCTCCTCAATTGAATGGAATTGATGAGAGGAGAAACAACACATTGGTTGGATCAGCCAGAACAATGCTTGAAGAGAAGAAGTTGCCACATTATCTATGGGTAGAGGCTATTTCAACTCTTGTGTACCTTATCAATAGACTACCATCCAAATCACTTCAAGGTATGACTCCTTATGAAGCATGGCATGGAAAAAAACCTAGTCTTGGACATTGCAAGGTTTTTGGTTATTTAGCTTATGTTCATGTACCATCGCAAATAAGAGGTAAGCTAGATGAAAGGGCAACAAAGGCAATGTTTATTGGATATGATTCAACTCAAATGGGTTACAGGTTCTATAATCCTTCAACCAAGCAATTCACTACAAGTAGAGATGTTGTGTTTCAAGAACACAGGTCTTGGTATGATGAAGACAAACAAAAGAAAACTCTACCATATGATCTTGATTCTAATTCTAATCAATTAGGAAGCAAGCATGATACACAGGTCCAGGATCCAAGAAGTGATACAGAGGATGACCAAGATGAAAGGGAAAAGGATTACAAGCTATGGAAGTCAAGAGGCAAAGCAAAGATGCAAGAGGTTGGATAATGCTCCAAACAAGCACCTAGAAGATCAGCAAGAGAGAAGAAACAACCAGAAAGTTATGGATATGATTCCACATTTGTTATGAAGCACTCAATCTACTTGGCAAAAGACTCTGTTTCAGAGGGACCCTCAACCTATGAAGAGAAAAAGGGAAAACCTAATTGGGAAAAGGCCATTAAAGAAGAAATAGATGCATTGAAGGAGATGGACACTTGGGATTTGGTTACAATGTTGCCGAATCAAAAGGTAATTGGTTGCAGATGGGTATATAAAGTTAAAAGAAATTCATATGGATCAATTTGTAGGTACAAGGCAAGATTAGTTGTCAAAGGATGCTCACAAACTCATGGTATAGACTATGAGGAAACATTCTCACCAGTTGCAAAGGTAACTACAATCAGGACATTGATAAGTGTAGATGCTGCAAGGAATTGTACACTCCTCCAGCTTGATGTGAAAAATGCATTCTTAAATGGTTGGATAAGTGAAGAGGTCTACATGTCACAACCACCAGGTTTTGAAAACCATAATCATCCATCTTATGTTTGTAGAATTAAGAAAGCATTGTATGGATTGAAACAAGCTCCTAGAGCTTGGAGTTATAGGTTGTTTACATATCTTCAAGATCAAGGGTTCAAACCTAACAGCTCAGATCCTTCTCTATTCATCAAAAGGGATAACGATGAGGTTATCTATCTATGTGTATATGTAAATGATATTATTGTGATAGGTGATGATCTAAATTGCATTCAAAGGATCAAGAGACACGTGCAAGAAGAGTTCAAAATCAGTGACCTAGGTGAGCTCACATATTTCCTAGGTATGCAGGTGATATACACAGATGAAGGAATGTATTTGACTCAAAGAAGATACATTTAGGATCTACTTCTCAAGTTCAAAATGGAGAACACTAAACGTGCAGGTACACCTTTGGAGATGAAGCAGAGTATAGAGGTTTGACCATAGCAACTCAAGAGGAAATATGGTTAAAGGCATTGTATACAAATTTGGGACTTGTGAGTTCCAAACCTCACATATTTGGAGATAATGTAAGTTCCATGCATCTAGCGGTAAAACCTTTTTTCCATGCAAGAACCAAACACATAGAGGTGCATTAACACTTCATTAGGGAGAAGCTCATAGCAAAGGAGATTGACGTTTCTTTTGTTCCAACTGAAAAGCAAGTAGCAGATACGATGACGAAGGCACTTGATGGAATAAAGCTTTGTAGGTTCAAAGCTATGGCAGGTATTCAACCTATGAGAGAATGAAGACTCAAGCGTATTTTAGCTTGAGGGGGAGTTGTTGGAACATCAAGCTTACACTATGCTTGAGGTGGATTTGATCTACATCAAAGGCTATCGCATCGAAAGAATATCCGTTGGAGAGTTCTTTTATTTATGCTCACTTATTGTACTTTTTTAAAAGATTTTTCATGGATATTTTACCATTGTAAAAGCCTTGAGCTTTACACATGTAAAAGTATAAAGAGAGAGCCCAAATTCCATGAATTTTGTTGATATATTTAGGTAGTGATGTGTGTGAACACACTAGGACCGCCGGGGTACTTTTTTCCCTCTTTAGAAGGTTTTTTTCCCCCGGCTTGTATATACGCCTATTGCCCTAATGGGCTACTTATCTTTGTACATTCTCTAGTAATACATTCAGTATTGTGTGTTTGTGCTCCAAGCTTCTTCTTCTTCCTTGTGTTGTTCGCATGCTTCCGCAGACGTCTAACTCCAACAATTGGTATCAGAGCAGGTCGTCGCTTCATCTAGGGCGCCATCGAAACTCCTCCGTTTGCAGTCTCAGAATCGCACGAATTTTGGTGAGCATACTCAGCGTGTTTTCGAGATCAAAACAGCTTTGCTGTGTGGTGCTGAAATTGCGATCTGAGCTCGTTTCGGCCTCCAAACGCACTATCGCAGCGCTTGTGCAAGCTATTTCATCTTTTTGTGCCAAAGGTATATACCAGTTTCTGTTCGCCAGTTTAAGCATCTCGAAGTCTGCTACAGGTCTAGCAGAACTCGTATTGGCAGTTCTGTTCAACTTTTTGAGATACAGTCAATTTTTTGCATCAAGGTATTTTAGTCACCGGCCATGGCTGAAAGCAGTGATGTATTCCGTATGTTGGCTGTTGAGGATAAGTTGGATGGTACCAACTACCCATTATGGGCTTATATGATGCGACATTGGTTGCAAAAGGATTGTGGAACATTGTGCAGAGTGTTGAAAGACGTCCTGTTACACCTGTAACGGCAGGTACTACAAATACAGGTGCTGAAGCTGATGAAGATGGTGTCGAAGATGATATTCCGCAAATTCCTGTTCATGCTCCTGTTTCTGTTGCACCTACTTCAGAGCAGATTCATTGGGATGGCAGAGATGCCTAGGCACATGCATTGATAGCTTTGTCTGTCAAACGTGCCATTATTCCTCATATTGACTCTTGCAGAACAGCTAGGGATGCTTGGGATACACTTACCACATTGTACCAAGCTAGGAATGAGGCTCGTGTTGCTTACCTCCAAAAACAGTTGGAGAGTGATCACATGAATGAAGGTGATTCTATGGACAGTTTCCTAACGAAGATCAAAGATTTGAAGGAACAGTTGATTTCTACTGATGAGGTTATACCAGAATCCTCACTTATGCAGACCGTTCTGAATGGTCTTCTTGATTCATATCAGAGTTTTGCTTCTACTCTTCGGTTGATGATGAAAGGCAATCCGAATGCCTTATCATTTGAGGAGTTAGTCTCTGTTCTGTTGCAGGAAGATCAGTCCAGGCAGAACAGGTCCATTATGCGTGTTGCAGATCAAGCTTTCCTGGCTAGTCAGAAGGGCAAAGGAAAATGGAGCTCTTCTACTAATAAGCAGAAATCTGCAAATGCTGCACATTCGAAGAACCAGGATAAAGATGAGAAGAAATCCAAAAAGCAGAAATTGTTTTGCAAGTACTGTAAAGGGAATGATCATATCATAAAAAACTATCCAAAAATGGTTGCAAAAGAGGCAAAGAAAAAGGAGGCTGGAATGGTTGTTGCAGAAGCCTCTATACCAAAAACAGAGTCTGCTAATCTTGTGCAGGAAGAAGAATGGGCGTTTACTACTGTTTGCAATTTTGACCCATCTTCTCATGAGCAGTGCATGTCTGTAGTGGACTCAGATGTTTGGTACTTTGACAGTGGGGCGACCAAACATATTACCTCGCAGCGTAGTTTCTTCTCTTCACTCGAGCCTGCCCCTACAAGGAATATTGTCACATGCACCAACAACTCCTCTTATCCTGTTATAGGAGTTGGTAAGATCATTCTGACTACTGCTGATGGTAGTTCTTTCACCTTGTCAGATGCTTTATTTGTGCCAGGGATCAAGAAGAATCTGTTATCAGTTTCTGTATTAGCCAAGATTGGCTTGGTTGTGAAAATTCGTTGATGACAGTTGTAAAGTTCATGATCTATCAAATGGCGCTGTGATTATTGCTTCTGGCATTTTATGTCATGGGCTGTATAAGCTCATAGACTATGAAAGATCTGTGAATGGTTCGGCATGTACAGTTCATGATTCTCAGGCTATGTCAGATGCAAAGCTTTGGCATGCACGCTTTGGTCATCTGAATTTTGCTAGTTTGCTACGCGTGCAGAAATCTGATATGGTGTCTTCTTTGCCCAAGCTTGAGGCACCTGGAAAACATGTATGTGAAGGCTGTATTTTGGGCAAAATGCAACGTTCCTCCTTTCCAAAAAATGGTTCAGTTTGGGCTACGCAGAAATTGCAACTTGTACATAGTGATGTCTGTGGTCCTATGCAGACACCCTCTTTTGGGAATTACCTTTACTTCGTGACTTTCATTGATGATTTTTCTAGGCATGCATGGGTATATCCACTCAAAGCAAAGTCTGAAGTGTTCATGTGCTTTAAACAGTTTTTGGTTTTAGCTGAAAATATGTCAGCATGTAAAATGGGCACCCTCCATTCTGATCGAGGGGGGAATATATGTCTTCTGATTTTAATGCATTTCTGGCTGAACGTGGGATAAAACACCAGTGTACACTACCGTATACACCTCAACAGAATGGAGTTGCTGAACGAAAGAACAGGTCACTCATGGAGATGGCGAGGTGCATGGTCAAGAGTCAGGCTTTACCACATAGTTTCTGGCTTGAGGCTGTCATGTGTGCAACATATGTACTGAACAGGTGTCCCACTAAAGCGCTGCAGTCTATCACTCCATATGAGGCTTGGCATGACCGCAAGCCATCTGTTGCTCATCTGCGTGTTTTTGGTTGTTTGGCATATGCATTAGTGCCTGAACAACATCGCAGAAAATTGGATGATAAGGCAGTAAAATGTATTTTTGTTGGGTACAGTTCTGAAAGTAAAGGCTATCGTCTGTATCATCCACAGACTAAACGCATTCTGGTTAGCTGTGATGTTGTCTTTGTGGAAGATGCTATTCAGCCATTGCTTTCATGTACTAAGGAGACATCTGTTAGCTCCAAAGACATGTATGATACTTTGATGCCTCTTTTTACAGGTGGACAGCCTAGTGCTGGTCCTAATGAGGCAACTTCTCAGCCTTTGCAAGTTTCATATGATGATGCAGATCATTCTATTTCTGATGCAGATTTACATGATGCACTTGTTGATGAGAGAGCTGATATTGAGCAGGCAAAAACTATGCCAAAATGGCTAGTGCAGACTTTGCGTGATAGCAAATTAGATGCACCTTTGTCATATCGTACTCGTTCAAGCTCTCATAGTGCCTACTTTGCATCAGATTGCTATGCTATGGCTGCATCTAGTCTCAGTGATGAGAATGAGCCTGTTTCTTTTGATGAAGCACAGAATTCAGAAAATTGGATGGCTGCTATGCAATCTGAATATGATGCTATAATGAAGAATGGTACATGGTCTTTATGTGACTTGCCTCCTGGCAAGAAGGCCATTGGCACTAAGTGGGTATACAAGTTAAAGTGTAAACCTGATGGTACAATTGACAGGTATAAGGCTAGGCTTGTTGCAAATCGTTATGCACAGGAAAGAGCCATTGATTTTGATGAGACTTTTGCACCTTCATGGCGTATGACTACTGTTCGGAGCATTTGTGCACTTACAGCCCATCATGGTTGGAATGTACATCAATTGGACATTAAAACAACATTTCTGAATGGTGACTTGCATGAAGAAGTGTATGTTTTTCAGCCACGCGGCTTTGTGCAAAAAGGGCATGAAAACCAGGTGTGCAGGTTAAACAAGGCATTATATGGTTTAAAGCAAGCACCATGTGCTTGTTATGAGAAGATACATGCCTATCCGGTTGCACATGGTTTTGAGAACAGTCCAACTGAAAGCACCTTATATGTTAAGCGTGCTAATGATGAAAACCAGGTGTGCAGGTTAAACAAGGCATTATATGGTTTAAAGCAAGCACCATGTGCTTGTTATGAGAAGATACATGCCTATCCGGTTGCACATGGTTTTGAGAACAGTCCAACTGAAAGCACCTTATATGTTAAGCGTGCTAATGATGTGCTTCTGATCATTGTTGTCTATGTTGATGACATGCTGCCCACTGGTCCTATTGAGAAGCATATTGCTGATTTCAAGGCTGATTTGCATGCCTCATTTGAGATGTATGATTTGGGGCATTTGCATCACTATTTGGGCAATTTGTTTATGATTTGCATCACTATTTGAGATGTATGATTTGGGGCATTTGCATCACTATTTGAGATGTATGATTTGTTGGCCAGTCTTCTGCCATCACCATCTTCACTGACAGTCAGAGCGCATTGGCAATTGGGAGGAGCCCTGTGTTCCATGCTCGCACTAAGCACATTGAGGTGCATTATCACTATGTCAGGGAGAGGTTCTCTGCTGGGGAGATCAGCTTGGCATATGTGCCCATGCAGGAGAACATTGCAGACCTTTTCATGAAGGCTCTGCCTAGGGAGAAGTTTGAAGATTTCCGCAAAGCTTTGGGCTTACTTCCTTTTGTGGAGTGATTTCCACATAGCTTGGCACTTCCTTATACATGAGTGCCAGCTCCTTGTTCACCGCATCACTCCCAGGGGGGATTTGTTGATATATTTAGGTAGTGATGTGTGTGAACACACTAGGATCACCGGGGCACTTTTTTCCCTCTTTAGGAGGTTTTTTTCCCCCGGCTTGTATATACGCCTATTGCCCTAATGGGCTACTTATCTTTGTACATTCTCTAGTAATACATTCAGTATTGTGTGTTTGTGCGCCAAGCTTCTTCTTCTTCCTTGTGTTGTTCACGTGCTTCCCCAGACGTCTAACTCCAACAAATTTGTGATGGTTGAGTTGCATTCAATCAAGCAATCAATCACCTAAAAGTAGATCAAACTAGATATTCACTTCTCCTAGATTGTAGGAAAGTGAATTGATTCCCTCCAACAATCATTCCCACCTTCATTTGAATTCAAAATCCACTTGTAGAAGTTGTGGATCACTTCTAGAGTCTATATCAAGACTTGAAATCACTTGTACAATACATGGAAGCAATATACATACACTTGTGACCATCATCGTCTTGCTCCTTCAATTTTTTGCATCATCTTCTTCGCCAACAGTAATCTTGCAGAGGCTGCTGATCTGTTTGCAAAGCTCCAAATTTGATCATAGATGGATCATTGGAAAGTTCAGTTGTCTAATTTATGCCTAGAAGTTTTCATAGTATTTGATTCAATAGATTGGGAGAAATCGTAGTTTTTCTATCTTGGGGTCAATCTCTACGTATTCCTGAAAAATAGGAGGTACCACTGTTGAGTGTCTTATTCATTCCTATAGCATATTTTGCTTACTCCTTATACTTTTGTGCATTATATACACTTAACCGTATGTATATAACTCCCATAAAAGGATTTGTTCTAATTGTAATCACGTTGGTCGTTGTGAGCATTTGACGTTCATTGTCTCTTCCATACATAGTAAGTTTTTTGGGCTAGTCAACACGCGAACATATCTATTTTGTATCGACTCTTTCTCCTTGATGCTCCAAAGTATATAGTGCATTTTTTTGCACTTATCACATGCCCATAGGTCTATTTGAGCCTCCATAAGCTCAAGGGTTGTTCTTCTGCCGGTTGGCTGAACCCAACTATGTCGCTTCGAAATGCACTTTTCTATCTCCTACAAGCTTCACCAAGTTCTTTTCGTTCTTCCCCATTCAGAACACCAATTCTTTTAGTAGAGAAGAAGAATAAAACTTATCGAATGTTCATTGATTATAGAGCCCTCAACAAGATCACAATAAAGTTTAGATACCCTATTTCTCGAATAGATGATCTCCTAGATAAATTACAAGGAGCTCGTATCTTTAATAAAATTGATCTTAAATCACATTACCATCAGATTTGTATGACACAAAGTGATATTTTTAAGACTGCATTTAGAACTCAAACCGACCATTATGAATTTATAGTAATGCCCTTTAGACTTACTAATTCTCTTGCTACATTTGCACGAATGATGAACAACATCTTTCTTGATTACAAAGGTTTTGTTCTTGTATTTTTTGATGATATACTTGTCTACAGTAAGAATGATAGTGAGCATGAGAAGAATCTTAAAATAGTTTTTCATTTTTTATGAGAGAACACACTTTATGCTAATCCTAAAAAGAGTTACTTCTTTCAATGTAAGCTAGAATATCTAGGACATATTATTTCAAGTGAAGGCGTGCCTGTGGATCCAAAAAAGATTAAAACTATAGTAGTTTGGCCTACACCACAATTAGTCAATGATGTTCATTCTTTTCTTGGGTTGGCTAGTTTCTATAGGAGTTTTTTTTGAAATTTTTCTTATCTAGCATTGCCCATTACCTTGTTATTGAAAAAGAAAATAAAATTTGCATGGGGACATACCCAACAACAATCCTTTGAAAAATTCAAACATGCACTTTCACATGCACCTGTTTTACAGTTACTTGATTTTTCATAACCATTTCACATCGTTGCTAATGCTAGTGGTTCAGGAATAGGTGATGTTTTATTGCAAAATGATCATCCCATTGCATTTGAGAGTAGGAATCTTAAGCCCTCAGAAAATAATTATAGTACATATGATAAAGAATTCTTAGCAGTTGTGCATGCTTTGCAAATTCGGAAACACTATCTTATGGGATTCGAGATCTTAATCAAAACAAATCAGCATGCTATTAAAAATTTATTAAATCAGCCCTTAATCTCTGATCGACATCTTAAATGGGCTTCATTCATTCAAAATTTACAGCCCATGATCCAATATCAACTTGGTAAAGCTAATGTCGTAGCCAATGCTCTTCACCATTTTCCTACACATTATGTTGGTTTGCCTAATATTTTTGCAATCCAAATTCATTCCTTTCAAGAAATGATTTCCACTTATGCATCTGATTTGTACGTCTCATGTGCATGGCATGAATTCAACGATGGGCACCTTTAACTGAAGAACATTATACATTTCATCATGGGTTACTTTATTTTCAACATCGATTATGCATAACCCAAGATTTTAAAGATTTTTTCATCAAAGGAATGCATGAACCATCTTACATGGGTCATAGAGGCATACAGAGCACCATTTCTACTTGCAAAGATTTCTTCTTTTGGCCCCACATAGAAAAAGATATTGCACATTATGTTTCTCAATGCGTTGTATGTCAATGTGTAAAGCATCATCATGGTAAACCATTTGGATTATTAATGCCACTTCCCATTCTAAAAAAACCATGGGAACCAATCGATATGCATTTTCTCACAGGTCTTCCTATCACTTCATCACATAACAATATGATTTGGACAATAGTTTATAGGTTTAGTAAATATGCATATTTCATTCCTTGTAGAAAAAAATTGTTTGCACCTCAGGCTGCAAAATTATTCATTAAATGCATTTTCCCACATCATGGATTTCCTAAAGTAATGTTATGTGATCATGATGTTAGATTTTTTTAATCATTTTTGGGTTGCCTTATTTCAACATTTTGGTTATAAAATAGATTTTACATTTCATCCCGAAAGTAATGGACAAAGTGAAGCTACAAACAGTATTATTCTTGATTTATTCCATTGTTATTCATTAGATAGACCCACTAATTGGGATGAAAAGTTTCTATTGAATCAATTTCCTTACAATAACACCACACACACCACTACTGGTCGTGCACCTTTTGATATTGTTTATGGTAAAAATCTTCCCACTCACATGTCACTCACTCAAACTGACATTTCAATGGCTGATTCTATTGCTGAAGTTCAGATTTCTATACTTCACGATGTTCACGAGCACATTAGGAAAAGTTAAGAATGTTATACACGTAATGTCAATACAAAACAATTAGCCAAGGAATTCAAGCAAAACGATCTTGTATGGTTGCATACCATTAAAAGACGTCTCAAAAGTATTTTGCAGCATCTTAAAATTAAACTTGCACCATGCTATTATGGACCGTTTCGCATTATATAGAAAGTTAATAATAATTCATTCAGATTAGATATATCATCTCATTGGAATATACATAAATCTTTTCATATTAGTTTGCTTAAACCATTTAAAGGAACTTTACCACTCACTCCACTTCTTCATAATTGAAGAACAATCAGAAATCTTATTTCCTAAGAAAATAACTGATCATGATGTTGTTTCTACATGCACAAGTACTTAATATCATCGATATTTAGTTAAGTACAAAAATCACTCTATTAAAGAATGTCAATGGATACATAAAACACAATTAACACCCCATTATGACCACTTAATTTTTGCATATCATACACAAAACACATTAATGTAACTCCTCCATGAACATTTCTTGTGTGTGTTTTTACATGGAACATACTTATTTTTGTTCAGTGATTGAATATGTGACTGCCATCCATGTTTA
Source organism: Ceratopteris richardii (assembly GCA_020310875.1). Classification (NCBI taxonomy): domain Eukaryota; kingdom Viridiplantae; phylum Streptophyta; class Polypodiopsida; order Polypodiales; family Pteridaceae; genus Ceratopteris; species Ceratopteris richardii. Next base: position 47,783,881 of record CM035429.1, read on the forward strand.
TTTTTATTTTATCAACTGAGGCTAGTTGCTTTCTCAACTGAGGGGCATGTTATGAATTATGGAATGTGTTGAACAAGGAATGGTTGGAGTGTTAATTTATTAATGTATTGGTGTCTTTTGGTGTTTTTGATATAGCAACTGAAGGTTCGTGAGGGCATGAAAGGCGTGAAAGGATGAACATCAGTAATCTCATTTATAATTTATATAGTTTGTAAATAAACCCACGTAGAGGGTTCTTTTCTTAGAAATGGTTAGTAAAGTAGTGGTTAGAATAAGGTTCATTGTAGATTGTAATTTTTGTTATTAAAATCAAAGGCTCTCTACAAAAAGAGACCAAATTTTACTTTCACGCATGCTTTTTGAAGCCACATTCATGTAACCACTATTTCGATATAATCAAAAAGATCCTACAAATAGATGCACTTTGTGGACTGTCAAAATAGAGTGCATGGGGGGAGATGGCACCCAATACTGCATTCTGTCTCGTTTACTTGTGTATTTATTTTCTATGTGTGTGTGAGAGTAAAGATCTTGATAACATGATCATTGTAGGATCTTTGGATGTATAGCATATATTAAAGGCAAATCGGACCCTATGGCAGAAAAATGCATCTTCATTGGCTATGATCTTAATCAGAATGGTTACACATTGTACAATCCAAGCAACAAAGGCTTCATTGTAAGTAGATATGTTGTGTTTGATGAAAACAGATCATGGTTTGAAGATGATTGTAGGAGAATCAAGCTACCTTAAGACCCATCAAATAGGAATGAGCATACACTTAAAGTATCAAGTGATTCAAAAGATGATCAAAAGACTCCAAGGAGAAAAATCAATCCTTGGATCTCTAAAGGCAAAGCCAAAGTGTAGGAGTTGAAAGATGTGGCAGAATCCTTTCAACAAACCATTAGAAGGTCAACTAGAGAAAAGAGAAATCTAGAAAGGTATGGATATGATACTTCGTTGTTTACTAAACATTCAATATATCTATCACATGACTTAAATTCTGAAGAAGCAAAGAACAGTCCTGAATGGGTGAATGCTATGGAGGAAGAGATAGATGCTTTACAAGAAAATCAAACTTGGGAATTGGTGCCCATGACTTCATCTATGAACGTCATAGGGTCAAGGTGGATATATAAGGTAAATAAAAACTCTAATGGATCTATCAACAGGCACAAAGCAAGGCTAATGATCAAAGGATATGCACAAACACAAGCTATTGATTATGAAGAAACATTTTCACATGTTGCAAAGATGCCAACCATTAGAGTTCTTATGAGTGTTGGATCTTCCAAGCATTACAAGATTTATCAAATGGATGTAAAAAATGCCTTTCTAAATGGATGGATATCTAAGGATGTATATATGGTTCAACCTCCTCATTTTGAAGATTCATTACATCCTGAATATGTATAGAGTTTAAGAAAAACTTTGTATGGTTTGAAGCAAACCCAATAGGGCTTCGAATCACAGACTAGTTACTTATTTAAAGGATAAGGGATTCAATGTGAAAAAAAGTTGATCCTTCCCTCTTCATTAAGAGGAACCAATCAAAACCTATGTGTATATGTCGATGACATTATAATTATAGGAAATGATGCTTAAGGAATTATGAAGACGAAGCTTTAGATGAAAGAGGAGTTTAAAAGCAGTTATCTAGATGTACTCACATACTTCCTAGGATTGGAACTAGTGCATACAAAAAGAGGTATGTAATTTCTCAAAGGAAGTACATTAAAGACAGGCTTGTCAAATTCAAAAAAAGACAATCCAAGTAGCCGGGTACCACTCAAGTAGCGAAAGATGCATTTAACCACCTACCAATGCTTGACACTTGGGCAATGCATAAACTTGCTCATGTGAGAGACAACAAATTGAACATCAAGCCAAGTTATGTGCAAGTAAATTAAGCATCCAACATCTTGTTGATAGAGAAAAACATCAAATGCATCTCCAACATCATGAAGACTCAACCATAAACCTGTTTCAATCAGAGTGACAATAGATTTGCAACCTTCAAAGCCAAAACATTAGAATAATGTCTCAATATATTTTGTTTGACACAAAGCTATTCCCCCATCAACTTGCATAAATTGAATGCAAAAATAATGATGCAATTGCCCCAAATCAGACATCTCAAAAGAGGCATGCAAATCATCCTTAAATTTAGCAATATGCTTCTGATTAGGACCAATGAGCAACATGTCATCAACATACATAACAATGACCAGAAGTGCATGTTAACTAAAATTATTGCCAATTCTTTTGCTCTAACATCTCTTCATTGTCGGGAATGTATGCTTGATTGCAGGTACTTTGAAGAGAAAATGTGTGTTATATGGAAGAAGAGCACTAGAGTGTAGTGCTAAAATGGAGCTTGAAAGAGTTTTGCCAATGTTGTACCTTTTTTTGCACCTCAAAAGCTTGTTGCCATGTTGGTGGGCTTTTCTAGTCTGTGATGTTCATGCACACATATTCCACATTGACCTTGGAAAAAGAGGCACTCATGCTTCTTGAAAAAGGAAAATTCACATGCTTAGAGTAATAGTTGGGTTATGTGCACTCATTGCAATGATTGTTGAGATCAAAATGCCATTTGTCAACACTACTTCTTACAACTCTTGTGGTGACTTCATTACAAATTCGTCTGCTAGTGTCATTTATGAGTTCGGGGGAATAAGCCAGCGGTTACCCACCCTGATATGTCAGGCGAGAAGGGGTTATGCCCCATCAATGAAAATGCCAGGGGAAGTTCTATTCAGTTTTGAGTGGATACCATGAGAAAAAAAGGAGATTTGGAGGCAGAACTCTTGGAAGACGAGGGCAAGCAAAAGTGAACAAGAGAGCAAGTGTTGGGTGGACTGCTATCGATTTGGAAAGGGGTGTGCCATCAGAGAGGGAGGTGGGAAGTTATTTTTTGGGGGTTGTCTTTTATGCCCTTCGAGAGAGCACAAAGAGGGGCAGGGTTTTTTTTCTCTGAAGTGGTAGGAGCGAGTGTGGGAGAGCAAAAAAATTGGAGGCTATCATCCTTGCTAAGCTCTCCATGATTAGGGTCTTTTCGGGGCTGCTAGCCAAAAAAAGGGGGGACTTTTCTCTATCAAGGATATAGTCCGAAGAGGGGATTGAGGTTTCCTTGAAGCGATACATGCTACGATGGGGAGGAAGGGCAGATTGCTGCAAGTGGGGACTCGAGATTACACTTCGTGCCCAGGACTATATTACACACTCAGAAAAAGCTAGACATTCTAGGGTGATCACGAGCCTGAAACTTAAGCTTGTTCTAGCCTATTCTAATAATGTTTAGAAGAAATTTAGGCCACGAGCAAGTGAATTCTTCGAGTATAGTACAATCACTTTAGTGATTAAATTCGTGTTGCTGGGCTCTATGTTTGTCATCCTGCGAAACGAATGGTTCATGGAGGGGATAGGTGGGCTATATCTTGTTGCACCAAAGAAAGTGAAGGGTCCCAGGAAGCAGATAGAACATAGCTGATGTTAGTGATGTCAATTTGTCACACATCTCTCGTTAGGGAAGGGTCTCAGTGTAACATTGTGCCAGAAAAGTGAGAGACTGCTGAATTCTTAACAAGGTCCTTTCTTGCAAGGAAGGGGAGCAGAAAAGAGTTGTTTGTTTCTCGGTTTTTCTTTGACAGGTAACGAGGGCAAAGGAGAGTCGCCCTCGAGTTGGCTTTGATGGGAGTTTTTGGGCAATGGAGAAGGGGTCCATCTGTTGTTCTAGCTGGGGAAGAGGGCAGTAGAAGAAGAAGATAGGTTGGATGGGGGAGACCAACTATTTAGAGGAAGGGAAGGCTCTGTGTTTGAGGTGTGCACACCATAAGGGCAGCTTGAGGGAGGTAGTCGGGAAGATTTGGGGATGCCATAATAGAGAACGAAGTAGGAGATTGAAGGGTAGACGAGGGTGGCTCATTTGGGGGGAAAGAAGAGGTGCATCATAAGACACACTCGAAAGAGCATATGTGTATGGAAGGGGAAGCCAAAGAGAGCACAAGGGGAGAAGAAGAGCAGACTGAGGGGGCAAAGAGGAGGATTACTTGAGGATTGGATGGTGTTCTACATGCTTTTACGGCAGGGAAGAGGAAGATAAATTAGACAGGGAAAGTGTTAGCAAGTGTAGGGTGGATGGAAAGAGGACGGACAACTCTAGGCATGAGACGAGGCATGAGAAGGTGGCACTCAAACAGATGAACATAGCTAAAGGTTGCAAGTGGGGGACAAAAAAAAGAGAGTAACAAATATTCAATGTCATAATTGTGTTTCATTGCTAGTGGAAAGTTCAATCGGAAGAGGTCAAATAAGTTTTTGGAGATTAAATACTCTGAGGCACCAAGGAGATACACAAACATGTGTGTCGCTCCACAATTGGATTAGAGCGCATTAGAAAGACTTGCATCAAGGAAAAAGGAGGAGAATTGCATGGAGCTCAAAAAGAGAAGAACTCTTACAAATTGTGGATTATCTCTGATTTCTATAAGCAAATAAGAGGCACAATAGTGAGGAGAAGACACATATTTTTTACAGTTGATTATCTTCTAAACATTCTCCTCATAGATGAAGTAACAGGTGAAGAAGCCCTTACTCATGAAGATGTGTCCAGCCATCCAAGGGTCAAAGCAAGGAGTTCTACCTTTACAGCATCTGGAGAATAAATCGTTTGATAAGAAGGAAGGGCATCGCAAAGGAGATTGTGACTCTATTGGTCAAAAGGAGTGCAAATTGGGCTGAAGGAAGCTCCATGGAGGAGCTGGGACAATCACGAAGAAAACTAGGCTGAGGACGCCTTCGAAGGAAGTTCATTTACATTCATTTTTTTACTTGGAGAAGGAGCAACTTGAACAATGCAAGACAACCAATGGCAAAGAACATGGTGCATATCCTAGAGGGGCATCTTCTATGCATTTTGAGGATGTCTTATGGAGTTTACGGGTGCAACTTAGAAAGAAGAAGATCGTCGAACCAATTTCGTAAATACTTCTACGCTTCAATATATGTTGTTGCTCCTGAAAAACACAAGAAAGCAAACAGGACACCGAACAACAACACATGCTAATTATTGATCTGAATATGCATATGGAAAGGTGAGCACCATTTATGGTTGGTTTCTCTTTAACTCCATTTGTTTTGGTGTAATTGTCTTAAAACAAGGCTATGAAATTTAGTGGTACTCCATGGATGAATAGCATACTAGATCACTATTCCATTATTCTCCTTCGACCTTGCTAAAGGACAATGTACATGGTGGAGCTTTCTTTTGAGACTAGAAAAACAAAAAACATGCTTATAACAAAAAATGAGTTATATGAATTTTGTGTATGAATGGATGAGTTAGTATGTGAGTAGTTTTGTGGCTGAATGGGTGTGAGCATGTGAATGAATTTGTGTGTTTGACTCGGTGAGTATGAGTGAGAGTGTAAGAGAGTGTGTATGTGTGATTTTAGTGCAAGGGTGTGTGAGTGTTTTAAGGGTGAGTTTTTATGTGCTCAAGCTGAATAAGAGAAACAAGATTGTTTGAAAGTGCTGCTAAATGTATATGTGTGTCTAAGCATGGGCATGCATATGAAAACTCAAAAGTGTGTAATTTTATGAGCATGTGTTGGTGAATGTGTGAGTGTTTGAGCTTGTTTTGGCTATGGGTTATACATATGTGGGAGTGTTTGAGTATGTGGGCTTGGGTAGAAAGTGGAGCTGAAATTGAAGGTGAGTTGTGAGTGACTAGTGAGTACAAGATTTGTGAAAGTAGCCAAAGTCTCATAAGCAAGTGAGAGTGAAGAAGAGAAAGGGAACCAGATTGGTGAAGCGGGCATATTTGTGCATGTTCTCGAGCCTAGGATAATAAATTTTTTCCCAGAAATAGAAATTTAAGCAATTTAGTTGTGGGAAAACACCTCTACGGCTTCATAAAAGCTCTTCATTTGGCACGCTAGGTGGGACTTGGCTTAGCATACCTGAGAGAGATTACTACGGGTTGGCTTGGTGCCCCGATCGTGTGGCATAGTCATTCGGCCCCACAATTGCCTTGGTCTGCATTAAAAGAAATGATGCAAAAAAGGAAAGATTGGGGTTTTCAAAAGACCAGTGCGAGAGAGATGGACTTTGGATAGGTGAATAGACAAATGGAATACGATTGAACAATAAGGAATCATGTGAATAGAGGTCAATAGTTTGGCCCAATCTCAAATTATGTGAGATGCTCGTGTTGCAAACAGAATGGGCATATTGCTAAATTTCGCCCTCGAGTCTCTAGTCCTTTGGGCTTTGTTCCTGTGTGTGCAGAGTGTGGAAAGAAGAGCTTGTGTGAGCATACATGTGAAGTGAAAGAAATCTCTATTGGGAAGGTCAAAATGAAGGAAACTTGTTTGGCTCTCTCCTCTCTTTATGTGGGAGTTGAAAATGGTGAGGCTTCTCCATTGATTGGGACCTCCAGGATAGCAAGGGACGTCTCTAAGATGATACAGCCGATTAGCGTGACCAATAGCTTTGAGAAGATAAAGATAGATGAGGACCTTGACTATTTGAGGGAAAATAAGGTCAACAAATCTCAAGATAAATTCTTAGCGAAACTCGTGGAAAGTCTACAATGTCAAGTAAACTCGATACGTGATGAGAAAGTCAATGAAAGGACCAAGATGAAGAGATTAGAAAATAATCAAACTAACATAGAGGAGGCCTTGGAGAAATGGGAGGAGCAATTGAGAATTCTAGAAAACAAAAACGAGTTGAAAAGAGAAAACAAAAACCTAAAGAGAGAAATGAAAAGACTTGAGAGTGGAGAGATTGTTAGGAAGGGTAAGGAATTATAAAGAGAGGAACTTGAGATCAATTCTGATTTAGTGGTAGTAGATTGATTCTGGTTCACAATCAAAGAGGATTTCCAACAAGGCAAGGGTGATTTGGTGAGAAGGGTTGAGCGAGGAGAGCAAGAGATCAACTGAGTTCAAGAAGTAATTTGCAAGTATATTGATCAAGTGGGTAGAATTAGTGAAGAGTTTTGATTGGAGTTAGAAAAGGTTAAAGGTGTCTAAGATGAGAGTGATAAGAAGATGGGAGAAATGGAAAAAGAGAATGCGAGGTTGAAAGGAGATCTGGATAGATGGATGAGTCAGAGAGACAATGAAAAACAAAGATGTGTAGAGAGAGATGAAAGAGTCGATAGAAGAGAAGAGGAGTTGCAGACGATGTTCAATAAGCCGAGTGCATTAGGAGGAGTGATAGAGGAGACGAACACTTTGAAGGGGACAGTAAAAACCCTAGTTAGTCATTTGGAGAAGATTTTTCAAGAAGTAAACCAAAGAGTTGGAGAAGTAGAATCAAAGGGGGATGAGTTGGAAAACAAGATGGACAATCTAGGGAGAGGAATTTCAGAGGAGATAGGTCTTATGGTGAAGAAGGTCGAAAAAATAGAGCAAGAACAGAAAGAATAAGGTATGTGGATTGCAAAATGAAAAGCTGCCAAGATGATATTGGATCATTTATCTGAAGATTGAGCAAACTAGCTAGGGAGGTGGATGAATTGAGGAACGACAGAGATGAGAGTGCATGGTGTTGTGCAAAGCACCTTTTTTTGGTAGAGGACTATTTACAAAAAATGACAAATCATGTGAATTCTTCACAAGGGTGAGTCTCGAGATAAAATATGAAATCGATAGAGGAGTTTTTGAAGAGATGCTTTGCACGATGATGAGACTCTTGAGGTGGAGCTTGACTCACCTCTTTGAGAGCCCTGACCACCTATGGTGAGCGAGACTAGGTAGTGATTTTTTAGGTTTCCATACCACATTACGGCCGAGGAAGGGACTTAGAGGTGAGATAGGGAAAAGAAAATTATTCAGTCAACCTTAATGGATCATCCTCACTGGTTCAATGCAATACTGCAGAGCCTTCTCACACATAGAAAGATATAGAAGGTGACTGTAAAAACATATAAGAGACAAAGATATAGGAGACATGAGACATGATTTAGAAGATATTGTTATGAGAAACATATACAAGAATGTTGCGAAACGTCAAGCTAAGCATTCTTCTGGTCAAAGGTAGTCGGCACGACCCTCTCACCATGACAATTCAACCGAATGTCACACGTAAGAGGATAGGTCCTACTTCATTGACCCTATGTCTTTCTAGGATCGTAATGTGATTCTAAAGAAGTCGAAGACACATAAAACCAGCTCTAACTCACTCACACGCTCCACTGAGGGTGAGTAAAGAAAGAGAAACTGGGTTTATGAGCCTATCCTAGAGAGGAAGTCTAAAAATTGAATCTAGGAACTATGCTCTTACTAGCCCACCTTGGATCCTCACACGCTCAACTGAGGGTGATCATCTCAAGAAAACCATGTGCTAGCAAGGTCCCTATGGATGCCTAACAATGATGCTATAAGAGTTAGGAGGGGGGTTTATATAGTTTTTTGAATGAATTTGGGCCCTTGGATCTAGAGAAATCAACTCTCAATCCTAAGATCGGCTTCTTTTGATTACAACCATTGGATTTATCAAATGGATGGTTAGGATTGGTTCTTTATATGATATCTAGGGCAAAGGGGAGGAAAATAGGTGCCTTCATTCTCCATCATTGGATCTGGGGCTAATCTGGACCATCGGATCAGTGCTGACATCAATTTGGATAAGATAAGCCATTATTTTTAGAGAAACTTTGCATTATAGATCTTTGATCATCGAAAAAGGCTTATCCGGTGCAAAAACTTGTGGATCCTCCTTGTTTTTATGCTTTAGTGCATCTCCACCCTTGACTATGAGCTCATCTTGATCGTACAACATGGTTCAATCATTGTTTGCCATGTGGTAGCCCTTCAAGCCTTCAATTTTCTTATTCTAGGAAAATGCGATGACCTTGAAAACTAGATTTTTTGCTCTTTGACCCTTCAAATATCCTTTGATGAAGATAAAAACTTGTAGGGCTATGTTTTGAAAGGACTCCTTTAGGAATATGCAGAAAAAACTTCCGTCTGAATCTCCCTTGTACAAGTTTGACTACATTTGGAAGCTTGCAAGGTGGCATTAAGGTGTCTAGGAAGCTCTGATAGCCTTGAAACTCTGTAAAAATATGTCGGCTGATATGGTCTTTATACGTGACAAACCATATGGCTAACAAAAATTACTATACAAGATTTTGTAGGGTCTAAGTGGAAAAATTACATTTTTTACAAAATGCCCATGGCATATCAATGTGCTAGAAAATCCATTTTCATGTGAAATTTGGGCTATAGACTGCCTTTGATAGGCTTTACAAGTATATGAATTTTCATGTGATTTGGACACATTGAAATTTTTGCCCTAATTTCCAAAGTTTGACCAGCTTTGACCGCTACCCTAGATTTGCTCGATTTCTTCCAAAGTTTGCATGTGAACTCCCTTTGATATCCTTGATGCATCTTGGACGTCTCAGGGAATTTTGGTTACCTTCACCGAATGTGTTTCCTGTAGGCCTTCATGAGTGAGAGAGGAGAGAAAATCTCGACGACATTTGCCCCCTCTAAAAATTCTTTTATAGGCAACATAAGAAATATGGAAGGAAAAATTGATCATATACATGAATGAGTAGGCAACGTGACATGAAGCAAAATTTGCATGAAAGAAAGAATTGAAACAGGCAACATGAATATGCATGAACAAATAGGCAACATATATGCAAATGAACAAGCAACATTGTCAACAAGAAAGAAAACAATCAAGCATCAATATGAAGTGGAAGTGGATGTATTGAGTCATTTTAAGCATCAGCTCCTCTCATCTTGAAGAAAAATTTGTACTTTTTTCATAAAGCAATCTACCTTAAATACGATTATAAACAAAGATTTAGGATTTTCAAGAGACATCTTTCATCTTTAGCTTATTTTAGATCAACTCCTTTCCTACATAAATATGAATATGCTCTTTCTCTAATAACATGCAAGGAAATCTAAGTAAACTCCACTAATGCATTAATCTTCCTATATAGCCCGTGCTTTATTCTTGTATGCCCTTAGCAACCTTTGGCTTGCTCTCTCTCTCTTTTTTTTTTTATGATGATGATTCGGTGACTTTATGGTTATTTTCACTTTTTTGGGGATGGAAGAAAGTGTAAACTTCCTAGTAACATGTAACAACTTTTTTTTACAGGGAAAAATTAAACCCCGATACAAGGTACAACCATTTTTTATGACGGAGAACAATCATTTAAACTCCAATACAAGTGCTATGAGATGGACTAAGGATGTAGAAACATGCAGTAGCAGGAGCTAGGATTTCAACAATTATGCTTTCGATACAGGATACATATGCATGTTTATATATGAAAGTCATGTCATCAAAATAAACCTCCAAATCTACATGCCCTGTCTTTCCATAATCCTATATTATAATCAATTTCTTAGTAGATAAATTACTACTTAAGATATAATTTTACACAAGCAGAGAAATCATCATTTGCCTTTTTTTTTACTCAAGTGATGTGGATATGCAATGCAATGCAAAGACTGAAAAAAAAACATGCATGAAACAAAAATGGAAAAAAAGTATAATGAACTTGAAAAAACACAAAGCAACATGAACTTGATGATATTTTTATATGTTTTTTATATTTCTTTTTCCTCTTTTTTTTATTTTTTATTTTTATAACATGGATAATCCTATTTATGAATCGGCCTCATTGTTGTCATCTTCTTCAATGTTCTCATCCAAAATGTACTCATCATTATCATGTTTGTTGAATAGCTTTATCCTTTTACCTGCAATCAAAGTTTTTAGTGCAACACCATTTAATTCACAAAGAGCATACGTACCATTGTTGTTGACTTTTTATACAATGTGTGGCCCAAACCACCATTGAGTGAGCTTTTTGCATGCCTCATATTGAGAGTCAAATGTACTATCATAAATGAGCACCCAATCTCCTACTTCAATTGGCTTAGGATGCAATCGATGAGTTTTATCAAAATAATGCTTGTTCTTCATTCTAGATTCTCTTAATTTTTCAACATCATCATCAAGTCTTAATTTACCTTGTTTTAATTGTTTAATGCGCAAACTCAAAAAATCATCAGTAGACATGTTTTCAGACCAAGGCAAATTTGACCATGCAGAAATATGAGACTGAATTGGAAACAATGGTTTTTGACAGTACATGAGTTCAGGAGGCATATAGCTAGTAGTACGTGTGCACGTCATTCTATCTGCCCAAAGTGCAAAAGTTAAGAATCTAGGCCATTGTTTGATGTCACCATTACATGCTTTAGATATGGCTTTCACAATAGGTGGATGCCCTCTCTCTATTTTACCATTGGCCTCTGGATTATATGCAGTAGTGAGAGACAAATGAATACTGTGATGTTCAAAGAACTCTTTGGCTTCTCTCGTATTTAACTCTCCACGATGGGCAACTACTTTCTCTATGTACCCAAAGCGACTTATGACATCTTCAAGCAAGAATTTGCAAACATTGTAAGTGTTCTTAGATCGTAATGCACGTCCCTCTACATGATTAGTTAAGTCTTCTCTTGCAAGTACAATGTAATGCATTTTGTCAATACCTTTAGGCATAGTTACAAGATCTACTACCCACTTATAGTGAATACAAGGTGGATAAGTAGGATGCAACGGATCTCTATGTTTGACTGATGAATGAAGTTGACAAGTAGAACATGTAGAAACATAGCTACTAATGTCAACATACATCCTCGGCCAATAATAGGTACTTCTAATTTTTTCATATGTTCCAAAAAATCCTTTATGACATGCCCATAATGTCTCATGCATTTCTGTCATTACTTGCAACTGAAGACCTCATTTTCCTAGGACTCGTTGTGGATTCTTAACCTTACCCTTAGCATGTCTCCAAAGATAACCGTTACATAGGAAAAAGTTATAAGCTCGTTTCCTAATGTTAGGGAATCTATTTGTAGTCCAGCTAGGTAATGGTTGTAGTGTACTCAGATACTTTCCTATGTCTCTCCATTCATTTCCGTACTTAGACTCATGAAATTTCTCATACTCGTATATATATGGAACATATTCAACTAACTTCACATTCTTTATTAGATCACTTTCAATATCATCATCAAATCTAGCTCTCGATAACATATCAGCAGCTGAGTTTGACTTACTTGAAATATGAACTAACTCAGGATTTATGAACTTAATATATGAGATCCATCTAAGCATGGCTATATCAGGAGATGAACAATTGGCTATCATTCCAGTGAGAGGTAAACAACCAATCTCAACTTTGACATTTGCACCAATGAAATATTATTTGTCTATTTTCAAAGTTGTTACCATACCCCATAGTTCTCATTTGATCTATGGATATTTTTGTTGTGTTTCATGTAAAATTTTGGCACCAAACCTAATTGCATATATATTCCCTTCATTATCATCTTGACTTATGACCCAACCTATATCAATAGGACTAGTATCAACAATCAATATAATAGGTTTGTTAGCAGAATAGTCTACACACTTAAGGATGGGAGCCCTAAGCAATAATTTCTTCAATTTACACATAGCTTGAGTGTGTTTATCAGTCCAAATAAATTTTCGCTTCTTCCTCAACGAGTCATAGAGACAATCAGCAACATGAGCAAAGTGTGGGATCCAAATAACATAAAAGATGCAAGCACCAAGAAATCTGCATACCTCACTCACGTTGTTACATGTTTCAGAAATCTTGCTAATGGCGTCAACTTTTTGTGGGTATGGCTTTTGACCATAATGGCCACATAAATGTCCAACAATAAGAACCTCGTTGACACCAAAAACAGATTTTTCTATGGAAAATGTGAGACCTACCTCTTCAAATCATTGAAATATTCTTTCACAATCAGAGATATGGTCAAGAACAAATTTACAACATCCAGATGAGTCTAAAGTAATGTCCTTTACACGTTCCTCACTCCCTTTAATTGGAATATCATCAATGAATGGCATAGTTATATGAGGGATAAAATCATGTAAGACCATATTCATAGCACTCATCATATTAGCCACAGAATTAGTCGCTCCTTGAGGTAAAGTACACATTCGCACTAAGCCTAAAGGATTTTTCATTGTGGTTATGTCACGACTGTCAATTGCTAAGTGGAATTGGTCATATCCAGAATATAAATCACCCATTGAATAGATAGAATGTCCTGAAAATGATTCAGCAAACTCATCTACAATGGGTCCTATTCCTACATTCCTTATGGTGAGTTTATTGACGGGTTGGAGATCTCGAATAAAACGTAGTTTCCCATTCTTTTTAGGCACAGTGAACCATCTATTTGAGTAAGGTGCAAAAGATGGCTCTAAAATTCTCATGTTTATCTTCTCCTTAAGTACTTTCATTAGCTCAAGTAAGTGAGCCTTTGGAACTGGTATAGGGCGAAGATTCCATGGAATATGTGGAATAGCAAAGATTATCATGGGTGCAACTAGCTTAGGATCTACGCAACCAATCTCATGAGGATACATAGTAAAGGCTTTTCCATGGCTACGTATGAGTCTCTCAAATTTATCTCTCTCTACTGGCAAAAGAAAGTCATCATCTGTACCAATTTTCACATGTTTGATTGTCTCATGCATGAATGTATGTCCTATGTTTTTCTTATCCCGAAGAATTGGATCCTTTTTCACATCAATAATTTTTCCATTACTTCCTTGGGGTAATGGTTGAGCTATGGGTTTGATTTTTTTTGTCTACAGTTTTGTACTTTGTTTCAACTAAGGCATCATGTGTTTGGTTAAATTTTGAGCACTTGTCAACATTGAGAGCATATTCTTGGATAAGAGCATACTCATCAAGGGAAGAAAGAAGAATAATATGGGACTTAAAATTTTGTTGAAGACATAACTCTAACTCCTCAAGAGTAGAGAAACAATGAGATGTTTCAATCACATGCTCAATGTTCTCATCATGTTCCATGATTTTGTTGTTTTTATAAATTTTTTGGGTTTTTTGGATAAAATACTTGGACAATTGACTCTTATGAAGAAAATCTAATCTAGAATGTGGAAAACAAAGTGACAAACTATTGTACATGTTGGTTGGATGCGAGATGTCAAACCAATATCCATTATTGTCCCGCTCAACAATGGATTCTATTTGAAATTTTGATCATATGTAGCTCCAAACATGAATCGAGGTGCACAATCACTACAAGCATGCTCATGACCCTATGTAACAATAGGTTTCTTTCTAATTGACAATCGATTCCTAGGATGATTCACTCTTACCGTCATGACTTGAAGTGATTGCATTCCATCCTTAGACTTAAATCTAGCATAGGTAGACCCATCATCCATGGCTTTAGTTTCCATACGACTCTCACAAATAAAGGGTTGACCTAAGAGAACTTCATAGGAGCAATTATCTTGAATAAAAAAGTGAAACTCTTCTGTGATACCTCCTATGGATATGGGCACACTAGCACAAGCTCCATGCAGGGTACCTACACCATTATCTGCAGTTCTCATACGCCATCCACAATCTTTATCTATGGGCCATCGAAACTTATCATAGACTTCTCTTGAAATCACATTGATTTCAGAGCCGGAATCTACTAATGCATTTACAGTGATAGTGTTCTTATCATTTCCTATTTCAACATGCATCTCTGATGTACCTCTAGACCAAAATTTTCTTTTAAAGTGACTTTCAAGATTGTTTTCATGATTTTGATTAACATTTACTTCATCATCATCAAAGTCCTCTTCATCAGATTCATCAAAGTTTAAGGCTTCATTCATAGCTTGGTCTTGATCTAGAGAATCTTGCATCTCAGTATCTAGATTAAGCGGAAACCTCTTCCTTTTAATTAGGCCGATAAAGTTATCTTTAAAAACAGGCTTTGCAATAGAGAAAACTTATTCTAAAGACATAGTCACTTGACTCTTAAGCAAAATGTCATCTAAAATCTCCATAGGATCTATTTTTCTCTCAATTTCTGAAATCAAGATGGCTTTAGGTTTTCTCTTTGGTTTCTTTTGTTTTTGCTCAAGATCTTGTTGTTGTTCATGTTCTTGTGTTTGGTCTTCAGTTTGTTTTGATTGTTCTTGTTTATCTAAAGGCTTTGGTTCTGTTTCTCTTTTCTTTGTCTTCTTCCCTTTTTGTTTCTCCTCTTGCTTTTGTTCATTGGGTTGTGATTCTTGTTTTTTATCTTTGGATTGTGATGTTTCTCCTTGCTCTGTGATTGTTTCTATTCCCTCTAAGGTTTGTTTTTGAGTCACTCTTCTTTCACTAGGCTCAGCTTCATCTCTTTTTCGTTTTTCTTCTACATTTGATATGTGAGAAATAAGAGATAGATCTTCTATCGGTGACTCCCAAGCCATTATTCTCCTAATCTCATCTCGTGTTCTTACTAAAGCCTCTATGGAAAATCCAACTTCCTTTGTGGGTTCACTTGATTCTACTTGTTGTTCATCAAGAGCTTCTAGTTTCACTCCTCTAGTTCCTACATCCATTATGGTTATATTTTCATAGTGTTTTTTCATTCCTCCCTTACCGTAATTTCCTTGCAAAGGTAGCCTAGATCGAGTCACAGATTTTCTTGTCTATGTCTATTACTAGTCGTTGCTCCTTAGTAGCCTTCAATAGTTCACAATCTCTCAGAAAGTGCTCTAATGAATCACACCAAGGACACCTATGAGGCCCACGCACAAAACCATTTTGATTTTGAAGATTTTGATTAACTTGTGGTGGGAAATTTTGAAATTGAGTATTTTGTTGGTAAGGAAATACTTGAACAGGATAATTAGGATTTTGATAAGGCAATTGATGTATTTGAGGAGCTTGGGGAGCAGCATGTGATGCTTGAGGTGCAAGAGGAGCTTCCATAGTATATGGTTGATGATTTTGAACATTTTGATTTTGAGGATTTTGAAAAGTTGTTTGAGAAGCTTGAGGATATATGTTTTGATACATTTGAGGATTTTGCACAGGAAAATGAGGATTTTGCATTGAAGGATTATGCATTGGAGGAACTTGATATGCTTGAGTAGGAGCTACTTGTGGATTTTGATTGGTAACTATAACATGTTGATTACACTCTTGAAAAAACATTGGGTTCATTTGATTTTGGAAAGTTTTGGTGTAATTAGATTGTAAAGCATCTATAGTCTTGGCCAAATTGGATTGTGTAGCAATAAGAATTTCCATTTGCTTAGTGAGAATTTCCACTTGAGATTGTTCAACTACACTTTTATTTGGCTCTAAAAACCTTGAGTAGGCTCCATCATTTGAGGAATAGGAGTAGAGTCAAAAAGCATAGCATGGGATTGTTCTCTAACTTGCTCGTTAGTTTGTGGAAGGCTAGCTTAAGGAAGACTAATTTGCTCATAAAGCATGGATTGTCTTTGATGTCTATGGGCTACAGCCTCTACTACTTTACGCACTTTTTGCCAATTGTCAATAAGACCATAGCGCTTATCTGGCTCTTCAAATCGTTGTTCAACTTCCCTACGAGTTTCAGGATGAAGAAGCTTAAGAAAATTGATCACAAGATCAGGTTCCAAAGTTATCTTATCCTCATTAGGAAGTTGTTCATATTGTCTAATATACTCATTTTGTAAGTGAGTAATAGAGCTACTAGGCTTTGGGGAATTGACCCATCATAAGAATCCATCTCGATTATGTTGGCTATAATCTTCAAGATAGAATTCTTTGAGCATCTCCTTTCTAAAATCACTCCAAGGAAGACTATCATATTGAGTGACATGGTTTATGATAGAGCTATCAACAATTCGTTCAAAGAATGATATCAAAAGATCTTTGGGAAGACCAAAAATCATAGCTTGCTCTTCAAACAAATCTAAGTAGCTTGTAATGTTGATGCCATTGAATTTTCCCTTCTCTCTCAACATAGAAGAGACTATTCATTGGCCTTGTTTCTCAACAATAAGGGATTTTGATCCTTCCTCCATCTTATGTGAATAAGCGAGTGATGCACAATGTTCTAGATCTCTCATAAATGCATTTACTTCACGACGAAGATGTGCACGATATTGTGAGAAATCCAGTGCAACAATCAAGAATGATGATGATGATATGATGAGGAGGGAAAATATGAAACAAAAAATATGGATCACAACCTCCCAACAAGATTAGAAGCAAATTCCACAAAGCGATTCACGTCGGGTTCAAATGTGGAGGTGATCGCAATCCGGGTGGATCGGGTCCAGTCATGGCACATGTAGAGTGTATGAAGCTAGTGAGTGTTGGAAGGTTTATGTAATAAAAAATGTGAAGGTGAAGATAAAGTTGGGTATGGGGGGAAGAGATGTCATGATTTGATTAGAGAAAGGGGAACATATGAACACAAGATAATCGCATGAACATGAATGATGAGGACAAAAGAAACCGTTCACATGAATCAATTCGGAAAGGAAGAATGGTCCAAAAATATGGAGCTTCTTGAACACTTTCCAAATTTAATTCACATTCATAGGAATGAATGCATGATGAGAGAAAAAACTAAAACCACACACATGAATCAGTCTCAAAAGGAAGAATGGTCCAAGAATGGAGCTTCTTATACACTTTCGAAACTAAAACATATGCATGGGTGTTTGTGGGTGGTATGAATGCACGTGGGTCATGATTTATGAATGAAAAGAAAATTATTCTCTCAACCTTAATGGATCATCCTCACTGGTTCAACGCAATACTACAGAGCCTTCTCACACATAGAAAGATATAGAAGGTGACTGTAAAAACATATAAGAGACAAAGATATAGGAGACATGAGACATGATTTAGAAGATATTGTTATGAGATACATATACAAGAATGTTGTGAAACGTCAAGCTAAGCATTCTTCTGGTCAAAGGTGGTCCATACGACCCTCTCACCATGACAGTTCAACAGAATGTCACACGTAAGAGAATAGGTCCCACTTCATTGACCCTATGTCTTTCTAGGATCGTAATGTGATTCTAAAGAAGTTTAAGACACATAAAACCAGCTCTAACTCACTCACACGCTCCACTGAGGGTGAGCAAAGAAAGAGAAATTGGGTTTATGAGCCTATCCTAGAGAGGAAGTCTAAAAATTGAATCTAGGAACTATGCTCTTACTAGCCCACCTTGGATCCTCACATGATCAACTGAGAGTGATCGTCTCAAGGAAACCATGTGCTAGCAAGGGCCCTATGGATGCCTAACAATGATGCTATAGGAGTTTGGAGGGGGGTTTATATAGTTTTTTGAATGAATTTGGGCCCTTGGATCTAGAGAAATCAACTCTCAACCCTAAGATCAGCTTCTTTTGATTACAACCATTGGATTTATCAAATGGATGGTAAGGATTGGTTCTTTATATGATATCTAGGGCAAAGGGGAGGAAAATAGGCGCCTTCATTCTCCGTCATTAGATCTGGAGCTGATATGGACCATCAGATCAGTACTGACATGAATTTGGATAAGATAAGCCATTATTTTTGGAGAAACTTTGCATTATTGATCTTTGATCATCAAAGAAGGTTTATTCGGTGAAAAAACTCGTGGATCCTCCTTGTTTCATGCTTTAGTGCATCTCCACCCTTGAATATGAGCTCATCTTGACCGTAGACATGGTTCAATCATTGTTTGCCATGTGGTAGCCCTTCAAGCCTTCAATTTTCTTATTCTAGGAAACTGCAGTGACCTTGAAAACTAGATTTTGTGCTCTTTGACCCTTCAAATATCCTTTGATGAAGATAAAAATTTGTAGGGCTATGTTTTGAAAGGCCTCCTTCAGGAATATCCAGAAAAACTCCCATTTGAATCTCCCTTGTACAAGTTTGACTACATTTGGAAGCTTGCAAGCTGGCATTAAGGTGTCTAGGAAGCTCTAATAGCCGTGAAACTTTGTACAAATATGTAGGCTCATATTATTTTTATACATGTCAAACCATATGGCTAACAAAAATTCCTATACAAGATTTTGTAGGGTCTAAGTGGAAAAATTATATTTTTTACAAAATGCACATGGCATATCAATGTGCTAGAAAATCCATTTTCATGTGAAATTTGGGCTATTGACTGCCTTTGATAGGCTTTACAAGTATATGAATCTTCATGTGATTTGGAGACATTGAATTTTTTGCCCTAATTTCCAAAGTTTGACCAGCTTTGACTGCTACCCTGGATTCGCTCGATTTCTTCCAAAGTTTGCATGTGAACTCCCTTTGATATCCTTGATGCATCTTGGACTTCTCAAGGAATTATGGCTACCTTCACTGAATGTGTTTCCTATAGGCCTTCATGAGTGAGAGAGAGAGAAAATCTCGACGACACCGGGATGATCGATCTATCAGCTCCACATATATGTTTTTGTATTTTTTGGTGTATTTTTGTGTTTTCATGACATGACATGCGGGATGGGTTAGGCAGATGCTCCTTACCACCTCTCCCTAACTCTGAGGACATGGGAGATGGCAAAAATGAAAGAAAAATAGAAAAAGAAAAATACAAATAAAAATGTGTGTGTATATGTGTGTGTGCCAGTGCACCATGATGGGTTAGTAGGTGGGTGGGGTCATCCTGGTCCGGTGGTCAGGACTGCAAGCTGACGCTAGCTTCCTCATAGGCTTCAAAAATTCCACGTGTATATCTGTTGGTGCTTTGCACAATAGCGGGTTGATAGGTAAGTGGGACCATCTTAGCTAGGCAGTCAAGACCACGAGCTACACCCAACTTCGCTATGGGCTAGCATGTATATATGTGTGTGCATATTGTGTATATGTTGTTGCATGCTATGTTGTGTTGATAGAGGGGTGGACAAACCTGGCTAGGTGGCTAGGGACATGAGTTGTATCCAATTGCAACATAGGCCAACTCGTGAAGTAAAAATAAATAAAAAGAAAAAAAAAGAGAAGAAAAAAGTTCCCACTCCTGATGGGGAGAGACAGAGAGGAGGATGGCAATGATTGCCCGGACATGTGTGTTTTTGCATGTGTGTATTTGTGAGATTGGGAGACTGGTTGTTGATAGATTGATCAGCTCAAATCCGACACTGATGATGGCATAGCTATTATATGTGTCGGACAGGTTAGCGGTAAGCGACTTGTTGGACTTGGCTTTTCCTATGTTACTGATAGTTCCATTATGAAGGTTCCTAATGGTGTGCATGCTCCTTGAGAATTCTCCACTTGTGTCTCGGTTCATTGGGTGTGATCCATTTTTTGGGATGTGAGTAAGGATACATTTAGGCAACCTTGTTTTTGCTTACCTGTATATGGCAATTATGAGAATTGTCAGATATAGATGAACGGTTATACCTGTTTTTGTTGATTCACTTTTATATGTTTTTTGGATTGACCTTTTGGATGAGTTTGCAGGTGACAAAAATGCAACGAGGAAAGAGGACTTTGCTAACGACAAGGTATACAAAGGATTTTGGTTGATTGATGTTATGATTGATGTTATGTGTTTTGGTTGTGTATAGGTTTGCAGGATAGTCTTTGGGATCGGATTGGTGGTTACATCTTGATACACTTTTGGAGGCGTTGGGAAAGGAGTTATGTGTGCTTGCAAGACAATCTTGGGAGGATCGGACTTGTGATGGCATCATTGATGGTCTTTGGGTTTTTGGTTTTGTTCAATGCATTGATGATCGGGATGGTGGGAAATGTACGGGTAACATGTGTTGTTAAGGTTTTGTTTGCAGGATAGGAGTTGAGGAAGGAATGGTACATGAGCAGATATGAGTAGATATAGGAGCATCTAAGCCATGGTGACATAGAGGTGAGTATGTGTATGCATTGTTGGAACAAGTCCATAGCGAGTCCAAGTGATGGCTTGAGTCATCAAAAGACCTAGAGACTTGAAGGAAATGTCTAGTCTTTGTAAAGTTCACTTCTGAGATACCTCTTGTAACTTTTGAAGTCTTTACTTGATGTAAAAGTAAAAGGAATCTAAAGTGGTTGAGTCCACTTGATGAAAAAAAAGAGAAGCCACAAATTCGTGATTGAAGGTAGTTGGAGAATCAAATCAATTACAAAAAGATTGGAGAGTGATTTTAGGTGAGATTCAAATTCAAATTTGGGCTCCAAATATCAGTATAAATACATGACCTTCTAGTCTCATTTTTTAGACCTCCACGAGTAGAGCTTTATGCCATATCAAAGTGTGGGTTCAAGGCACACATATGTATCAGTAAATCCATTGTACTATACAATCAATATACTTTCATTTTTATGATCATTTGAGTTCATATTTTCATGCTTTTGTGAGTATGTTGTTCACTACCATATCTCTCAGTTTTCTCAGTCATATTGCAGAGATGATTTTGTTGGAGTTAGACGCCTGCGGAAGCACACAAACAACACAAGGAAGAAGAAGAAGCTTGGAGCACAACACACAATACTGAATGTATTACTAGAGAATGTACAAAGATAAGTAGCCCATTAGGGCAATAGGCATATATACAAGCCAGGGGAAAAACCTCCTAAAGAGGGAAAAAAGTGCCCTGGTGGTCCTAGTGTGTTCATACACATCACTACCTAAATATATCAACAAGTCCCCCCTGGGAATGATGGGGTGAACAAGGAGATGGCACTCATGTATAAGGAAGTGCCAAGTTATGTGGAAATCACTCCACAAAAGGAAGTAAGCCCAAAGCTTTGCAGAAAGCTTCAAACTTCTCCCTAGGTAGAGCTTTCATGAAAAGGTCTGCAATGTTCTCCTGCAGGGCACATATGCGAAGCTGATTTCCCCAGCAGAGAACCTTTCCCTGACATAGTGATAATGCACCTCAATGTACTTAGTGTGAGCATGGAACATAGGGTTCCTTGCAACTGCGAATGCACTCTGACTGTCAGTGAAGATGGTGGCGGCAAAAGATTGACCAACACCCAAATCAGCTATAAGGCGTCTGAGCCACACACACTCAACAGTCGTTATGAAAGCTTCCCTATACTCAGCCTCACAATTGGAAGTGGTCACAGTAGGCTACTTCTTGCTCAACCAAGATATACATGAACTACCAAGCATGAAGCAAAAGCCACTAGTGGACACACGAGTGTCATAGCAACCAGCCCAATCAGAGTCAGAAAAAGCATGCAAATGTGGCGGTAGTGATCCCCCCTTGGGATAAAACAACCCAAGTAGCCGAGTACCACTCTAATAGCGAAAGATGCGCTTACTACCAATGCTTGACTCCTGGGAAATGCATAAACCTGCTCATCTGTGAGACAGCAAACTGAATATCTGGTCAAGTAATGCATAAGTAAATCAAGCATCCAACAGCGTGCTGATAGAGAACAACATCAAATGCATCTCGAGCAACATGAAGACTCAATCGTAAACATGTCTCCATAGGAGTGGCAATAAGCTTACAATCTTCAAGGCCAAAACACTACAATAATGTGTCAATATATTTGTTTGACACAAAGCCATTCCACCATCAACTTGCGTAAACTAAATGCCCAAATAGTGATGCAAATGCCCCAAATCAGACATCTCAAATGAGGCATGCAAATCAGCCTTAAAATCAGCAATATGCTTCTCAATAGGACTAGTGAGTAGCATGTCGTCAACATAGAAAACAATGATCAGAAGCACATCATTAGCATGCTTAACATATAAGGTGCTTTCAATTGGACTATTCTCAAAACCATGTGCAATCAGATAGGCATGCATCTTCTCATACCAAGCACGTGGTGCTTGCTTTAAACCATATAATGCCTTCTTTAACCTACACACCTGGTTTTCATGCCCTTTCTGCACAAAGCCACGGGGCTGAAAAACATACACTTCTTCATGCAAGGCCCCATTCAAAAATGCAGTTTTAATGTCCAACTGATGTACATTCCAACCATGATGAGCTACAAGTGCATAGATGCTACGAGTAATAGTCATTCAACAAGTAGGTGCAAAGGTCTCATCAAAACCAATGCCTCTTTCCTATGCATAACCCTTTGCAACAAGTCTAGCCTTATACCTGTCAATTGTACCATCAGGCTTACGCTTCAGCTTGTATACCCACTTATTCCCAATGGCCTTCTTGCCAGGAAGCAAGTCACATAAAGACCAAGTATGATTCTTCATTATAGCATCATATTCAGATTGCATAGCAGCCATCCAATTTTCTAAATTTTGTGCTTCATCAAATGAAACAGGCTCATTGTCATCACAGAGACTAGATGCAGCCATAGCATAGCAACCTGATACAAAAGAGGCACTATGAGAGCCTGAACGAGTACGATATGTCAAAGGTGCATCTAATTTGCTATCACGCAAAGTATGCACTAGCCATTTTGGCATAGTTTTTGCCTGCTCAATATCAGCTCTCTCATCAACTAGTGCATCATGTAAATCTACATCAGAAATGGAATGATCTTCATCATCACATGAAACCTGCAAAGGCTAAGAAGTTGCCTCATTGGGACCAGCACTAGACTATCCACTTGTAAAAAGAGGCAGCAAAGTATCATACATGTCTTTGGAGCTAATAGATGTCTCCTTAGTACATGAAAGCAATGGTTGAATAGCATCTTCCACAAAAGCAACATCACGGCTAACCAGAATGCGTTTAGTATGTGGATGATACAGATGATAGCCTTTACTTTCAGAATTGTACACAACAAAATACATTTTACTACTTTATCATCCAATTTTCTGTAATGTTGTTCGGGAACTAATGCATATGCCAAACAACCAAAAACACGCAAATGAGCAAGAGATGGCTTGCGGTCATGCCAAGCCTCATATGGAGTGATAGACTGCAGCGCTTTAGTGGAACACCTGTTAAGTACATATAAGGCACACATGACAGCCTCAAGGCAGAAACTATGTGGTAAAGCTTGGCTCTTGACCATACACCTCGCCATCTCCATGAGTGACATGTTCTTTCGTTTAGCAACTCCATTCTGTTGAGGTGTATACGACACTGTACACTGGTGTTTTATCCCACATTCAACCAGAAATGCATTAAAATCAGAAGACATATATTCCCCCCCTCCCGAATCATTTACAGATCTTTCATAGTCTATGAGCTTATACAGCCCATGACATAAAATGCCAAGAGCAATAATCATGTCGCCATTTGATAGATCATGAACTATACACCTGTCATCAACAAATTTCACAACCAAGCCAATCTTGGCTAATGCAGAAACTAATAACATATTTTTCTTGATCCCTGGCACAAACAAAGCATCTGAAAGAACTACCATCACCAGTAGTCAAAATGATCTTACCAACTCCCATAACAGGATAAGATGAGTTGTTGGCGCATGTAGCAGTATTCCCTATAGAGGTAGGTTCTAGTGAAGAGAAAAAATTGCACTGCGAGGAAATATGTTTGGTCACCCCACTGTCAAAGTACCAAACATCTGAGTCTACTACAGACATGCACTACTCATGAGAAAATGGGTCAAAACTACAAACACTAGTAAACGCCCATTCTTCTTCCTGCACAAGATTAGCAGACTCTGTTTTTTGTGTAGAGGCCTCTGCAACAACCATTCCAGCCTCTTTCTTCTTTGCATCTTTAGTAGCCCCTTTTGGATAGTTCTTTATGATATGATGATTTCCTTTACAATACTTGCAAAACAATTTCTGCTTTTCTGATTTCTTTTCATCTTTGTCTTCCCTCTTCGATTGTGCAGCATTAGCAAATTTCTGCTTATTAGTTGAAGAGCTCCATTTTCCTTTGACCTTCTGACTAGCCATGAAAGCTTGATCTGCAACACACATAATGGACATGTTCTACCTGGACTGATCCTCTTGCAACAAGACAAAGACTAACTCCTCAAAAGACAAGGCATTTGGATTATCTTTCATCATCAATCGAAGAGTAGAAGCAAAACTGGGATATGAATCAGGAAGACCATTCAGAACGGTCTGCACAAGTGAGCTATCTGGTATAACCTCATCAACAGAAATCAATTGTTCCTTCAAGTCTTTGATCTTTGTTAGAAAAATGTCCATAGAATCACCTTCATTCATGTGCTCACTCTCCAATTGTTTTTGGAGGTAAGCAACACGAGCCTCATTCCTAGCTTGGTATAATGTGGTAAGTGTATCCCAAGCATCCTTAGGTGTTCTGCAAGAGTGAATGTGAGGAATAATGGCACGTTTGACAGACAAAGCTATCAATGCATGTGCATGAGCATCTCTGCCATCCCAACGAATATGTTATGTAGTAGGTGCAGCAGAAACCGTAGCACGAACAGGAATGTGCAGAATATCATCATCTTCGACAACTTCTGCATCAGCTTCAATACCGGCAGTTGTAACAGTTGCAGGTGTGATAGGACGTTTTTCAACACCCTGCACAATGTTCCACAGTCCTTTTGCAACCAATACATGTCGCATCATATAAGCCCATAACGGGTAGTTAGTACCATCCAACTTATCCTCAAGAGCCAACATATGGAATACATCACTGCTTTCATCCATGGTCGGTGACTAAAATACCTTGATGCAGGAAATTGGTTGAATCTCAAAAAGTTGAACAGAACTGCCTAGACAAATTCTACTATACCTGTAGCAGACTTTGAGACGCTTATACTGGCGAACCGAAACTGGTATATACCTTTGGCACAAAAATAGAGCAGAAGTGGGAGTATGTTAACTAAAATTACTGCCGATTCTTTTGCTCAAACATGTCTTCGATGTGGGGAATGTATGCTTGATTGTTGGTACTTTGAAGAGAAAATGTGTGTTATATGGAAGAGGAGCACTAGAATGTAGTGCTAAAATGGAGCTTGAAAGAGTTTTGTCGATGTTGAACCTTTGTTTGCACCTCAAAATATTGTTGCAATGGATCCTTCTGCTATTTTGGCTAGGGAAGAGGGCAGTAGAAGAAGAAGATAGGCTAGATGGGGGAGACTGATAGTTGAGAGGAAGAGAAGGCTCTGTGTTTGAGGTGTGCACACCATAAGGGGAGCTCGAGGGAGGCAGCTCGGAAGATTTGGGGGTGCCATTGTTTTTTAGAGGGGGTTTTGTCTAGCATAGCAGAAGAGAACCAAGCAGGAGGTTGAAGGGCAGATGAGGGTGGCTCACTTGGGGGGCAAGAAGAGGTGCATCAGAAGACACACTCGAAAGATCATATGTGTACTGAATTGGAAGCCAAAGGGAGCACAAGAGGAGAAAAAGAGCAGAATGAGGGGGCAAAGAGGAGGACAACTTGAGGATTGGATGGTGTTCTTCATGCTTTTACAGCAGGGAAGAGGAAGATAAAGCAGATAGGGAAAGTGTTAGCAAGTGAAGGGTGGATGGAAAGACGACTCACAACTCTAAGCATGAGACCAAGCATGAGAAGGCGGCACTCTAACAATGAAGATAGCTAAAGGTTGCAAGCGGGGGACAAAAAAAGAGAGTGGCAAATATTCAACGCCATAATTGTGTTGCTTTGCTGGTGGAGAGTTCAATCGGAACAAGTCAAATAAGTTTTTGGAGACTAAATACTCTGAGGAACCAAGGAGATACACAAAGATGTGTTTGCTGCACAGTTGGATTACAGAGCAGAGCATCACAGAGACTTGCATCAAGGAAAAAGGAGGAGAATTGCATGGAGCTCAAAAAGAGAAGAACTCTTACAAATTGTGGATTATCTCTGATTTCTCTAAGCAAATAAGAGGCATAATAGTGAGGAGAGGACACATATTTTCTACAATTGATTGTCTTCTAAACATTCTCCTCACAGATGAAGTAACAGGTGAAGAAGCCCTTACTCATGAAGATGTGTGCAGCAATCAAAGGGTCAAAGCAAGGAGTTCTACCTTTAAAGCATCTGGAGAATAACTCCTTTGATAAGAAAGAAGGGCATCGCAAAGGAGATTGCAACTCTATTGGTCAAGAGGACTGCGAATTGGGCGGAAGGAAGGTCCACGGAGGAGCTAGGACAATCACGAAGAAAATTAGGATGAGGACGCCTTTGAAGGAAGTTCATTTACATTCATTTTTTTTTTTACTTGGAGAATGAGCATCTTGAACATTGCATTGCAAGACAACCAATGGCAGACATATGAGGCAAAGAACATGGTGCATATCCTGGAGGGGCATCTTTTATGCATTTTAAGGATGTCTTATGAAGCTTAGGGGTCCAACTTAGAAAGAAGAAGATCATCGAATGAATTTCATAAATACTTCTACGCCTCAATATACGTTGTTGTTGCTGAAAAACACAAGAAAGCAAACAAGACATGGAACAACAGCACATGCTAATTATTGATCTAGATACGCATATGGAAAGGTGAGCACCATTTATTGTTGGTTTCTCATTACCCCACTTGTTTTTGTGTAATTGTCTTAAAACAAGGCTATGAAATTTAGCGGTACTGCATGGATGAATAGCATATTTGATCACTATTCCAATGTTCTCCTTCGACCTCGCTAAAGGATAGTGGTGGAGCCTTCTTTTGAGACTAGAAAAACAAAAAACATGCTTATAACAAAAAATGAGTTATATGAATTTTGTGTATGTATGAATGAGTTAGTGTGTGAGTAGTTTTGTGGCTGAATGGTTGTGGGCATGTGAATGAATTTGTGTGTTTGACTTGTTGAGTTTGACTAAGAGTGTATGAGAGTGTGTATGTGTGATTTTAGTGTAAGGGTTTGTGAGTGTTTGAATGTAAACCTATCTGAGGGTGAGTTTCTATGTGCTCAAACTGAATGAGGGAAAACGAGATTGTTTGACAGTGCTTCTAAATGTATACGTGTGTCTGAGCATGGTTGTGCATATGAAAACTCAAAAGTGATGGCATGTGGTAGTGAATGTGTGAGTGTTTGAGCTTGTTTCGGCTATGGGTTATACATGTGTGTGAGTGTTTGAGTGTGTGGGCTTGCGTAGGAAGTGGAGGCAAGGAGGTCTATAGTTGCAGGCGAGTGTTTGAGTGTGTGCGAGTGTTGCAGGCAAGGAGTTCTATAGTTTCCTTGATGGGTTCTCGGGTTAACACCAAGTGTTCATTGCTATTGAGGATGAGCATAAGACTACTTTTGCTATTGAATGGGAGCTTTATGCTTTTAGAGTTATGCCATTTGGGTTGGCCAACACCCTAGTAATCTTCTAGAGATTAATGTGTCATGTGTTCAAGGAGTTTTTGAGGAAGATTATGGAGGTCTACGTGGATGACCTATGTACTTACTCTACTCAATGCATAGCTCATATACCTGAATCAAGAAAAATATTTGATAAATTTAGACAATATCGCAGCTGTCTGAATCCAGAAAAGTGTGTCTTTATGGTCAAAGAAGGCAAAATTTTGGGATGTATAGTCCAAGCACAACATCTCAACCAATGAAGATAAAATAAAAGTCATTTTGGAATTACCAGGACCAAAGAATGTTAAGCAAGTACAAGCCTTTATGGGACATTGTGTATATTGCCGATGATTCATCCACATGTATGCCATAATTGCTAAACCTTTGTATGGGTTGTTGACTCAATTTTTTTGGATGGAAGAGTGTGAAAAAGGTTTTAATGAATAAAAGAGAAGATTGATTTCAACATCAATTTTGAAAGTGCCTAACTAGAATACGTCATTCCATATTCACGTGGATGCATCCAATTATGCAATGGGATGTATTTTAGCACAACCAGCCAAAGATTAGATCACCCCATAGCTTATGTAAGTAGAAAACTAAACTAAGTTGAATGAAACTACACTACTATTGAATGAGAAGGCTTATGGATGGTCTACATAGTGAAGAAATTCAGACATTACCTCCTAGCCAACAAGTTTAATTTATTTATCAATCATCAAGCACTATTATACTTGGTTAATAAACCTTGCAACACTGAAAGGCTAGTGAGATGGTTTCTACTACTAACGGAGTTTGACCTTGAGGTGGTAGTAAAGAAGGGTAATACACATGTAAGGGTGGACCATTTGTTGAGAATGACTCATGGAAAGCCACCCACAGGAGTAGCTAATGAGCTACCTAACACATACCTATTCAACTTAGAAGTATGTCCTAAATGGGATGAAATTTGACTCCTATACTCACACATGGACCACATCATAAGATCAATATGAACAACAAGGAGTTCAGGCAATCAAGAAACATCCACATTGTTGTAGGAAGTTTGTACTTTAGGGACTCCAATGGAGTACTCCTCATATGCATGGAAGATGAAGAGCGCAAATGTCTGATAGGACAAGCTCATGGAAAAAATTGAGAACTCATATAGGCATTAGTGGAACAACACAAAAGCTGAAAAGGCTAGTGGTTATTGACCGGATATGCACAAAGATGTACATGAATATTTAACCAATTGCCAAGTATGTCAGGAAAATACAATGGAGGAGCATTCATCATTTTGTTATTCTACAATTTCCCCCAAATTGAGTAAACCATAAGTGACTTTTTAAAATCACATACATACCCAAAAGGAGCAAACCTAGCTAGAAAGTGAGCACTGGAAGAACAAAGTAAACACTATGCTATTATTGGAAAACAATTATTTAAAAGAGGGAAGGATAATCAATCATGGCTATGTGTGCATGAGGGAGAATACCTTCCTGTACTCGAGATGGCTCATGTGAGAGTAGATGGAGGTCATTTTTCAACAAACAAAACTGTAAAAATGATTCTCTTCACATGCTTATGGTGGCCTACTTTACATATGGATGCGGAGACTTATGTATAGAGTTGTGATGTATGTCAACAAGCAAAGTATCCTATACAATGAGATAATATGCCCCTTGAGACCCATGATTGGTGCAAGAGCTTTCTCAAAATGGGGTATTAATTTATTGGACTGATAAATCCCCCAGCAAAAGGATCACATGCTGAGTACATCATAGTCGCTATAGACTATTTGATGAAATGGGTTGAAGCAAAAGCCACTAGAAAAAATGATGCTCATACTACAACAAAATTCTTGTTTGAAAATATATTCATGAGATTTGGACTCCCTATTGAAATTGTATGTGATAGAGGAGTGCACTTCCTTAACGAAGTCATTGTAGTCTCTCATGAATGAGTTTCTAGTGATTCATAAAAATTCAGCACCCTATCATCCTCAAGCTCATGGATAAGCAAAGAGTTCCAATCAAGTGTTATGTACAATCCTCATGAAGATAGTCACTAATGGAAGGTTGGATTGGGATAAACAATTTCATCATGCAATATGGGCCTTCCAAGTGGCATATGAAAGGGCTATCGAAACAAATCCTTTCAATCTAGTCTATGGACATAATGCAATATTCCCAATTGATTTCTTGGTCCAACACTCCTAGTCACTAAAAAGTATGAGTGGAAAAGACATGAATTAGCAAGACAATGGGATCAAATAGAGAATTGGATGAGACTAGGTTACAAGTTGTAGCTAGCTATGCGGCCAAGAGAAGGAAAAAATCTTACTATAATGTGTATATCAAGGATAAAGGACTTAGAATAGGATATCTAGTGTTGGTTTACACACTAAAACAACATGTAAAGAATTTGCAATAACAAGGTTATGGACCATTACTCATAAATAGAATTTCCACAAGTGGAGCAATCAACCTAGCCACCCTCGATGGAGACATCTTACCCAACTACATAAGTGGTTGTAGGGTCAAAAAGTATATAGAGCCATTGATAGAACAAATATTATCTAGAGTTCTAGGAGCACAAAATAGGAAGAGAGAAGAGGAGAGAATATGATAAGAAGCTAGAGTGGAAGCCCTAGAGAGGTTAAGAAAATGGAAGGAATTGATATGACAATGTGGTGAAAGGTATTTACAAGGAGAAGAGCCTATCCCTATGGAAAACTACCACACAAATTAAGCAAAAACCCTAGGCAACTTCATCTGATAGCCATATTTAAAACTAGTTATTGGTAAACATGAGTACAAATTAGTCGATTCGTTGATTGACAGGGGGGCAACTCTAAGTAGTATATGAGCTACTTTAGTTGGGAAGCTAAGGGCTCAAATGATTCCTACAAAAGCACATATGATAGGGATTGGCAGCAACATCATTGAGTGCCTAGGAGAGATATCAATGTCCTTACATTTAGGAAACAATACCATGCAGCAAAAGCAAACTCAGATATTTTGGAAGAACTAGTTCTAGGTCAAGTTTGGATTTTTGAATTTAAGGTCACGATCCATCCAGCCCAAGGCTATATATCGGCAAAGATAGACCATCGAGAAGTCTATGGTCTTCTAGATGAGAAACCACTACAGTCGACGTGTGAGAAAAACCCCAGTGGCATAAACCCACATGCATATGTGAATGAAACTTCATCATAATCCTTACCTACAAACTTCTCTTTTCAACCTCAATCAGAAAGACCTTGTTCTAATTTGTGTGGTCTACTCACAAATTCTTCTCAAGAACTTACCCTTGAACGAATTAGTAAGGTCATTTATTCTAAATGAACCTGTGAGGACTTAACCACTAAGACTCCTTGGAGAACAACTCGGAAACAGCAACGTCAAAGTATAAAACAAGTATCGATTTGCAAAGATAAACTACAATTGTACAAATTCAAAGGGAACTTAGAGACACACCAAAACACCAAGAGACCAAGAACTCACAAAGGTCAAAGCTGATGCCAGAATGAATCAAGGATATTACAAGTATGGATACCTAAACGGTTAGCAGAAGCTCAAAGACTACGACAACAAATATGGATCCCAAAAAAGATCAAGGAACGAGCAAAGGAAGAAATAAGGACCTTAACAAAGCAACCTGTAAGAGTGTCAAAGACTTCAACACATTACCCAAAAACAAAGGGTGACAAGGATCAGGAAAGGAAAAGAACCTACAATAGAAAGATACCAACATATGGAGGATTAAATCCAAGGATGCAAAGTCGACAGCACAATGAAACACGACAAAGAGGAATCAGAATATAACATTAGTGTGGAGAATGAAGGAATGAAAAGGAGTGTGTCATACCAATAAACAGAAAGAGATTTACACTCATGCTGAGTTGAAGGCACCTAGAGTATGCAATATAGGGCCACATTACAAGGCCATGCATTCCACACATAGATTTTCCTATTGATTTAGTGGTGCGCATTTGCTGGAATAGGTCTTAGGTTGTACCATATTATTCTAGAAAATTTCACTAACATATGATAACAATTGCTTCAGCTATGATATGCCTTTATGTTTTCTTTCAAAAATAAAAAATAAGAAAATGAAAAAAATACATTATCAAGTATCATGAACTACTCAAACTTGTGAGAGGGAAGCGAGATAGCAACAAACCATGATTAACTACAAATGTAAAGCAAAAAAGCATTTCTTCATACTAGAGATTAATTGTGGATTCAATTTCAAGTGCAGATGGATTTCGAATATTTTGAAGCAACTCAGCAAGAGGAGATATTGGAATTTCCTTTGGAAAGTACTACCAAAGCAAGAGGACACTAGTTTCACAAAGATCAACCAATAGGTGATCATCTCTTATTAATCACTATCAAAATCATGGACAGGGATCGTCAATTCCCTCTTATGTCTCAAGATTTCTCTCTGCTACATGAAATACCATCAACAATAGATATATGGATGAAAGCTAGAATTGCAGGATACTTTATAATGCCAATCTATAAGCCTGTCTTTGAAAGGTGTACTCAATATATGAACATTTTGCATCCTGCATTGGACATGAAAGCACTGCATGAGGCAAAGGTACTAAATTTACAAGCTGATTGGCAAACAATCAAATTCACTCACAAATTGACCAAAGAAGCAAAGAAGCAAAGAAGCAAAGAAGCAAACATTCTTGGATATCAACAAAATCGATATAGAAGAAGCCATACGATTGGTTAATCAACACTTTTGTTTTGTTTTCCAAACATGCATAGATACACCAAACCTCAAAAAACAGTAGTGAAACTACTCTCACATGTGATAAAGTAGGTTGGAACAAGTTAATTTCACACCTTAAGTACAAGAGAAACTTTTCGAAGCCAAAAAGCAATGGGGTAACAAAAAGTTCCTCAATGGCAATGTTGCATTAATTGTATTAATATATCATGCACTAAACATCCACGAACACCTCAGAGAAATGCCTTTGACTGTTAAAATGGCAAGATATGTGAAGTCAGCCATTGTCCCAAAGGAAAGAAATAGTGTGGTGATAATAGAAGAATCAAGAACTAGCTCTAAACCGATGAGAGGAGAAAAAATATTGAGAGATGAAACAACAGTAGAGGTCACTCCATCTTTGAAAAGAGCCCATGTACTCCCAAAGACAACTCTAGTGCGGCCAACCTTGATTATAGAATTTGAATTACAAGAAGCATTACTAACAACACATACATACAAAGAAGGCCAGGTGAACCTCACTGTCCAAGTTCACCATTCTCGGCACACTAGTGAAGTAGAGAAAAACCAACCGAGAAAAAGTCTGAATCAATTGCATAGATACAAAGAGTTGGGATTAAGAAATTCAAGCTCTTCATCAAAATCTCAAGAAGACAATGAACAATCCACAATGAATGTGGATATTCAAATGGAAACAAATGATGATGGAAGATGGGACGAGCTTGAACAAGTGGCCGAACAACAAGAGGTGACAAGTAAAGAAATGGAAATAGACAAAGATATCGTCAATGAAAAACAACCAAAAAGCAGTCACCCAAAAGAGGATGTTTATACTATTTAGATAAATGAGACCACAAAACTGCAATTCAAAGAGATTACTATTGAAGGTCCCAAAATAATGGTGCTTCCTAAGGAAGAAGCAAAAGACAGGGACTTTGACAACAAGAAAACCTTCAAACCAATAAGATTCATAGCAGAGTCGTCTCCTCATGACAAGATTTATGAAGGAAATAATTCTGAGAAAGGCATGAATAAAGAGGTTGAGGTGCAAGTGAAACTTCAAATTCAGTAGCCTTTTAATGAGATTGTGCATATCAATAAAGGAAAAGATGTGCTAACTGGTGAAGAACCAATAATACCCGAAACATGGATAAATGTGGATGTAATGCAATTGAAGCTAGTGGTAAAGAATATGATTCAAACAACCATGGACACACAATAGCATCTGTTGGGAGCAGATAAAGAATATGAACAAGCACATATTGAAAAAGATCGTTTCAAAGTTTTAAGCGAACGACTGTTAGCACAAATGATGCAATCTCAACCGGCTCTAACTAAGAAAGAAGAAGAAGGTAAGGAAGCTATGGAGGAATTCAACAAGCTAAAAGAAGAAAATGCCAGATTGGAAGCTCAACTAATGGAATTCAATCAGAAATATGAGATAGGAGAAGTAGAGAAGGCATGATAAGTAAATCAAAGCAAAATCCTAGAAACTCATATTAAGATATATACAGATGAGGCAGATGCACTTAGAAATAGAAATAAAGAGTTGATGGATTCAATCTTACTCAATCAACCTATAGATGCATCCAAATCTACAAGTGAAGATGTGGTTCAGCTACATGCACAAATGGAAAAGTATGCTGATCAACTCAATCAGGAGCAAGTACTACATGTACAATGAGAGTCAAAATACATGGAGGACACCAATGAACTAAGGAATAAATGGAAAGAATTTGTGTCCAAATACACATAACAATGCACACAAGATGCTAATCAACTTGTTATAATGTGTACCAAGAAAATCAAAAGTGAGGAAGAGCTCAAGGTAGCCAAAGCACATATTGATGCTCAAGAGAAAATTATTGCATATCTATAGGCTCAATTAACACTACAAACAAACTTGGGGACACCAATAGTGCCAACCTCTCAAGTGGCCACTAAGGAGATTGAGGTACATCCTCTTTCTCCTCCCATTGCTCATTCATTGATACATCTTGAGGTGGAGCTACAAATTGATGATCATTCGATGCCATACATTGCAAAAATAAGCCAAAGAGAGCGGGCCCTAGAAGTGTCCCAACTCACACAACATTTTGAAGACGCAATGGTGAAGGTGATGAAAGAAGCAAAGATAAAAAATATGGACTTAAATAAAATCTTGCAAACATGCAATGTACCATATGGGATTCTAAAAGAATAAACATGCCATTACATAAAGAGAAAAACCCAAACGGATCTAGATGAACATCTAAATTTCAAGGGAACTACATTCTTGTATACTCAAGAGGAGTTTGATAAGGCCGATCCAATCTAGAGATGAAAATTTTTAGAGAAGAATCCTACTTTGTGGGTGTAATGGCAAGAGGCACCATACTTATTACAAGTAAATCCTTCTTTTTGTTTGGTACCACGCAGAAGGCCATGGATGCAATTTTGGGAAGAACAAGGTACTGGTAGGTTAAATAATCAATGGCTCAATTTTCCACTATTACTGAGTCCACCACACAACTATCTACCAACAGAAGAATATATGGTTCGGATTATCAAATTTTGGTTATCAAGATATGCCTCAGTTCTAGATATAGCTATAAAAAAGACAAATAAAATGCTTAGCATCCTTCTCATTGTACTAAAAGTTTTCAAACATGGAGAGTACACGTTTTTGAATTTTATTGGCATTGATCAAGGTGCAGATGCTTTAATTTTTTACCTCTCAGTGATGCCAAGCTACCTCACACTAATGGAAATCCATTCTCGAATAATGTTTTTGCCAAATGGTTACATGAAAACCTTCAAAGAAGCCTTTTTCATTGGATTTTTTGAAATAGATTTAGAAATTTTTTTGAAAATGTCCTCCAACTTGCATGTCAGACTAGTAGCATATGAGCTAAGTTTTTTTGCTAATCATCCACAACCACCAGACATCCGAATAAAATCAGTTCAATGGAAGGATCTCATGATTCTTGAAGCCAATCTATTAAATCAGACCAAAAGTGTTGGAATATCAAGCTTACACTATGCTTTAGGTGGATTTGATCTACATCAAAAGCTATCACTTGGATTATGTTGAAAGAATATCCGTTGGAGAGTTCTTTTACTTATGCTCACTTATTGCATTTTTTTAAAAGATTTTTCATGGATCTTTTACCATAAAAGCCTAGAGCTTTACACATGTAAAAGTAGAAATAGATAGCTAAACTTCCACGAATTTGAGGTGCTTGATTTGCAATCAATGAATCAATTAATCACCTAAAAGTAGATCAAACTAAATCTTCAATTTTCCTAGATTGTAGGAAAGTGAATTGATTCCCTCCAACAACCTTTATTGCCTTCATTTGAATTCAAATACCACTTGTGGAAGTCATGGAGCACTTGAGAAATCTATATAAATATTTCAAATCACTTGTACTTTACATGGAAGCAATATACATACATTTGTGGCCATCATTGTCTTGATCCTTCATTTTTTTGCATCATCTTCTTCAACAACTATAAGCTTGCAGAGGTTGCTACTCTCTCTACAAAGCTCCAAATTGGATGAGAGAGGACTCATTAGCAAGGTATTAGTGTCTAGTTTGTGCTTACACATGTTCAAAGAATTTGGTTTTGTAAATTGGGAGAAATCTTAGTTTTTCTATCTCGGGTTCAATATCTGCATATTCTTGAAAAATAGGAGGTACCATTGTTGAGTGTTTGGTTCATTACAAAAGCATATTTTGCTTATTCCTTGTAATCTTGTGCATTCTATACACTCAATCCCATATGCATCACTCCCACTTTTTCTAACTGTAATCACACTAGTTGCTATGAGCAGTTGAAGTTCATTGTCTCATTCAAAGATAGTAAGTTTTTTTTAGCTAGTCGATGTGCGAACATATCTATTTTGTATCGACACTTTCTCCTTGATGCTCCAAAGTACATAGTGAATTTTATTGGACTTATTGCATGCCCAATAAGTTATATTTCAGTCCCCATAAGCTCATGGGCTAGTCTTGTACCTGTTGGCTAGACCGAACTTCGTCGCTTCGCAACTCACTTTTCTACCTCCTATCAGCTTCTCCAAGTTCTTTCAGTGGTATCAAAGCTTAGGTCAAGATGTTTGAGGACTTTACCTCAATGATTGAGAAGCTTGATCAACACAAGTAAGCGGCTTGGAAAATCAGAATGGATGCTTATTTGCAAGGTAGAAATCTTTATGGAATTGTAGTACGTGATGAAGCTATGCCTATTCCAAGATCCAAAGGAGGACCTACACAAGAGGAGACAGATAAGCTCACACTTTGGTGTGAAAGGGATGCTCAAGGAAGGTTGTACATACTAAACTCTATCTCTGACTTTCTATTACCGCATATTAGAGGATCCAAGACATCTCAAGAGACTTGGAATGCCTTAGAGACTTTCTTTTCTACTAGTACCAAAGCAAGAAAGAATCACCTTTGGAACGAGTTCAACCAATTGAAGAAGACACCTAAACAAACCATCATAGAGTTTGTTACCAAGGTCAAGGAGGTTGTAGATCAGTTAACATCCATTGGAGAGCTGATTGAAGAAGAGGCTATCATGAGGAAAATTCTCAATGGGAGTCGAAGTGATAAGCAATGGCAATCTTTCACCATGGCTTATGATCTCATCATGGATATGCAAACTCCAGACTTCAACATCTTCCTTGGAAAACTCTTCAATCAAGAGGCCAACAATAGCATAAAGGAAGGTAACTCCTATCATGCTAATTCAACTAGTGCTCTATATGCAAATAAGAAGGATAAGAAGCTGAAAGGCAAGAAGAAGGAAGAAGATGAAGACGAGACTTCCCAAGCCAACTTTTCAAGCACGAGTAAGTGGAAAGGGAAGAAGAAAGGAAAAAATCATGACAAAGCCAAAGGTCAAAATGTTCAACCTTGTGCCATCTATGATAAGACCAACCACACCACTCAAAATTGCTAGTTCAATGGGAAGACCCAAAAAGGGAGTGGAAGAGGTGGATATGGCAGTAATAGAGGTAGAGGTGGACACAACTTCAACAATAACAATAGAGGCTATAGTAGAAAGACTACAACAATTATTTTGAAGATCAAGCACATGAAGACTCATTGCTTCTCATGAATCTAAAACACAAAAAAGGTAAAGAAGATGACTATTTGTTCTACATAGATTTCGGATGTTCAAATCATGTTGCAAGCAACATTGCTCTTCTATTTGATTTGGAAAGTCCAAAGCATAGACATGAAGTACCAACAGGGGATGATACTAAGAACAATGTGGAGAAGATTGGTAATGTCAAAGCTTCCAATGGAAGGACAAACATTCTGAGTAAGGTTCTCTATGTACCCACTATCATTAAAAACCTAATAAGTGTAGGCCAAATAGTTGAAAAAGGCTTGCAAGTTACGTTCACCTAACATGGAGCTTTTGTGGAAGATCCATCTCAAGGCTTTAAGAAGATAGCTAGAGGTGAGAAGCATGGTAGGCTCTTTACTTTTGAACTAGGAGAAACCAGGAACATAGCTCTATTCACTTTTGGGTCTCAAACCCTAAGTGAGCTTGAAGTGTGGCATAAGAGACTTGCTCATGTGAATGAAAGTACCTTGACGGATATATGCAGGGATCAAAGTTTTCTAGGACTGTTGAACATATCAAAGCAACACACGATCAACAGGTGTGACACATGTCAGATTGGAAAGGCGCAAAGGTAATCATTCAACCACAAAGGCTACATCAACAACAACTTATTGGACTTAGTACATACAGATGTCTAGGGATGAAGTCAAGAACCTTCATTGGTAAGATCATGGTATTATGTCTCATTTATTGATGACCATAGTAGATGGACTATTCTGTACTTTATCAAGAGTAAGAATGAAGTGCTTGATTCCTTCAAAAACTATCTAGCACATGTGGAGAATCATACAGGTAGATCACTCAAGAAGCTCAGATTTGATGGAGGGGGAGAATACTTCTCCAAAGAGTTTGATGAGTTCTTGCAGGATAAAGGTATCAAAAGGGAAGTGACTACTAGGTACTCTCCTCAACAGAGTGGAATTGTAGAGAGGAGAAACAAGACATTGGTTGGATCAGCCACAACAATGCTTGAAGAGAATAAGTTGCCACATTATCTATGGGTAGAGGCTATTTCAAATGTTGTGTACCTTGTCAATAGACCACCATCCAAATCACTCCAAGGTATGACTCTTTATGAAGCATGGCATGGAAGAAAACCTAGTCTTGGACATTGCAAGGTGTTTGGTTGTTTAGCTTATGTTCATGTACCATCACAAATAAGGGGCAAGCTAGATGTAAGGGTAGCAAAGGTAGTGTTTATTGGGTATGAATCAACTCAAATGGGTTACAGGTTGTATAATCCTTCAACCAAGCAATTCACTACAAGTATAGATGTTGTGTTTGAAGAATACGGGTCTTGGTATCATGAAGACAAGCAAAAGGTAACTCTTGTTGGAG
Source organism: Ceratopteris richardii (assembly GCA_020310875.1). NCBI lineage: Eukaryota > Viridiplantae > Streptophyta > Polypodiopsida > Polypodiales > Pteridaceae > Ceratopteris > Ceratopteris richardii. Next base: position 47,823,029 of record CM035429.1, read on the forward strand.
TTAGATGTTTGTGGAAGCATGTGAACAGCACAAGGAAGAAGAAGAAGCTTGGAGCACAACACACAATATTGAATATATTACCACTAGAATGTACAAAGATTAGTAGCCCATTAGGGCAATAGGAGTATATACAAGTCGGGGGAAAAAAAACCTCCTAAAGAGGGAAAAAACTGCCCTGGCAGCCCTTAAGTGTTCACACACATCACTACCTAAATATATCAACAAATCCCCCCTAGGAGTGATGCGGTAAACAAGGAGCTGGCACTCATGTATAAGGAAGTGCCAAGCTATGTGGAATCAATCCATAAAAGGAAGTAAGCCCAAAGCTTTGCCGAAAGCTTCAAAATTGTCCCTAGGTAGAGCCTTCGTGAAAAGGTTTGTAATGTTCTCCTACATGGGCACATTTGCCAAGCTCATCTCCCCAGTAGAGAACCTCTCCCTGACATAATGATAATGCACCTCAATGTGGTTAGTGCAAGCATGGAACACAGGGTTCCTCTCAATTACCAATGCGCTCTAACTATCAGTGAAGATGGTGGTGGCACAAGACTGACCAACACCCAAATCAGCCATAAGGAGTCTGAGCCACACACACTCAACAATCGCTGTCAAAACAGTCCTATGCTCAGTCTCACAACTGGAAGTGGCCACAGTAGGCTACTTCTAGCTCAACCAACATATACGTGAGCTACCAAACATGAAGTAAAAACCACTGGTGGACACATGAGTGTCATAGCAACCAACCTAATCACTATCAAAAAATGCATGCAAATCTGGCGGTAGTGATCCCCCCTTGGGATAAAAAAATCCAAGTAGTTGAGTACCACTCAAGTGGCGAAAGATGCACTTAACCGCCTGCCAATGCTTGACACCTGGGCAACGCATAAACCTGCTCATCTCTGAGACAGCAAACTGAATATCTGGCCGATTAATGCATAACTAAATCAAGCATCCAATGGCCTGCTGATAGAGAACAGCATCAAATGCATCTCTAGCATCATAAAGACTCAATCGTAAACCTGTCTCCATAGGAGTGGCAATAGGCTTACAATCTTCAAGGCCAAAACGTTGCAATAATGTGTCAATATATTTCGTTTGACACAAAGCCATTCCACCATAAATTTGCAAAAACTGAATGCCCAAATAGTGATGAAAATGCCCCAAATCAGACATCTCAAATGAGGCATGCAAATCAGCCTTAAAATTACCAATATGCATGTCATGAGGACCAGCGAGCAGCATGTCATCAACATACACCATATGATCAGAAGCACATCATTAACACACTTAACATATAAGGTGCTTTCAGTTGGACTATTCTCAAAACCATGTACAATGAGATAGGCATGTATCTTTTCATACCAAGCACATGGTGCTTGCTTTAAACCATATAATGCCTTCTTTAACCTACACACTTGGTTTTCATGCCCTTTCTACACAAAGCCATGGGGCTGAAAAACATACACTTCTTCATGCAAGTCACCATTCAAAAATGTTGTTTTAATGTCCAATTGATGTACATTCCAACCATGATGAGCTGCAAGTGCACAGATACTACAAACAGTTATCATTCAGCAAGTACGAGCAAAGGTTTCATCAAAATCAATGCCTCTTTCTTGTGGATGACCCTTTGCAACAATCCTAGCTTTATACATGTCACCTGTTCCATCATGTTTATGCTTCAGCTTGTATACCCACTTAGTGCCAATGGCCTTCTTGCTAGGAGGCAAGTCACATAAAGACCAGTACCATTTTTCATGATAGCATCATATTCAGATTGCATTGCAGGCATCCAATGTTCAGAATTTTGTGCTTCATCAAACGAAACAAGTTCAGTCTCATCATAGAGACTAGAGGTAGCCATAGCATAGCAATCTCATGCAAAAGAGGCACTATGAGAGCTTGATCGAGTATTATATGATAGAGGTGCATCTAATTTTCTATCAAGCAAGGTTTGCACTAGCCATTTTGGCATAGTTTTTGCCTGCTCAACATAAGCTCTCTCATCAACAAGTGCATCATGTAAATCTGCATCAAAAATGGAATGATTTGCATCATTACATGAAACCTGCAAAGGCTAAGAAGTTACCTCATTAGGACTAGCACTAGAATGTCCACTTGTAAAAAGAGCTAGCAAAGTATCATACATGTCTTTAGAGCTAATAGATGTCTCCTTAGTACATGAAAGCAATGGCTGATAATAGCATTTACTTTCAGAACTATATGCAACAAAAATACATTTTACTACTTTATCATCCAATTTTCTATGATGTTGTTCAGGCACTAATGCATATGCCAAACAACCAAAAACATGCAAATGAGCAACAGATGACTTGTGACAATGTAGGCCTCATATGGAGTGATAGACTGCAGCACTTTAGTGGGACACCTGTTCAGTACATATGCTGCACACATAAGAGCCTCAAGCCAGAACTATGTGGTAAAGCCCGACTCTTGAACATACACCTCACCATCTCCATGAGTGACCTGTTCTTTTTTTTAGCAACTCCATTTTGTTGAGGTGTATACGGCACTGTACACTATTGTTTTATCCCATGGACAGCCAGAAATGCATTAAAGTCAGAAGACGTATATTCCCTCCCTCGATCAGAACGGTGGGTGCCCATTTTACATGCTGACATATTTTCAGCCAAAACCGAAAACTATTTGAAGCACATAAACACTTTGGACTTTGCCTTCAATGGATATACCCTTGCATGCCTTGAAAAATCATTGATGAAAGTCACGCAGTCAATATAGTTCCCAAAAGAAGGTGTCTGCATCAACAAATTTCACAACCAAGTCAATCTTGGCTAATGCAAAAACTGATAACAGATTTTTCTTGATCCCTGGCACAAACAAAGCATCTCACAAAGTGAAAGAACTACCATCAGTAGTAGTCAAAATGATCTTACCAACTTCCATAACAGGATAGGAGGAGTTGTTGGCACATGTAACAGTATTTCCCATAGGGGCAGGCTCGAGTGCAGAGAAGAAACTGTTTTGTGAGGTAATATGTTTGGTCGCCCCACTATCAAAGTACCAAATATCTAAGTCTACTACAGACATGCACTGCTAATGAGAAGATGGGTCAAAATTGCAAACAGTAGTAAACGCCCATTCTTCTTCCTGCATAAGATTAGCAGACTCTGTTTTTGGTCCAGAGGCCTCTACAACAACCATTCCAACTTTGCAAAACAATTTCTACTTTTTTTATTTCTTCTCATCTTTGTCTTCCTTCTTCAAATGTGCAGCATTTGCAGATTCTTGCTTACTAGTAGAAGAGCTCCATTTACCTTTGCCCTTCTTACTAGCCAAGAAAGCTTGATCTGCAACATGCATAATAGACTTGTTCTACCTAGACTGGTCTTCCTACAATAGAACAAAGACTAAATCCTCAAATGAAAAGGCATTTGGATTGCCTTTCATCATCAAATAAAGAGTAGAACCAAAAATCTTATATGAGTCAGGAAGACCATTCAGAACGGTCTACACAAGTGAGCTATCTGGTATAACTTCATCAGCAAAAATCAATTGTTCTTTCAAATCCTTGATCTTTATGAGAAAATTGTCCATAGAATCACCTTCATTCATGTGCTCACTCTCCAATTGTTTTCAGAGGTAAGCAAGATGAGCCTCATTCATAGCCTAATACAATGTGGTAAGTGTATCCCAAGCATTCTTAGCTATTCTGCAAGAGCGAATGTGAATAATGGCATGTTTGACAGAAAAAGCTATCAATGCATGTGTTTAAGCATCTCTGCCATTCCAATGAATTTTCTCTGCAATAGGTGCAATAGAAACAGCAACACGAACAGGAATCTACAGAATATCATCATCTTCGACACCATCTCTATTAGCTCTAGCACCCGTATTTGTAGTACCTATATTCCATGTGTAACATGGCCTCTTTCAACACCCTGTACAATATTCCATAGTCCTTTTGCGACCAATACATGATGCATCATATAATCCCATAATGGATAGTTGGTACCATCCAACTTATCCTCAACAACAACCATACGGAATACTTCACTGCTTTCAGCCATGGTTGATGACTAAAATACCTTGATGCAAAAAATTGACTGTATCTCAAAAAGTTGAACAAAACTGCCAAGACGAATTCTGCTAAACCTGTAGCAAACTTCAAGACACTTATACTGGCGAACCGAAATTGGTATATACCTTTGGCACAAAAAAGACAAAATAGCTTACATAAGCACTGCAATAGTGCATTCGAAGGTTGAAACGAGCTTAGATTGCGATTTCGGCACCACATAGTGAAGTTGTTTTGATCTCTAAAACACCCTGAGTATGCTTACCAAATTTCATGCGATTTTGAGACTGCAACCAAGGAGGTGTAGACAACGCCCTAGATGAAGCGGTGACTTGCTATGATACCAATTGTTGGAGTTAGATGTCTATGGAAGCATGCGAGCAGCACAATGATGAAGAAGAAGCTTGGAGCCCAACACACAATACTGAATATATTACCACTAGAATGTACAAAGATTAGTAGCTCGTTAGGGCAATAGGCATATATACAAGCAGGGGGAAAAAAAACCTCCTAAAGAGGGAAAAAAGTGCCCTAGCATTCCTAAAGTGGTCACACGCATCACTACCTAAATATATCAACAATTCTAGCATATGATCTTGATTCTAAGTCTCATCAATTAGGAAGCAAGCATGATACATAGGTCCAGGATCCAAGAAGTGATAGAGATGATGACCAAAATGAAAGGGCAAAAGGATTAGAAACTATGGAATTCAAGAGGCAAAGCAAAGATGCAGGTGTGGAGAATGCTCCAAGCAAGATCCTAGAAGATAAACAAGAGAGAAGAAACAATGAGAAAGGTATGGATAAGATTCCATATTTGTTACAAAGCATTCAATCTACTTGGCAAAGGACTCAATTTCAGAGGAACTCTCACCTATGAAGAGGCAAAGGGAAAACCTAATTGGGAAAAGGCTATGAAAGAAGAACTAGATGCATTGAAGGAGATGGACACTTGGGATTCGGTTCCAATGTCATCGAATCAAAAGGTAATTGGTTGCAGATGGGTATATAAAGTTAAAAGAAACTCAGATGGATCAGTTTGCAGGTACAATGCAAGATTAGTTGCCAAAGTATGCTCACAAACTCATGGTATAGACTATGAGGAAACATTCTCACCAATTGCAAAGATTGCTACAATCAGAACATTGATAAGTGTAGCTGCTGCAAGGAATTGGACACTCCTCCAACTTGATGTGAAAAATGCATTTCTAAATGGTTGGATAAGTGAAGAGGTATACATGTCACAACCACCAGGTTTTGAAAACCCTAATCATGCATCTTATGTTTGTAGACTTAAGAGAGCATTGTATGGATTGAAATAAGATCCGAGAGCTTGGAATTATAGGTTGATTATATACCTTCAAGATCAAGGGTTCAGACCAAGCAACTCAGATCCTTCTCTATTCATCAAAAGGAATCACAATGAGGTTATCTATCTATGTGTATATGTAGATGATATTATTATGATAGGTGATCATCTGAATGGCATTCAAAGGATCAAGAGACACATGCAAGAGGAGTTCAAAATCAGTGACTTAGGTGAGCTCACATATTTCCTAGGTATGCAGGTCATATACACAGATGAAGGAATGTATTTGACTCAAAGGAGATACATTCAGGATCTACTTCTTAAGTTCAAAATGGAGAACACTAAACTTGTAGGTACACCTTTGGAGATGAATCATAAACTTATTGTTTATGAAGGTGAGAAAATTGAAGACGTTAAAGAATATCAAAGCTTGGTAGGTAGCTTGATATATGCTACTCATACAAGGGCAGACATCTCATATAGTGTGGGAGTGCTTAGTCAATTCATACACTCACCTAGAAGACCACACATGGATGCAGCTAAGAGAGTACTTAAGTATCTCAAAGGTAGAATCAATGAAGCTATATTGTATCCTTACTCTTCAGATTTGGATATCAAAATCTATTCAGGTGCAGATTGGGCAGGAGCTAAGGATGATAGAAGAAGTACCTCTAGTTACTTAGCATTTGCAGGTTCAAAGCTAGTGTCATGGAGTTCCAAGAAGCAACCAACAATTGCTTTATCCTCAACTAAAGTAGATTACAGAGGTTTGACCATAGCAACTCGAGAGGCAATATGGTTAAAAGCATTGTATATAGATTTTGGACTTGTGTGATCCAAACCTCACATATTTGGAGATAATGTAAGTTCCATGCATATAGTAGAAAACCCTATCTTCCATGCAAGAACCTGGAAACACATAGAGGTTCATTAACACTTCATCGGGGAGAATCTCATCGCAAAGGAGATTGACATTTCTTTTGTTCTAGTTGAAAAGCAAGTAGCAAATATGATGTCGAAGGCACTTGATGGAATAAAGCTTTGTAGATTCAAAGTTATGGCAGGTATTCAACCTATTGGAGAATGAAGGCTCAAGCTTACTTTAGCTTGAGGGGGACCTATTGGAACATCAAGCTTACACTAAGCTTAAGTTGGACTTGATCTACATCAAAAGCTATTGCTTAAATTACATCAAAAGAATATCCATTGGAGAGTTTTTTTTACTTATACTCACTTATTGTATTTTCTTTTAAGATTTTTCATGGATCTTTTACCATTGTAAAACCCTAGATCTTTAGACATGTAAAAGTAGAAAGAAAGAGCAAAAATTCCACGAATTTGAGTTGTAATCAATGAATCAATCAATCACCTAAAAGTATATCACACTAGATCTTCACTTTTCCTAGATTTTAGGAAAGTGAACTAATTCCCTCCAACAACCTTTATTGTCTTCATTTGAATTCATAATCCACTTGTAAAAGTCATGGAGCACTTCAGAAATCTATATAAAGACTTCAAATTACTTGTACACTACATGGAAGCAATATACATACACTTGTTGCCATCATTGTCTTGCTCCTTCATTTTTATCATCTTCTTCAACAATAGTAAGCTTGTGGAGGCTGTTGCTCTCTCTATGAAGCTCTAAATTGGATGAAAGAGGACTCATTTGCAAGGTATTAGCGTCTAGTTTGTGTTCGTAAATTTTCAAAGCATTGGGCTCTATAGATTGGGAGAAAACTTAGTTTTTGTGTCTTAGGGTCAATCTCTACGTATTCCTGAAAAATAGGAGGTACCACTGTTGAGTGTGTGGTTCATTCCAAAAGCATATTTTGCTTATTCCTTGTACTCTTGTGAATTCTATAATACACTCAACCCTATGTGTATCACTTCCACAAAAGGATTTTGTCTAATTGTAATCATGTTGGTTGCTATGAGTAGCTGAATTTCATTATCTCATCCAAACATAGTAAGTTTTTTTGAGCTAGTCGATGTGCAAACCTATCTGTTTTGTATCAACTCTTTCTCCTTGATCCTCCAGAGTACATAGTGCATTTCATTACACTTATCGCATGCCTATTGTTGGAGATAGACGTCTGCGGAAGCACGCGAACAGCACAAGGAAGAAGAAGAAGCTTGGAGCACAAACACACAATACTGAATGTATTACTAGAGAATGTACAAAGATAAGTAGCCCATTAGGGCAATAGGCGTATATACAAGCCGGGGGAAAAAAGCCTCCTAAAGAGGGAAAAAAGTGCCCCGGCGGTCCTCGAAGTGTTCACACACATCACTACCTAAATATATCAACAAATCCCCCCTGGGAGTGATGCGGTGAACAAGGAGCTGGCACTCATGTATAAGGAAGTGCCAAGCTATGTGGAAATCACTCCACAAAAGGAAGTAAGCCCAAAGCTTTGCGGAAAGCTTCAAACTTCTCCCTAGGCAGAGCCTTCGTGAAAAGGTCTGCAATGTTCTCCTACGTGGGCACATATGCCAAGCTAATCTCCCCAACAGACCTCTCCCTGACATAGTGATAATGCACCTCAATGTGCTTAGTGCGAGCATGGAACACAGGGTTCCTCACAACTGCCAATGCGCTCTGACTGTCAGTGAAGATGGTGGTGGCAGAAGACTGGCCAACACCCAAATCAGCCATAAGGCGTCTGAGCCACACACACTCAACAGTCGCTGTGAAAGCTGCCCTATACTCAGCCTCACAACTGGAAGTGGCCACAGTAGGCTGCTTCTTGCTCAACCAAGATATACATGAGCTACCAAGCATGAAGCAAAAACCACTGGTGGACACACGAGTATCATAGCAACCAGCCCAATCTAAGTCAGAAAAAGCATGCAAATCTGGCGGTAGTGATCCCCTCTTGGGATAAAACAACCCAAGAAGCCGAGTACCACTCAAGTAGCGAAAGATGCGCTTAACCGCTTTCCAATGCATGACTCCTGGGCAATGCATAAACCTGCTCATCTGTGAGACAACAAACTGAATATCTGGCCGAGTAATGCATAAGTAAATCAAGCATCCAACAGCCTACTGATAGAGAACAGCATCAAATGCATCTCCAGCATCATGAAGACTTAATCATAAACCTGTTCCCATAGGAGTGGCAATAGGCTTACAGTCTTCAAGGCCAAAACGCTGCAATAATGTGTCAATATATTTCGTTTGACACAAAGCCATTCCACCATCAACGTGCATAAACTGAATGCCCAAATAATGATGCAAATGCCCCAAATCAGACATCTCAAATGAGGCATGCAAATCAGCCTTAAAATCAGCAATATGTGTCTCAATAGGACCAGTGAGCAGCATGTCATCAACATAGACAACAATGATCAGAAGCACATCATTAGCACGTTTAACATATAAGGTGCTTTCAGTTGGACTGTTCTCAAAACCATGTGCAATCAGATAGGCATGTATCTTCTCATACCAAGCACGTGGTGCTTGCTTTAAACCATATAATGCCTTCTTTAACCTGCAAACCTGGTTTTCATGCCCTTTCTGCACAAAGCCACGGGGCTGAAAAACATACACTTCTTCATGCAAGTCACCATTCAAAAATGTTGTCTTAATGTCCAACTGATGTACATTCCAACCATGATGGGCTGCAAGTGCACAAATGCTCCGAACAGTAGTCATACGGCATGTAGGTGCAAAGGTCTCATCAAAATCAATTCCTCCTTCCTGTGCATAACCCTTTGCAACAAGCCTAGCCTTATACCTGTCAACTGTACAATCAGGTTTACGCTTCAGCTTGTATACCCACTTAGTGCCAATGGCCTTCTTGCCAGGAGGCAAGTCACGTAAAGACCATGTGCCATTCTTCATTATAGCATCATATTCAGATTGCATAGCAGCCATCCAATTTTCTGAATTTTGTGCTTCATCAAAAGAAACAGGCTCATTCTCATCACAGAGACTAGATGCAGCCATAGCATAGCAATCTGATGCAAAGGAGGCACTATGAGAGCCTGAACGATTAGCTCTCTCATCAACAAGTGCATCATGTAAATCTGCATCAGAAATGGAATGATCTGCATCATCATATGAAACCTACAAAGGCTGAGAAGTTGCCTCATTAGAACCAGCACTAGCCTGTCCACCTATAAAAAGAGGCATCAAAGTATCATACATGTCTTTGGAGCTAACAGATGTCTCCTTAGTACATGAAAGCAATGGCTGAATAGCATCTTCCACAAAGACAACATCACGACTAACCAGAATGCGTTTACTATGTGGATGATATAGACGATAGCCTTTACTTTCAGAATTGTACCCAACAAAAATACATTTTACTGCCTTATCATACAATTTTCTGCGATGTTGTTCAGGCAGTAATGCATACGCCAAACAACCAAAAACAGGCAGATGAGCAACAGATGGCTTGCGGTCATGCCAAGCCTCATATGGAGTGATAGACTGCAACGCTTTAGTGGGACACCTGTTCAGTACATATGCTGCACACATGATAGCCTCAAGCCAGAAACTATGTGGTAAAGCCTGACTTTTGACCATGCACCTTGCCATCTCCATGAGTGACCTGTTCTTTCGTTCAGCAACTCCATTCTGTTGAGGTGTATAGAGCACTGTACACTGGTGTTTTATCCCACGTTCAGCCAGAAATGCATTAAAATCTGAAGACATATATTCCCCCCCTCGATCAAAACGGAGGGTGCCCATTTTACATGCTGACAGATTTTCAGCCAAAACCAAAAATTGTTTGAAGCACATGAACACTTCGGACTTTGCTTTGAGTGGATATACCCATGCATGCCTGGAAAAATCATCAATGAAAGTCACGAAGTAAAGGTAATTTCCAAAAGAGGGTGTCTGCATAGGACCACAGACATCACTATGTACAAGCTGCAATTTCTGCGTAGCCCGAACTGAACCATCTTTTGGAAAGGAAGAACGCTGCATTTTGCCCAAAATACAGCCTTCACAAACATGTTTTCCAGGTGCCTCAAGTTTGGGCAAAGAGGACACCATTTCAGATTTCTGCAGGCGTAACAAACTAGCAAAATTCAGATGACCAAAGCGTGCATGCCAAAGCTTTGCATCTGACATAGCCTGAGAATCATGAACTGCACATGCCAAATCATTCACAGATCTTTCATAGTCTATGAGCTTATACAGCCCACGACATAAAATGCCAGAAGCAATAATCACATTGCCATTTGAGAGATCATGGACTGTACACCTGTCATCAACGAATTTCACAACCAAGCCAATCTTGGCTAATGCAGAAACTAATAACAGGTTCTTTTTGATCCCTGGCACAAATAAAGCATCTAACAAAGTGAAAGAACTACCATCACCAGTAGTCAGAATGATCTTACCAACTCCCATAATAGGATAAGAGGAGTTATTGGCGCATGTGACAGTATTCCCTGTAGGGGCAGGCTCGAGTGAAGAGAAGAAATTGCGCTGCGAGGTAATATGTTTGGTTGCCCCACTGTCAAAGTACCAAACATCTGAGTCTACTACAGACATGCACTGATCATGAGAAGATGGGTCAAAACTGCAGATAGTAGTAAACGCCCATTCTTCTTTCTGCACAAGATTTGCAGACTCTGTTTTTGGTTTAGAGGCCTCTGCAACAACCATTCCAGCCTCTTTCTTCTTTGCCTCTTTAGCAGCCAGTTTTGGAAAGTTCTTTATAATATGATCATTTCCTTTACAATACTTGCAGAACAATTTCTGCTTTTCTGATTTCTTCTCATCTTTATCCTGGTTCTTCGATTGTGCAGCATTTGCAGATTTCTACTTACTAGTAGAAGAGCTCCATTTTCCTTTGCCCTTCTGACTAGCCAGGAAAGCTTGATCTGCAACACGCATAATGGACCTGTTCTGCCTGGACTGATCTTCCTGCAACAGAACAGAGACTAATTCCTCAAATGACAAGGCATTCGGATTGCCTTTCATCATCAACCGAAGAGTAGAGGCAAAACTCTGATATGAATCAGGAAGACCATTCAGAACGGTCTGCACAAGTGAGCTATCTGGTATAACCTCATCAGCAGAAATCAATTGTTCCTTCAGGTCTTTGATCTTTGTAAGAAAACTGTCCATAGAATCACCTTCATTCATGTGCTCACTCTCCAACTGTTTTCGGAGGTAAGCAACACGAGCCTCATTCCTAGCCTGGTACAAAGTGGTAAGTGTATCCCAAGCGTCCTTTGCTGTTCTGCAAGAGCGAATGTGAGGAATAATGGCACGCTTGACAGACAAAGCTATCAATGCATGTGCCTGGGCATCTCTGCCATCCCAACGAATCTGCTCTGTAGTAGGTGCAACAGAAACAGCAGCACGAACAGGAATCTGCGGAATATCATCTTCGACACCATCTTCATCAGCTCTAACACCTGTATTTGCAGTACCTGTCGTTACAGGTATAACAGGACGTCTTTCAACACCCTGCACAATGTTCCACAATCCTTTTGCAACCAGTACATGTCGCATCATATAAGCCCATAATGGGTAGTTGGTACCATCCAACTTATCCTCAACAGCCAACATACAGAATACATCACTACTTTCAGCCATGGCCGGTGACTAAAATACCTTGATGCAGAAAATTGACTGTATCTCAAAAAGTTGAACGGAACTGCCCAGACGAGTTCTGCTAGACCTATAGCAGACTTCGAGACACTTAAACTGACGAACAGAAACTAGTATATACCTTTGGAACAAAAGGATGAAATAGCCTGCACAAGCGCTATGATAGTGCGTTCGGAGGCGGAAACGAGCTCAGATCGCGATTTCGGCACCACATACCAAAGCTGTTTTGATCTTGGAAACACCTTGAGTATGCTCACCAAATTTCGTGCGAATCTGAGACTGCAAACGGAGGAGTGTCGACGGCGCCCTAGAAGAAGCGACGACCTGCTCTGATACCAATTGTTGGAGATAGACGTCTGCGGAAGCACGCGAACAGCACAAGGAAGAAGAAGAAGCTTGGAGCACAAACACACAATACTGAATGTATTACTAGAGAATGTACAAAGATAAGTAGCCCATTAGGGCAATAGGCGTATATACAAGCCGGGGGAAAAAAACCTCCTAAAGAGGGAAAAAAGTGCCCCGGCGGTCCTAGAGTGTTCACACACATCACTACCTAAATATATCAACACCTATAAGGTCTATTTGAGTCTCCATAAGCACAAGGGCTGCTCTTGTGCCGGTTGGATAGACCAAACTTTATCGCTTTGCAACTCACTTCTCTACCTCCTACAAGCTTCTCCAAGTCCTTTCAAAAAGAACTATATTCTAGACCTACTCATGATGCCCCCAAAAGCCTATCAAGGACGATAGAGTTCATGAGGAGGGACATGTGGAGGGGGAACCCAGCAAGAGAAGAAGAAGCAGGAAATCCAAACACAAAGTAATTCAATAAAAGAGCTCACCTCTACCCAAAGCCCCACAGGGGCATGCATCAAGCTGGTATGCAAAACTAGGAGGACCTGAAAAGTGCGAACAAAGAAGTTAAACAATGTCTTCCAACAAGCAAATGAAGAACTCTAGTGAAAGGTGACTAAATAAATGGCATTCTAGTCATTGGGTGTGTGCGGTGAAAAGAAAATATACAATCTAAAGAAAAATCAACATGCCAGATGGAAGGACAGCATGCCCCTTGATACAAAAGTGAACTATCATAGCAAAAGACAAAAGCATTAGACTAAGGGTCCAATAAGGTAACACATTGTCTCCAAATCTTAAAGACCTCCTGGTTGGCTAATGATGGGTAGTTAAAAGTACAACATCAGGTTAAACAAGAATAAGTTGGTAAGAGAAACAAGTTAATAGCAACCTCATTTGCCATAGGAGCCTACAGAAGCCTCTCAAGGGACGATAGAGACTATGAGGGGGAGAGTGTTGTAGAAAAAAGAAGTGAAGAAAGGCAGGCCCAAAATTTTCATTGTTTTAAGCTTATTTTCTTTCATAATCCTCTATAAAACATCAAAGAGCCATGTAAATGCTCTAGAGGAGTCCTATAGAAGCATGATTCTTGAACATTGTAACATTATCCTTGGACAATAGTAGAGATTTAGTGATTTACAATAAAAGTGTTGGTCTCTTGTGTGAAAGGACCATTTTTAGGACATATGTATAAAGAACTTTTTGCCATTGTGAGTAATCAAGCTAAAAATTTTGAATTTGCTTCTTCCCATCTGTGTATCTTCTTCCTCATGAGCTTGCATGTGTGTGATGCTTCAAATGTGTGTCTAGAGGTGTTCTCTACCCCTTCTCCATCTGTTTTTGCCATTGTAGTATGTGTGTGATGTTTGGTGAGTTGTGAAATAAAAGTTGAAGATTCCTACCACTCAATATTTTGCTCATAATTTGTAGCACATTTCTCATGGGTCTCGTTGAGAGCTTTGAAATGAACTCACTATTGACCATCTTTGGGTATCGAAGCTAAGAGAAAGGGTCTACTTTGTGCTTACTACTATAGCAAGTATCATGATGCACACTTTCAGTGAAACAGGTGACTTGAGAGGTTGTTCTACCTAATTTACATGCATTGCTTGCACAAACACTTCACTAATATTATGTATGCACATGTCCTCATACACGTGATATGTCTATGTTCACAGATTGATAAATTAAAGTGTGTACTAATCCACCACTATATACACTTGTTGGTAATTGAGGTATAGTCTCGATTATCACAAGCCCCTAAGACACCTTGACTTAGGTACATAGTTGTTCATATACTAACAAACAAGCTATGAGGGAAGAAGACCAATGGATGTTGTAAATTTGTTGAGAATTTTTCATGTTTGGCTCTTTTGTTGACTTTGTTATTGAAGAAAACTGCTAATTTTACATAGGATCCACTATAAGAAATAGTAACATAGTAGAATAGACCAATACATATAGATGAGAAAAACATAAACTAAGAGAGATGCAAACTAAGATATGGAGAAAATTTCTCAAATTTACAAAAGGAATGCAACTACAAATATGATGCTATCCACCTATGTGCTCACAATATGGAGCCAAGTTGGAAATATGGATGGAATCTAGATGAAGGTTTTACTAGTGCATAATGCTTTATAAATCTATAGGCCATGCTCATATATCTTTTACAATGGGGGTTGGTATAGACAAGCATAACTAGGAGAGAAGGAATAGATAACCAACTATAATTTTAGAAAATATTTCCATGAGCAAAAGTCCTATTGTCTCAGCCTCGCAATCCTCCATATCTAATGCCATCAGAAAATTTCTCGCCTACTTCTATTGAGAGATGAAAATATCCCCTAGTTTTTCCATTATTCAATGCCTAAGTGATAATGCATTAAGCCTAAGTCTATCATTTCAAATTTTGAACTCAAAGCATCTTTTCTTTGGTGAAGAATAAAATCTAGCTAATCCAAGGAAAGATCGTATTTTCATTAATAGATTTAGGAAGGAGTCAATCTTGAATAGCTTTTACTTTGTTTGAATCAACATGAACTACTTGGTTAGAATCTATATCTCCTAAATATTCAATCTCTTTTTAGAGGGTCATCAACTCTTTTTAGGATTATCATACAATGTCTTTTTTCATAACAAATCTAAAACTATAACCAAAATCATTCTTATAAATGTGGTAGGGTTTTTTGTTAATCCAAAGGTCATAACCATGAATTCCTAATGACTCGTTTTAGTTTTAAAATAATTTTTATATATGACTCTTTTGCGAAAGAACTTTTTTATAACTAGATTTAAGATCCATTTCACTAAATATAATAGATCCTCTTAACTTATCCAACAAATCTTCTACGTATCGTATTGGATATTGACTTTAACACTTACTTTATTCAAAGAACAATAATCTATGCACCTTCTATAATTCATTCATTTTTTCTATCAATAGAAGGCGAGCTTCAAAGGGGGAAGGACTAGGCCTTATAATTCCTTCTTCAAGTAAATCTTTAACTTGTCCTTTTACCTTTTATGCAATGGTCTCTGCTATAGGGTGCCTTATGTGGAGTAGGACTACCATAGTATAACAAATCCCAAGGGCATGGGAGTTATTTTTGCTCTTACAATTTTCTCCAAGCACAAACAAAGATAGAGGAGAGAGAGGGGAACACCTAAACACCTTGAAAACTCACCAAAGTCCAAGTATTATGACATTTTTATTGTTTTAGGTGTCACTGACATGATTTTTCTGAGTATCATCAATACTTGGTTGGGTGTCACCAACATCTAGGCATCATGACACTTGCAAAGTATCATTGAGATTTGGTTGGTGACACAAACATCTCATGGTATCCGTGGTACTTAGGTGTTTTTGACACTTAGGTATCACACCCTTTTTGAGGTATCATGACACTTGATTGGTGTCATGATATCTAGTTGTTGTAGATCTAGTACACTGACATTTGAGTAATGTTGTGTGTCATTGACACTTAGGTGTCATGTATCCTGGTTTCATGTGTCATCTTCTCAAGTGTCGCTGGCACCAGTCAAGTATCATGTGTCATTGTCATGAGTTCCACGTGTCACCACAGTAGGCATCATCGACACCTCCTAGGTGTTGTGCATTGAGTGTTGCCAAATTTCAAGTTTCATAATTCATGGACCAAATTTTGTGATAAAGTCTTTAGATATCATGGACACTTACCGAGTGTTGCAACACATAATAGGTGTTGTATCCGAGGGGAATTGAACTCATGACCTACTAGTTAGTAGTATGATCGGCTAACGACTTGCCTCAAAAGCCATGGTTGAGGATTAATTCCTAATCCTTCCTCTTAGGGTGTGGTTCAACCATCTCTTACCTTTCATTTCTTAATTCTAACACTCTCTTCTCCTTCTAGATTTTATTTTCCTCAATGATCAGCTCCTAATCTCCCCTTAAATTGATGTCCCTACCCTTGGATAGTCTCTTGAACCTTCTTGTTCTCAAACTTGGCTTCTTGAATCCTTGCTCTCAACCTTGTTGTCTTGAACCTTCTTGTTAGCAACCTTGGTGTCTTGAGTCCTTATTCTCAACCTTAGTATCTTGAACTTGCTACTCACCCATGCTATGTATCTTGGACCCTCAATTTAGTGCTCACATTAAAAAATTACTTCTGAGATCTTTCCAAGGGTACCTTATATGTTTGCATTTGAACTACGGATTGGGAGATACATTTTAATCTTTATTGGGATAACTTCTCAAAGCAATGTGTGTTAATTTTTTGTGGCATTTTAGATACAAAGTGCCCAAGCCTACTTCCTAGCCTCTAATACCAATTGTTGTATCCAAGGGGAATTGAACTCATGACCTACCAATTAGGAGTATGATGGGTCAACCACTTGCCCCAAAATCCATGGTTGAGGATTGCTTCTTAATCCTCCCTCTTAGGGTGTGGTTCAACCATCTCTTACCTATCATTTCTTAAGTCTAACTTAATTTCCACATATCAATCAAGAAAACAATAATTTAATTCTCCAAACATACATTTCCATGCATGTACCTTTACATGGAACATGCTTAGTTTTGTTTAGTAATGGGACATGTGACTCGCCATCCATGTCTATTTTATTTCTTATCAACTGAGATCATTTGCTTTTTCAACTAAGGAGAATGTAATCACTTATGGAATGTTAAATTATTGGAGTTTATTTTATTGTGACTTTAATGTGCTTTGTGTGTTGATATAGCGGGTGAAGAATTGTGAGGGCATGGAAGGACATGGATTTATTCCGTTGTATCTGGACACAAATAAAGAAACTATATTTTCCATATATTTTGTAAATAAAAGACCCACATAGAGGGTTGTTTCCAGAAAGAAATAAAAATAGTGGTTGAGATAAGGGTCGGTAGAATGTGACTTTTGTAATTAACATCTAAGGATCTCCGTAAAAGTGAGCAACATTTTACTCACACGCCTACTTTTTGAAGCACCCACCCTCATGTAACTCTATGTTTGGACATAATAAAAAACTATAAATACGTTTGCAGCTATAGTTTACTCATACAATATATGCGTAAGTTTAATCCTTCAGCTTACTCCAAGGCATCCACTAAGGCATAGAAATTTGACTTCCCTGGCACCCATGGCTCTGTCATTGAAGCCATTGGCTATGCATGAACACTCTTTAATGAAGGAGTGATAGTAAGGACTCTCTCATTTAGCAAGGAGGGTATTTAAACCCACATCCTCTGATTCACAGGTCAAGTGTTTCACCACTGCACTATCTACATGTATTGTCACTCTACTCCTTTTTCCTTATATTTAACATCACTTTCATCTCTCTTACTTTTTCAATTCCCAAGAACCACCCTTCTTGTGGCATCACTGTAAAACAATAGTTATGCAATATAACACAGGAGCAATAGCAGAGAAGATAACAGATATAGGAGAATCTCAACAATTTTCTACTAACAACAAGTACAAAGATGATGGCGTTGTCCACCCATGCACTCTCAAGGTAAAGCTTAAATGGTGATCTAGACAACTCTAGATAGGGAGATACAAGGTAGAGGTATGTTGGCTCAATTCGATGTCTTAGGTAGTGTGAAAGTCATGTATATATAAAATCATGGGTGGCCTTCCATGGACGGCTATACATGGGCGGTAGAGCGTGGGCGGCCACCACCCGCGTAATTGCCATACATGGCTTAGGCCGGTTGAACCGACCTAACAAATATAAATGATTTCTAACTCCAAAAGGGAATATTCCATGGAATATTCCCTTTACCATCGCATCGGGGGGCTGCCCCTGGACCCCCTCCAGGGGGCCCACTAGTCCCCTTGGACCCCCCAGCCGGGGTTGCTCCCCGCTGCCCCGGACCCCACAATGGGGACCCTGGTAACTCCCTTTCCTTACAATACCTTACATGGTCCAATATGACCTTCATCCAACATGCAAGTTGGGATTCCCATCAATTGGGTAATGCACGCTTGGCTTCTCCTCATAATGGGGGCCTTACAAAATGTGCATACAATCATGAGGGGTAGACATTGATCATATACTAACACCCCCCCCCTCAATGTTTATCGATGAAAAATCAAGTAGGTTTTGGTCCTATGCCCATCTATTGAAGATGCCTGTTGAGCTTCTCTCTTCCAAGTGCTTTAGTGAATATGTCAGCACAATTTGCCTCTGTTGGGCAATATTCTAGCTCCACAATTTCATATTCAATTAGCTCACGAATGTAATGGTACTGTACTTCTATGTGCTTGGTGCGAGTATGAAATACTAAGTTCTTTGCAATAGCCATACAACTTTGATTATCACACTTGAGTACAGTCACCATATTTGATGGAAAGCCTAGATCTACAAGGATTCTCCTTAACCAGACTGCCTCACAAGAAGCAAAACAAGCTGCTTTGTACTTTGCTTTAGTGGAGGAGAGTGCAAGAGTTGATTGCTTCCTACTTACCCAAGAAAATATTCCTGAAACAAGTGAGAAACAATATCCAGAAACTGATTTTCTAGAATCATAATCTCCAGCCCAATCTGAATCACAATATCCTTAGAGTGTATCACCTGTGGTATAAAAAATACCAAAATCCAAGGTTCCTGCAATGTACCTTAGAATTCGCATTCCACCATTCCAGTGACTCTCCTTAGGTTTGGGAAAACCTGCTTAACACTCCAACAGCATAGCAAATGTCTCGTCTAGTGTTGCACATAAGAATAAGACTTCCAACGAGCTTCCTATACTTCTTAGCATCTACATCAAGCATGTTATCATCCATAAATAGCTTATGATTTACCTCCATAGGTGTGCTAGTTGATTTGCAGTCCATCATTCCAAATGCCTTGAGAATTTCTTTGGCATATTTTTGTTGTGAGATGAAAATGCCATCCTTCCTTCGCCATACTTCAATTCCTAGACAAAAATGGAGTAGACCTAAGTCTGTCATTTCAAACTCGGTTCCCAAGCTGATCCGAGTTTCATTGATGAGTTCCTGATGATCTCCTGTAATGATCAAATCATCTACATATACAATGACAAAAACTAGCTTGTATCCCTTTTCGTTACATACAAGTTAGCATCAGAAGTACTTCTTTCAAAACTCATATTTTTGAAAAAATTATCTATCGGTTGGTACCAAGCTCGTGGAGCTTGCTTAAGTCCATACAAAGCTTTCTTCAACCTGCAAACTTTATTTTTTGGATTGGGCACCTCAAAACCTGGTGGTTGAGATACATATACCTCCTCCTTGAAGTGACCATTCAAAAATGCAGATTTGACATCCATTTGGAAAATAGCCCAAGCCCTTTGTGCAGCTATTGCAAGTATCGTCCAAATAGTTGTCATGTGTGATGTTGGTGCAAAAGTTTCTTGAACATCAAATCCTTCGATCTGTGAAAAACCATATGCAACTAATCTTGCCTTATACTTTTCTAATGTTCCATCTGCTTTATACTTAGCTTTCCAAATCCATTTAGTACCTATTACCTTCTTCTTTAGCGGCAAGTCCATTAGATCCCATGTACCATTTTTTAGTATACTATCATACTCAGACTACATTGTTGCTCTCCAACCAAGATCATCAAGGGCTTCTTCAATGGTGGTAGGTTCCTTTATTGAGCCCATGACATCTGCCATTAGAGCCATGTTAACAATGTGTTCTGAGGCTCTTCTTTGCTCCTCTATTCTCTTTGATCTTCATAATCCATCTGAGGATGATTCTGGTACATATACATGTGGATTGTGATCATCAAAGAGCTGTTGTGCCAACTTCGGTAGTGGATTACGTTGTGTAGCTACAACTGGTTGGCTTTTTATTGAGGAAATTTCTCCATCATATGTTTCCTCCTCCTCAACTTTAACTTGTCTTTTCATAGGCACAAGGTGAGATATTTCTCCATTTGATGAGATAGTAGATTTACCTTTATCTTCTACTAAGTGTGGTCGTTCATCAAACACCACATCTCGGCTGACAAAAATCTTCCTTGCCTCAGGATCCCACAACCTGTATGCTTTAGACTTTTCACTATATCCTAGGAAGACACACTTTTTGGTTTTTGAATCCAACTTTGATCTTGTTGAATCAGGAATATGTGCATAACACAAACAACCAAAAATTCTAAAATGCAAAATTGAAGGCTTTTTACCAGAATATGCTTCTTGAGGAGTCATCCCCTTCAGTGCTTTTGTGTAGCTTCGATTGAGGACGTACACTGCTGTATTGACTGCTTCTGCCCAGAATGAATCATGCATGTCTTGAGCCTTTAACATACAACGAGCCATTTCAACTACTGTCCTGTTCCTACGCTCAACAACGCCATTTTGTTGATGTGTATGAGCTGTGGTAAGTTACCTTTTCACACCATGCTCATTACAGTAATTATTGAATTCTGTTGACAAGAATTCACCTCCTCTATCTGCTCTAAATCTCTTCAGTTTCCTAACTGATTCATTTTCCACATACTTATGCCACATTTTAAATTTTTCGAAAGCATCAGCCTTCTCTCGAATGAAATAAACCCACATCTTTCTACTATAATCATCGACTAACATCAAAAATTAGAAAGATCAATCTAAAGCAGGTGTAGACATTTTACCGTAGAGATCAGCATGTACCAACTCTAGAGGAGCTTGAGATCGATTGTTGGTTTCTCTTGGAAATGCCTTTCGTTGTTGCTTGCCCATCATACAAGCTTCACAAGGTTCCTACAACTCTGAAAATGCAGGCAAATGAGCAACCATCCCTGTTCTTTGCATCTCCTTCAAAATTGCAAATCCGAGATGCCCAAATCGTTGGTGCCATAACCTGCTTACATCTTTATCTTCTGTAGTAGTTAAGGCACTTAACTCATACAAGTTATCACGTCTTATGCCTTTACCTACTACATTACCTGAGGAATCCATGATTTTTGCACCACTCTTATTGAAGTAAACTTCGAGTCCACGATCTGTTATTGCAGAAACTGACAACAAATTTCTTTTAAGTGTAGGTACATAGAGAACATCGGATAACTTTTTCTCAACACTTGGAGAAGTGATAAAAGAGATGGTTCCAATTCCTTCCACTGGACACTTGGAGTCATTTCCCACCACTACATTGATGGATTCCCGTAGAGACACTAGGGAACCAGATGAGCATACCTCTTCAATAGCTACCCATAATTCCAGCTCTGTGTTGTTTGCAGACTCTTTGTTCTTCCACGATGATTTTACAATCCCATTCTGTTCATTAGCTTGCTTCTTTCTGCAATCCTTGATGGAATGGCCTTTCTTTTCACAATAGAAGCAACTTCCTGTGAACTTTTTCTTCTTTGGCTTCTTCTTTGATCCATCAGAAGAGCCTTTACCTTTTGCATTTGCTGAGAATGCAGCATCACTTGTACTTTGTTGATTCTTCAACCGCATCTCTTCTTCTAAAAGCATAGCACAAAACTCTTCAAATGTAAGGGGAGTTGGTCTTACCTGAGTATTAAGGGCTGTTACTAATCCATCATACTTTGCTATAAGAACACGTACACATCTTCAAGCTAGCTCTTCTGGTGTTATAACAACACCAACTGTAGCCAATTGATCTTGAAAATGTGTTTTCCATTTGATAAAGTCTTTAGCCTTTTCAGAATCAGAATGTTTTTCATTTGCCAACTGATTTTCTAAATTCTGTATCCTAGTGTGGTTCTTGGTCTCATATTGATGAGCCAATATGCCCCAAGCCTCATGTGCTTTAGTAGTATGTTGAACTAAAGTAAGTACATAATCACTTACACTAGTGACAATTGCACATAATGCATCAACATTCCGCCTCTTCCAAGCTCGTAGAAGATCTAGATCTGGCTGAATCATCAATCTTGAATTTGCTGGATCTTCAACTGGTATAGGCTTTGGATCCAATCCCATTAGTCACATGATAGTGTCAAGTAATTCATAGGATTCCAAAATTGCATAAATTTTGAACTTCTAGAGTGTATAGTTCGTTCCATCCAGCTTCCCTTCAGTGAATGCCAGTGGGAAAATTCAAATAGGTGCAGCATTAACATTAGTTGAAGCACCAAGACCAGTGTTCGACGATGAATCCATCATGTAATCACTCGAATAATCTACTGATATTCTATTCTACTAGTAGGCTAAAATAGTGATACTTCTCAAGCTATTCAAACCTTACGGCTCTGATACCATGTAAAACAATAGTTACGTAATATAACACAGGAGCAATAACAGAGAAGATAATAGATATAGGAGAATCTCAACAATTTTCTACTAACAGCAAGTACAAAGATGATGGCATTGTCCACCCGTGCGCTCTCAAGGTAGAGCTTAAATGGTGATCTAGACAACTCTAGATAGGGAGATACAAGGTAGAGGTATGCTGGCTCAATTCGATGTCTTAGGTAGTGTAGAAGTCATGTATATATAGGATCATGGGTGGCCTTCCATTGACATCTATACATGGGTGGTAGAGCATGGGCGGCCACGGCCCACATAATTGCCATACACGGCTTAGGCTGGTTGAACTGACCTAACAAATATAAATGATTTTTGACTCCGAAAGGGAATATTCCATGGACCCCCTTGGACCCCCCAGTCGGGGCTTCTCCCCACTGCCCCGGGCCCCACAATTGGGGACCTTGGTAATTCCCTTTCCTTACAATACCTTACATGGTCCAATATGACCTTCATCCAACATGCAAGTTGGGATTCCCATCAATTGGGTAATGCACGCTCGGCTTCTCCTCATAATGGGGGCCTTAAACAAAATGTGCATACAATCATGAGGGGTAGACATTGATCATATACTAACAATCACAAGGTACATCACATCAGGGTATAGTGTCGCAGAGTACATCTTGTTAGGGCACATCCCCTTAGGGTACATACCATTGATGTATAATCTAGCAGGGCACAACACAATATATCAGGGTAGTTTCTATTAAGGTCTTTCCTCTTTTTTGTATGTATCCTTGATGAAGTCTCCCAATTTCACAAGAGGAACTTCCAAAAAAAAGCCTATTGGATTCATAAAACTTCATTGACCCCTCAATATTATCACTTAATTTCCACATATCATTCACAAAGACAATAATTTAATGCTCCAAACATACATTTCCATGCATGTGTTTTTACATGGAACATGCTTTTTTTGTTCAGTGATGGGACATGTGACTGGCCATGCATATCTATTTTTATTTCTTATAAAAAATGAGGTCACTTGCTTTTTCAATTGGGGCCATGTTATCTCTTATGGAATGTTAAATTATTGCATTTATTTTATTGAGATTTTAATGTGCTTTGTGTTTGATATAGCAAGTAAAGGTTCGTGATGGCATGGATGGACATGAAGTTATTCGGATGTATCTAGACACAAATAAGGAAACTATGTTTTCCATATATTTTGTAAAAAAAATTCCACGTAGAGGGTCCTTTCTAGAAATTCATAAAATAGTGTTTGAGATAAGGATTTCTATAGAACATGACTTTTGCAAATAAAAGCTAAGGCTCTTTTAAAAGTGAGCAACATCTTACTCACATGCTTTCTTTTCAAAGCGCCCGCCCTCATTGTAACTCTATATTTATTTGGACATAATAAAAAACTATAAAACATGTACTCTAGAGACTTGTCCAATAGAGTGCATGAGAGGAGATTGCACGCAATACTATGTATTGTTTTGTCCATTATGAATCTCTATTTCTTTGTGTTTTTCAAATTTTGTGTTCTATGTGTACGCATGCCCATGAGATCTTGCAATGTGTTATCACTTATGGAATGTTAATGGAATGTTGAATTTGGGAGTTTATTGAGATTTTAATGTTATGTGCAAACCTGTGGTTTTGAACCCACGTCATCTCAATGAGAAATCATCCCCGTAAACTATCTTTCCTTTCATTTTTTGTATTCTTTATGTACATGTGTTCTTAAGATCCTAAGCATTCGTATTAGAGCGTGCATGCATCACTACAGAGCCATTCCAATGTTGTTTGTTTTGGTATCCAATTTTGGCACTTTCTATTTTGGCATCGGATCCCGATCTTGATCCGATTCTTGTTCCTCATCCCGTTTCCATTTTCATTCAAGTTTTGATTCCATTTTTTGTTTCCTATTTTTGTTTCTCTTTTTATTTTGGTTTTTGGTTTCTGTTTTAGTTCTAATTCCTAAACCTCAACCTACAAATCATGCCTATAGTTTACACCTAGATTTACTCCAAGACATCAACTAAGGCATAGAACTTTAGCATAAATTTGGCATCTTTGGCTTCCCTTGCATCCATGGCTCCCTTGGTTGTTGGTTATATGTGAATTTTCTTTAATTAAGGAGTGGAAATAAGGACTCTCTCATTTAGCAATGAGGGGATTTGAACTTACAACCTCACATTCACAAATCAAGTGTTTTACCACTACACTATTCATATGTTTTTCACTCTACTTTTTCCTTATATTTAACATAACTTTCATCTCTATTACTTTTTAAATTCCCAAGAACCACAATTTTCATGATGCAGCAGGATACATCCCATTAGGGTACAATGAATCAAGGTACATCCCATTAGGGTACAATGAATCAGGGTATATCCTATTACGGTACAACATCACAGGGTACGTCTCATCAACGTACATCCTCGGAGGGTACATGGCAATACATTAGGGTAGATTATCTTCATATTTTTCCTCTTTGTTGAATGTATCCTTGATGGAGCCTCCTAATTTTACAAAATAGCCTTCTTATACCAAATCCCATTGGATCCAAAAGACTTAATTGATCCCTCATTATGATCACTTAATTTTTGCATATCATTCACAATCGCATTAATTTAACATTTGAGACATACATTTCCATGCATGTATTTTTACATGGAACATGCCTACTTTTTGTTCAATGATGGGACATGTGACTATCCATCCATGTCTATTTTGCTTCTTATCAACTAAGGTCAATTGCTTTTCAAAATGGGGGGCATGTTATCACTTATGGAATGTTGATGGAATATCGAATTTCGGAGTTTACTAAGATTTTAATATGATTTGTGTTTTCATATAGTAGTTGAAAGTCCATGATCGCATGGATGGCCATGGATTTGTCTGGATGTATCTGGACACAAATAAAGAAACTATATTTTCCATATATTTGATGAATAAAAGACCCACATAGAGGGTTGTTTTTAGAAATTCATTAAATAGGTTGATATGAATATTGATGTAGAATGCGGATTTTGTAAATAAAAGCTAAGACTCTCTCTAAACATGAGAAAATTTTTACTCACATGCCTACTTCTTGAAGCGCCCACCCTCATTGTAACTCTATATTTGGAGCTAATAAAAATCTATAAATACATGTACTATGGAGACTCGTCCAACAGAGTGCATGGGGGGAGATTGCACCCAATATTGTTTTTTTCTTGTCTATTGTGCATCTCTATTTATGTGTGTTTTCAGATTCTATACTCTCAGTGTATGCATGTCTGTAAGATTCTATAATAGTTCTATGTCATATACTAACAAGTAGGAGATGGTTGAACCACACCCTTGCAGACAAGACTGGTTGAACTACACCCTAAGAGGGATGTAAACATGAGAAAATTTTTACTCACATGCCTACTTCCTGAAGCGCCCACCCTCATTGTAAATCTATATTTGGAGCTAATAAAAATCTATAAATACATGTACTATGGAGACTCGTCCAACAGTTGTGGGGGGAGATTGCATACTGTGTATTGTTTTGTCTATTGTGCATCTCTATTTATGTGTGTTTTTAGATTCTGTACTCTGAGTGTATGCATGTTTGTAAGATTCTATAATAGTTCTATGTCATATAGTGACAAGTAGGAGATGGTTGAACCACACCCTTGCAGACAAGACTGGTTGAACTACACCCTAAGAGGGAGGATTAGGAAGTAATCCTCAACCATGTCTTTGGGGAAAAGTGTTTGGCCCATCGCATTCTTATTTGAGAGGTTGGGAGTTTAAATCTCCTATAGTTCATTGCATTGGTGTCAGAGCATATGGAGTAGTAGGCTTGGGCAAGGTGGATTGACCCAATTGCCTCTAAAAAAAGGTACTTGGGCACTCTATCATGTCAAAGGGTACTGGTGTCACTCTAGCACAATGGTGAGTACCAACGTGAGGAGCTTCACCTCATAATTGTCAATCCGTGGAGACGTGAGGACCGGTATGAAGACCAAGAGCAAGTGAAGTGCACTAGTGCGTGAGTGAAAGCACACAAGCATGCACACACATACACACACACGTGCACAAGGCAAGAGCAAAGAGTGGAACGATGGAAGATAATCGATTACCAAAGAAATCTCTTACAAAGCTGAAATCTACAACAAGCTAACCCCTCAAATGAGCTTTCCAGCCCTTTTTATAGTTTTTTGAGTGGTTTTGGCCCTGTCCAGACCTAGTGTCCGGCCTAGTTAAAAATTAGGTTCTAGGGCTTATTTGGGGGCTCAAACGGAATCTAAAAATTATGAAAATTGGTAGTATGATACATCTAATACTCCTCAAGCTCAAGGACTCCTTGGCTTGAACAAAATGGAGCTGTAAAAATAGTGCTTTGTCCTTGACATGTGCTTCTTGGAGCTCCCTACTTGCTCCTCTTTCTTGTGTGTCTACTTCTTTGATGCGCTTCCATGCTTTGTCCTTGACCTTGAGCTTCAACACTCCCCCCCCTCTTGAGTCTGTCGTCCCTGACAGACCCTTACTGTAGTGGTTGTTCGATGTAGTATGTTGAGAGGTAGTGTCCTGTACGTTCAACAGGATCGCTCCATCTTCCCATTGTAGCCTGAGCGTTTGTTTGCTAGCTCGTGTAGTTTGTAGTCCCTTTGTATGTACTTGTTCCTTCTATTCCATCTTGATGGTGCATTTGTGAGTTTTCCAAAACTGCTAGTTGCTCAAAGGGGGTAGTCAATGTTGATTATGAGCAACTCTCGGTGGTGGATGGCTTCCTTGCTCTTGTAGTGGTCACCCTGATGTCCTTTGATTCATCCAAAGATGGCTTTCATCGTTTTCATGCCAAGTACTTGTATCCCATAATGGATGATGGGTCAGTGCATTCGTGCATGGGTTGGACGAGATATGTGCCTTGTGCATGGCCTTGTAATATAGCCCTATGCATGCGTACTTGGAAAATGCATGGGATGAAGTGTGGTGCAAGAAATTGGGTCTTGAGCGAAGTGCTCAAGGGTATGCCGATGAAGAGGTTTCCTAATCTATCATGGTTATAGTGTTGTTGAAACAGGCATATCTTACCATGGTGAAAGGTCTGTAGATCTTCATCTCTCCGTGTTGTATTCCATCATTGTGTTTGACTATTGGCTTGTCGTTTTGTTGAGGAATGGCCTTGCTGCTGGATGAGCTTCTTCAAGCGTATAGTCATGTCTCCTCTCTTTGTCTTTCTTGCTTTTCTCCCTTTCTCTTCTTTTTTTTTTTTTTTTTTTTTTTTTTTGGGAACAATGGCACAAAACAAGAATAAATGTGTTAGTGTCAAAAATATTTGACATGTGTCATGTGTGTCACATGTGCCTGGGATTCTCAATTGTGCCTATGCACGGCCGTGTATTGTGGCCCTAGATTAATGCATACTTTGGAAATGCATGACCGGAATGGTGCAAAAGGCAAGGTTATGCCATAGGCACATGGTTGTTGTTGGTCGAGGCTTTTTGATGTTAATTCTAGACTCGATGCAATCTTTGTTTGGAGGTGTCGATTGAATCTTGCAATGATGTACACCTCCTTATAGGAATCCATTTGAGAATGGTATGTGGCTTTGTGGAGATCACTTCTGGCCCTTTCATCGTGGAATGGTGTTTAAAAGTTGGTAACCAGCGTGGTTGGCTCTTT
This sequence comes from Ceratopteris richardii, assembly GCA_020310875.1. Classification (NCBI taxonomy): domain Eukaryota; kingdom Viridiplantae; phylum Streptophyta; class Polypodiopsida; order Polypodiales; family Pteridaceae; genus Ceratopteris; species Ceratopteris richardii. Next base: position 47,851,149 of record CM035429.1, read on the forward strand.
GATTTTATGGAAGCTGTTAATACTTTTGGCTTCCAAACCCATACCCTTTTTGGTTGCCTTTTTATGATTGTCGAAGAGGTGGGTTGATCTGCTTTGGTTCTTTGTGCCTGGTGTTGACCCTTGCTTCTCCTTGGCGTCTTTGTGGAAGTTTTGCTGGGGAGGGAGATTTGTGGTGTTTGTGCATGTAAGAGTGTCTTGGGTACCCACATTTGTAATCGCCCGTGTTGAGCTGCAACTAACTTTTTTGGCACCCAAATTCGTACGTTATCAGGGTCGGCCTCCCTTGATTGCTTTGGTACCCTAAGTTGTCGAAGACCGTAGGATTGAGGTGGTCCTCGTTTCTTGATGCTTCTTTTAGCATGGTTGGCTTGCCTCACTGGGAAAGGTTGTGGCAAAGCTGGTGGTTGTTCATTTTTTTGTACCCAAGTCTGCTTCATGCCCTGAGCTTCTTTCTTCTTGAATTCAGTCTGTCTAGTTGATATAGCAGATGTCATTTTTGCTTGCCTCTTTGGTCGATTTACCCTTGCATTAGTATGTGAGGAAGAAGAGAGATTCGCTGGCCTCTGAGCTTGTGCTTCCAAGATTGAGTCCTTCTGCTTCGTAGGGTTATTGACGCACACAACATTTTCTTTACGAAGATTAGTTTCATGAGAACTAAGAGAATGTGTGACCTCTGGATGTGTGAGCATGCAATTGTCTAATTCTAATGTAATGCATTGTTCATGTACCCAAACTTGAAGAAGTTGACTTCTTAGGTTTAAGTTGACTGCATGGTCATAGATCCAATCTTGACCTAGGACAAGTGGCTCTGTAAGGTCCGCATCATGACACACTAGCATTTTGACTTTTATTGAAACATCTTGAAGGTAGATGGGAAGTTGCACCTCGCCTAAACAAGGGGTTTCCACACCTCCCAATCCTATGAGATAGGCTTCTATGGGCTTGATGTCCAATTGCAGGTCTTGGCAGTATGAAAGTCTAACTGCACTAGTTGCTGCACCTGAGTCAATTAATGCTCTCACGGTCTGTGCATTCTTTCCTTGTCCTACCGCTATGGTCACAAATGGACGTCGATCCATTATTTGAGAAGCAAATACACGTGATGTTTGACACATGGCCATGTGGTATTTTGAGGCCTCATGATTGATATCTATGCCTAGGCGTCTTAACTTATTTCTCCTAATGCGCTCTCTAGCCTCTGCCTGTGCTTCTGCTCTAACCCTTAACTCTTCTTCTTTTCGCTTCTTAGCAGTGTTGAGTCTCTGTAGCATATCCTCTGTAAGAGGTTCTTGATATAGCTTGACTCGACAACCACTGATATAGTTGGGCAAGATGTCACCTTCTAGTGTGGCCAATTGAACTGCACCGCTAGTGGAAATTCTATTCACGATCATGGGTCCATATCCTCTTTTTTCCAATTTACGAGCATGTTGCTTTAGTGTATAAACCAACACTAGGTCTCCCTCTTTCAAGCCTTTATCCTTGATATGTGCGTCAAAGTATGCCTTTTGCCTTTTCTTTGCAGCATAGATGCCTGCAGCCGCACGTAGCCTTGTCTCACCTAAGCGTTCTAAATCGAAGATCCTCGAGGATAACTCGTGTCCGTTCCAATCATGTTCTTGTGCTACTTTTAAAGTTGGGATTAGGAAATCCAATGGTAGCACAGCATTTTGTCCAAAGACCATCTGAAATGGGGTGGCATTGAGTACCGTTTTATAGGCAACTCGGTAGGCCCAAACAGCATGATGAAGTTGTTTGTCCCAATCAGAGCGTTTGTTATTTACGAGTTTTGTCAATACGTTACATAGGATCTTATTCGTGCTCTCAGCTTGTCCGTTAGCTTGTGGATGATAGGGGGCAGACTTCTTGTGTATCACCAAGAATTCTTGGAGAAGATTTTCAATGACTTCATTCAAGAAGTGTGTGCCTCTATCACTAACTAACTCTATTGGTAATCCGTATCTTGTGAACACATTCTCGAATAAAAACTTCGCTGTAGTTTGAGCATCGTTCTTTGTTGTGGCTTTGACTTCTACCCACTTTGTGAGGTAATCCGTGGCTACAATAATGTATTCTACATGGGAGTTTCTAGCTGGAGGGTTGATAGGACCTACAAAGTCTATGCCCCACTTCGAGAATGCACGTCCCCCCATCATTGGCCTCAAAGGCATCTCATCCTTTCGAATCGGGTACTGGGCACGTTGACATGTGTCACATTTCTTCACATAGGTATGTGCATCCATATGAAGAGTGGGCCACCAAAGTCCTGAGAATAGAATAGTCTTAATTACTCTATCACGACCAAAATGTCCACCTGCAACACTGCTATGGGCAGTTTCTAAGATTTTCAAATAGTCTGATTCGTGAACACACAATCTTAAGTAACCATCTTTTCCTCTCCGATATAGATTGTCTCCTACTAAGGCATAGTCTTTAGCCTCTTGCTCCATGCTTCGTTTCCTTGCTAGACTAGCCTCGCTGGGTAATGTTCCCGTTCTCATAAATTCTACCAATGGAGTACTCCAATCTGGAATTAATGATATGTGATAAAGAGTCGCATGCTCCACTGGGGGTCTCTTTTGGCACACTGGACAATTCTTGATCCACTCATGAATTTCTTTGTCTATACTAGGCCAATACACTCCTAAACGTTTTAGATTTTGCAATGTTCGTTGTTTAGAATAGTGATTCCCTAGAAACCCTTCATGGGCTTGTTGCAACCAACTACTATGTTCATCGTCCTCGACGCAACAAGCTAATACTCCTTCTGTGTCTTGTTTGTACATGCTTCCTGCTAATATTTGATATTTTTGGGATTTTACAATTTCGTCTTTATTTGTTTTCACGGTCTTATTTGCGGGTCCGAAGGTTAGGACAGGCACTAACTTATTTGCCCATTTAGGAACAACTTCTAAATTGAACAGATAAGCGTCGGGCAATTCATCAGGCACTCCTTGTGGTGGCTCTCCTGAAGTAATGCGAGAAAGGTGATCCGCTCTAAGGTGGGTCTTACCTTGCCTAACAACCACTTCGAAGTCATATTCCATTAGTAAGAGGAACCATCTTACTAAGCGTCCTGTATTGCAAGGTTTATTGACCAAGTATAATAAGGCTTGATGATCAGTGAAGAACTTAAACTTGTTGGCCAATAAATAGTGTCTAAATTTCTTCACAGCGTATACCATGCCTAAACCTTCTCTTTCGGTTGTGGTGTAGTTTCGTTCAGCAGCATTCAATTGTCTGCTAGCATATGCTATAGGCAAATCTAAATTCCCTTCACCAGTTGGTTGTGACAGCACACATCCTATTGCATAATTGGATGCATCCACGTGTACATGGAATGGCTTATTCCAATCAGGAGTGGTCAGTATCGGTGCTGTGCACAAGCGTCTCTTCAGCTCATTGAAGGACTTCTCGCATTCGTCGTTCCACTCAAAATTTGTCAACAAGGCATAAAGAGGTTTAGCTATGATTGCATACATGTGAATAAATCTACGGTAATATCCACAATGACCCATAAAGGCTTGTACCTCTTTAACATTCCTTGGCCTCGGCAACTCCGCTATGGCTTTTACCTTGTCCTCATCTGTTGATATTCCGTTTTTAGAGACAATGTGACCTAAGATTTTACCCTGACGTACCATGAACACACACTTTTCTGGGTTCAGACACACTCGGTATTGTCTACACTTGTTGAAGATTTGTCTGAGCTCAGGAATGTGACATCTCCTTTCTTGGGAATGAGCACATAAATCATCCACATATACTTCTAAGCTCTTTCGCAAGAACTCTTTGAAGACATGACACATGAGCCGTTGAAAGGTTGCAGGTGCATTGGTGAGCCCAAATGGCATCACCCGAAATGCAAAGATCCCCCATTCCGTGGCAAAAGCCGTTTTGTGTTGATCTTCTGGGGCAATGGCTACTTGGTTGTAGCCCGAAAATCCATCAAGGAAGCTATAAACTTCCTTGCCTGCAACACGCTCCAATAAATGTTCAGTGATTGGAAGTGGATAACTATCTCTGATTGTAGCAGCATTAACTTTTTTAAGGTTAATACACACTCGCAATTTTCCATTCTTTTTGGGCACCACTACAATGGGGGACACCCATTCAGTATGCTCAATCTCATAGATGAATCCAGCTTCAATCAATCTATCAATTTCTTCTTTTATTTTGGCTGCATAAGTGTCATTATATGTGTAGGGCTTATGTTTGGTGGGCTTGGCATCTGCTATCGTGGGAATCGTATGAGAACAAATTTTTGGATCTACTCCCTTCAAGTCTTTATAGTGCCACGCAAACACATCCCTATATTCCCTTAACAAGGCTACCAACTCTGCTTCCTCTTCTTTACTTAGGTCATCTCCTATGTATGTACATCTCTCTTCATTCTCCTCCATGGTGACCACGACTTTTTTGGTCTTTTCTTTGTTATCATAAGCCTCTCCTGTTGTGGCCTCTCTCTTAGGCATTCGTACCAAAATTTTTCTGTCCTCAACTTCGTATTTCTTGAAATTTTCTGGTACTTCAAACAATTTCTCCTCCTCTTCTTGTTTCACTACTTTCCTTTTCTTTTTCGTTTGATTACCTTCACTCCCATCCTTTGAATTTACCGTTTTGATGCTTGTGAGAGGTTCTTCTTCTTTTTGTGTGAATACTCCTATGTCTTCTAGATAGTGCTCCTCTGAAATAAAGCAGCTATCCATCACAATGGACTCTAGATCATCATCGTTCTCTTCTTCTTTTATGAATTCACTAGGGTCACATTCTTCTAGCAAGGGCTGACACATGAACACTGAAATATCATATCCCTCCTCGTCACAATGAGGTGTCCATTGTTCTTCATTGACAGCAATGTCCATGGTGGCTAGGATTTCTGCCCAACCATGAGGCTCAAATTCCTCGTCTGGAAATATCATCGGCGTATAGGCTGGGTCTCTAACTGGTCTATCTCCTTGAGAAGTTCCTTTTTCTCTAGCCTTTAAGCGTTTTTCCTCTTCCTTTGCGACCTTGCACATCCACAAATGAGTATCCTCATGCATCCAAGATGTATCAGATGAACTTTTAGAATGCACAGAGACTGAATCTTCTTGCTCCTTGTGGATAGGATTCCACTGTAGGGGTGGAACATCTCTGAAGGTGTAATCCTTCAAATTTACCTTGGTTGTGACCCCTAAGCGTTGCAAGTATAAGGAGTTGGTTCCCCAATCTTGTACCACTTGCAGTTGTCGTAGGAAGGGCCTTCCTAAGATCATCTCGTAGATGTTATTTTTCTCAAAGTTACATATAGCAAATGTGTGTTCAAACTCTACACCACAGGTGGTTAGAGTTATCCCTTCGAGCAATCCTAGAGGTCTTTCTACATGGCCGTCAGCCATCTGAAGCTTCATTCTAGTTGGTTTTAATGTGGGCTTGCCCCATCGCTTCCACAAGGAGGTGGTTGCAATAGCAGCACCAGCACCTGAATCTATGATTGCTTTGGTTGTGTAACCTTGGTAGGTGATTGGAAGATAAGTATTATCTTCGTCACCCTCACACATGTCCCCTATTTTATCAAGAGGTATCTCTGGAACTTTCTCTTTAGAGCCTGCTTTTGGCATTTTGGAATCAAGTTCGGGAACTTGATCCTTCACATGATCCCATAGCTCAGGTTTTGCTTTGAGCAGCTCCTCTACCGTGAGATGACACTGAACTTTAGTGTTCTTCACGACGTCAGTGTTTCTTGGAATCACCGAGTCTTCATTTCTTACCACTATTGTGGGAGCTCTAATCTGGACCGATTCAGTTTCCCCTGGGTCTGTGAACTGTGGCAATTCTTGTAAACAATTAGATTCAAAATCCAACCGTTCATCTTCTTGTTGCTTTGTTTCTTCTCCATAAATAGATGGAATGTCTTGTGGAAACTGATCATGAAGGTCATTAATCTCAAGGATAGGAGGAGGATTATCCTTCTCCTTGGCCCATTTCTCTTCTTGTATTTCCCGCAAGAACGTTTGAGAGTGTTGTTGAATTGAAAGAGGCTCTCCCTCATCTATGGAGTCAGGAACATAGACTTTCTGTGGTGATGAGCTTTCTCTTTCAACAGTAGGTTGAGCCTGCGGAGGTAAAGAAACTTGAGGTTTATTTACCAGCTGCTCTAATCTATCTAGTAAGCCCTGGAAGTGCAACCCCGGCGTATTAGCATTCGTCTGATTGAATGATTGATTGGCCTCGAACATAGCTTGAGCTAGTTCCACCATTTTTATGCACATTTTTGTCCGTTCAATCTCTAAATCTGCTCTAGGGTAGCTCTTATCTAGGTTGGCAGGTGTTGGCCCTTCTTGAAGTCGAGCCTGGTATGCTTTGAACATCATATCCAAGTGTTCTGGGGTTGGATCTGCAAGAACCGACCCCGGTTGTGGTGGTTCATTTACCGTGGTTGGTGAGTGGGGATGAGGTGATGTGGATGGAGTTTGGACTTGTGAGGGGTTTTGAGAGGCAATATCTTCTATTTTTGTTTTTGCATCTTTTAGGCTTTCTTCTAGTTCGGATAACTTTTTGGTCCACTTACGATTGGCCTTCTCTCTAGTATCCTTCCATGTTCTTGTTCTTCTCTTACTAGGCTCTCCTGATTCACTTGGCTCTGATTGCTCAGCTGGTTTATTTTGTTGTAAGGCTTGTGCCCTAGTAACTGCGTGTATAGGAGCCACATTATCACTACTGGAACTTGAGTCCCTCGCTAGGCCTACTACATTAATGGGTGTAACCTTTGGTGCACTAGCGGGATGTCCGGGACAATCTCTCAAAAGCTGTTCTTTGCCACACTCTAGACAAACGACTTGTATCATGATGTTCTGCCCTTGTATCGGAGCTAATGTGTGGGGTGGTTTTTGTCTTGGTATAGGTTGAGGTTGGCTATATCCTTCATGTTCATACAGTCTAGGGAATCTTTGTGGTTCTGGATATGGATTATGCCTAGGAACTCCTCCACCTTGTTCTGCAGGAGGGTATCCACATGGTCTACATTGGGGTACAAATGGTCGTGGTTGTCTATTCATTGGATAGTTTTCAGCATTGTAGTTGATGTGCTTCTGCTCACTATAAGAGTACATGTTAGGCGCTTGAGTTGGTCGTCTATCGTACGGGTAAGGTTGTGATAATCCTAATGCTTCTTGGTTGCAGACATGAGATGGATGATCCCCACCGCAAAGTGTGCAACCTCCTAACATTGGCACTCTCAAGGAGGAGTTTTGGTAGTTCCCTTGTCCTTGTACCCCTAATTTCTTGGCCACCAACTCTGTCACTTCCTCCACATAACTGGAACTAGAAGTCCCATTGCTCCTTGTGTCCTCCGTTTTGGTAAGATCTTGTGTGATTTTGAGATCCTCAGCTAAGTTGTCTTCCAAATCTATACATTCTTGAAGACACTCACTCAGAGTTTGCAACCGTTTTACGTATACTAACATTCTTAATGTTCCATTTGTTAGACCCTCTAAAAATAGGGATATCATTTTTTGCTGAGAAGGTCTCTCTGTCACAGGGCATCGAGTTACATATTGCTTAAATCTTCGTGCTGCATTTTTTACTGTCTCATTGGAAGCTTGTTTGAAACTATGTAGTAAGGATGACGAATTGTGCTTGATCCCGCGCTTCGTGAATTCCCAAATAAGTTCTTGGAAGAATTGTTCAATATGTTCAAAGCAATTTGGATCCAGAGATTGAAACCAAGTTAAGGCTATTCCCGTAAGTGTTAGCCCAAAGGATTCATATTGCATGAAAAAGTCATCCACTTGCTCCGCTCGCAACACCTGCTTGAATTCTGCAATGTGGTCATAGGGTTCTCCTGTGCCATCGTAACGATTTCTCATACATTTGGCCAATTGGATTGGTCTCACTCTTTTGTCTGGCTCTGGAGATTGCATTATGATGGGGACACCTTGGGGCGGTTCTGTCCTAAAGGTAGGTCTATTCATATTTCCCATCCTCTGACTAGAGTGGCTGTGAGGTTTGATTCTTGGCATGTTGAATTGTTCATGTGGTCTATCGGTTATGCTACCTTGGCTCATTTGTCCTAACGTCACATTTTCTGTTCTTTGTTGGGTTTCGAATGGGTTTTGCGAGGTAGTTTCCTGATCTCGAGCTAACTCTCCTCTTTCATTAATCTGATTAGGACTTTCAGTTACTACATATATCTGGCCCATCTTGTCCCTATAAACTCCACTTTCATACTTGACAGCTGGTCTTTGAATTATTTCAGATTCTATGGTGTTTATCGTTCTTGCTACTGTCCTCTGTAGACCATCAAGGTAGATGGGTATTCCTTGCAAGTTAGTGGATATATATTGAAGAGACATTCGATATTCGCCTTCCACTCTAGACATAAAACCTTCCCTAGGTACGGGACTATGCATGTCTTCAGAAACCAAGAGCCTCTCCCAGTTAAGTGACATGTTTGACTCACTTGTCTATGAACTCAGCACGTAGTGTTAACCCCTGAGTTGTGAGTCCCTGACTTGATTGTGTGGTTGATCTTAGTTGCAAGTGATATGGTACTTTATCGATCTCTTCCTAGGTATCCTCTTGAGCTTAGGTTCATAAGCCTTGTCTACAAGTCCACAATTGTCCTTTGAATTGCTCAAAATCTTATGGAACCCCTTACTTCCCAGTCCAACCTGAGGGTCAACTTAAAATTACCCTATCTAATAATCCTGGTATTAATATTAACATAACCAGTCAATGTTTTTGTTGTACTCCTCACGAGCTTTCCAACAAACCCAAGATCACTCCGAACGGATTTCGTATGAGAAAGTTATGCCAGTTTAGGGTTTTAGGGGTTAAAACAGGGAAACAGGATCTTTCTGGGAACTCAGGACAGACGATACGATACTTGTGTTTTACACTATACGATACTACTGAGTGGGCCAAGATCACGATACCAAACCACACGATACGATACTGAAAATGGCCGCGATACGATACCACTCACTAGTCGATACCACCAAGTCCACGATACGATACCCAAAATAGTTTGACGATACGATACTTGGTCTGCTGACGATACGATACTTGGTCTGCTGACGATACGATACCAGAACATTCAACGATACGATACTGGACAATCACACGATACGATACGAGACTATGCCCACGATACGATACCAAAAGGTCTCGACGATACGATACTGGAACTATGACGACACGATACCACGGGGCCTAGACGATACGATACTTATGACAGTATCGCGATACTGTCCTGATGAACAGACGATACGATACCACGGTGGTGTCGCGATATCAGAATTTTAAAGACACGATACGATACTGGCAAAAATCAACGATACGATACCAGAGACAACAGGCGATACGATCTCTTCGCGATAAGCGCGATCGCGATACCAATCTTGACGATACGATACCAAAATGGTATCGCGATACCTCAAGTGGGCGTGCACGATACGATACCTCGACAAGTATCGCGATACACGGGAATTTTGGTATCGCGATACCAAAACTCAACCGGACACGATACTTGGAGATTTTCACACCCAAATTCAAAAATTTTTGCAGATATGAGTACCTTGTGTTCTCCTTGTCACTCCTATCAGCCTGTAGATGCAAAATATAGCTCCAAACCCGCGATACCACCCGCACGATACCAATCGCAGGTTTAGTCACGCCGCGATACTGAATCAATTTTTCTGAAGTTTTGAGGGGTTTTCACGCGTGTTTCTTCAGCGCTTCTTCTCTGCGCACGCTCTGCTCATGTTCCTCACAGTCGCAAGTAAAAAATGAGGTGAATGTACAGACGAAAATGAGAAAGATCAGAGAAGGTGAAGAGGGGAGAAGATGGTGATGATGATGAAGATGAAGAAGAAGAAAAACTCAGAAACTGAACTGAAAATGGTGATTTTTTTACCTTCCAACGTCACTACTCTACGTCTTACCGTCACACGCTCGTCCTCCAAGCTCTCTCCCCGGCAACGGCGCCAAATTTGGTGTCACTCTAGCACAATGGTGAGTACCAACGTGAGGAGCTTCACCTCATAATTGTCAATCCGTGGAGACGTGAGGACCGGTATGAAGACCAAGAGCAAGTGAAGTGCACTAGTGCGTGAGTGAAAGCACACAAGCATGCACACACATACACACACACGTGCACAAGGCAAGAGCAAAGAGTGGAACGATGGAAGATAATCGATTACCAAAGAAATCTCTTACAAAGCTGAAATCTACAACAAGCTAACCCCTCAAATGAGCTTTCCAGCCCTTTTTATAGTTTTTTGAGTGGTTTTGGCCCTGTCCAGACCTAGTGTCCGGCCTAGTTAAAAATTAGGTTCTAGGGCTTATTTGGGGGCTCAAACGGAATCTAAAAATTATGAAAATTGGTAGTATGATACATCTAATACTCCTCAAGCTCAAGGACTCCTTGGCTTGAACAAAATGGAGCTGTAAAAATAGTGCTTTGTCCTTGACATGTGCTTCTTGGAGCTCCCTACTTGCTCCTCTTTCTTGTGTGTCTACTTCTTTGATGCGCTTCCATGCTTTGTCCTTGACCTTGAGCTTCAACAGGTACCAAGGGGGAAGGTGGTGCTTTGATAATTCAAGCTGATAAAAAATTGGACAATATCTCTCAATCCATAGGTTGGATTAAGGCACGTAAGGTACCATTAGAAATCTCTCAACACAAAATTTCTTAATAAAATGACCTAGCTAGGAAGTGTGAAGTCCGTGGGTGAGAATGAGGTTCAAGATACTAAGGTTGAGAACATGGTTCAAGCCAAGAAAGTTGCAAAAAAGGTCCCAAAAAGTATGCAAAGTTGAGGGCATCAATTCAAGGATGCCTAAGGAATCCGGGAGCTGATCAATGAGGCTAGAGGGATAAGAGAGAAGAAGAGGACAATGATTGACCAAGGGGGAGAGAATGTCATAAAGTGGCAAGTAAGACCAAGGTTACATCTTGTCAAGGTACAGTGTCGCAAGGTACATCCCCTCAAGGTACATCCCATCGACGTACACCCTAGGAGGGTACATCGTAATACATCAGGGTAGGGCCCATTAATATTTTTTCCTCTTTGTTGGATGTATCCTCAATGCACAAAGAGAACCTTCTAATACCAAATCTAATTGGATCGAGAAGCCTTAATTCACCCCCTCATTATGATCACTTATTGTTCACATATCATTCACAATTGCAATAATTTAACTCTCCAACATACATTTAAATGCATGTGTTTTTACATGGAACATGCTTATTTTTGTTTAGTGACGGGACATGTGACCACTCATCCATGTCTATTTTATTTCTTATCAATTGAGGTTAGTTTCTTTTCCAACTAGGTGACATTTAATCACTTATGGAATGTTGAATTTTGGAGCTCATTAATATTTTAATGTGCTTTGTGTTTTGATATAGCCTTTAAGGTCCGTGAAGGTGTGGATGGGCATGGACTTATTTGGATGTATCTGGACAAAAATAAAGAAATTATATTTTCCATATATTCTGTAAATAAATGAACCACATAGAGGATGTTTTTAGGAATTCATAAAAATAGTGGTTGAGATAAGGATCACTGTAGAATGCAACTTTTGTAAATAAAAGCTAAGGCTCTCCATAAAATTGAGCAAATTTTTACTTACACACCTACTTTTCAAAGTGCTCACCCTCATTTTAAATCTATAATTGGACATAATAAAAAAATATAAATATATGCACTCTGGAGAATCATCCAACAAAGTGCTTGGGGGGAGATTGCACCCAATACTGTGTACTGTCTCATCTATTTTGCATCTCTATTTTTGTGTGTTTTTTAGATTTTGTACTCTTTTTGTATGTGTGGCCATAATATCCTACAACAATAGGTTTTGTGGGCCAAGTATCACAACACTTGTCAAGAATCATTTTTCTCAAGTGTCATGAAATCCAAGTATGGTCTAGTTTTTTCCATTTTTCCTTGGACTTAAGGGGATAAAAGGCACATTTTTAAGGGATTATTGAAAGGGTTTTCAATACATAGGGATCCCTCATATGTCTTGATTGCTTGTTTTGATCCCCAAGAGCCTTATTTGATATAAATTCTTGGTCACATATCTATTTTTTGAGCTATAGAGTTCATTGAAAACCTCACTTCCAATCCTACACACTTCCATTTTTTTTTTATCTTATCTCTATTATCATTTACATTGATATTGGCAAGTCAAGGAAGCTCGAGAGAATTTTTAATGATACAAGGGGGGTGGGGAGACCATTAAAAGGTACTTCAATCTTCTCCAGAATTGAAGGTGATACACCACCTCTAGGGGGAGGGGTCTCATTTCTCCACTCTATAGAGAGCATTGTAAAGTATTGAGTATGTTATTTCCGATCCTATCATGCCTAAGCATAGCATTTTTATTCTTTCAAATGTGTATATAGACTTGATGGTATAATTTTCTTGTAGGTGTATAGGTTCTTGTATGGTTTTAGATATAAAGAGGCTTCTCAAAGAGCCAAATAATCATTGCACTTATGTATTAAAACACTCAGGTTTGGTTCTAACCTTTGAGTCACATTGAGAGAAGGAAAAGAATCATTGCATTGCATAGATTGATTGGTTGTTTAATTGAGTATGTGTATGTATGATTCTTAAATGAGGTACACTAATTGGAACCAATAAATCCACATGTATTAGCATCTCTACTATAGAGAGTGCTATAGGTTGAAATAGGAGTACACCTTATTATATCTTAAGTGATTCAGAGAGTGACATTGAAGTAATGGCGTCATCAAGTTCCATGGATATGTAGAGCCATGATCCCAACATGCAAGTAGATTGGAAGTCAAAGCTTGAGGGTGAATTCCAAATTTGACTCATCTTCATGCATAATAATATGTTAGTGGCAGCTATCTATCAAGATGATTGTAGACAATCAATTGTTGGAATTGGCAAGATCAAGGATCTTGCTCTTCCAAACATCATCATGGTAAGGCATGAGGAAGAGTTTTTAGGGGAAAAGATGAAAACCTGATCTTCATGGTTATAGATAGACTTATAGAGTGAATCACTTCACAAGGGGTAGAAGTACCAAAAAATATGAGTTCCAATCTAGAAGCAGAACAAGCCCAAGGTAGAATTGATCCAAATACTCTATCATCTTCAATAAGGACCATCCATGTGAGCAAGGCAACTCATGATGGATTATCTCCTAAAGTTTACTTTGCTACAGACTCCAAAAAATCCTTTTGGACTCTTCCACCTGCTACAAATAGAGATCCATATCATTTGTCAATTCATTAGTATAGATACACTTCTACTTCCTATGTTTGAATATGATTGAAACCGGCCATGTTTCCTAATTGAGGAAGCTGAACAAAAACATTTCACACATCATGGTCTTGTAGTTGTTGTGAATGGCCTTCCAAGGATGATAGTCATTCCAACTCAAGGTACAATGGATCCCAATCCCTTGATCTTGATGTTTTGAACTAATCTTGTAGTCACCATTGTAGCACCCACCTCAAGCATATCATATGTTCGTACTGCTACAATGACATAGACTACTCCTATCTTAGTAACTTATACAATGGTAGACTTGAATCCTTTGACAACAATTGCATCCATACCTTGGAATATGACTACCATATTGAAACCTATGCCTATTGCATCTTTTGGGATAGTTCCCTTGACAATGCCAATGTCAGGTATACCAGCACAAAAGCCACTACTATTCCCCTTACATTTCCATAATGGCCACCTTAAATTCCATATCCGATAAATCCACTTTGCCAAAAACTTCCCAATGTACCACAAGTCACCTCCATTTCTCAAGGCATGGCACAACAACCCCAAATGCCACAAATGTATGTTGTAAGACTAAACTTTGGTAGAAGCCCCGGACCATTGCAAGTTGCAAAATATATGCGAGAGTATTATCCGAGACAAGGTGATCCTTGAGCACACAAGTCTAAGTTCAAACAAGTGTTGAGTTTCAAACAACTATATGAATTTTTCACACAATATGAAGCCTTTGGACTCATCTTGAGAGGAACTACATTAACATGGTTCCAACCACCGCATACAAAGCTTTCAATGCATAATCAACTCTTGAAGAAATTCATAACTAAATCTGGTAAGGCAAGAGTAAGGCATGGCCCCTTAGTAATGATTATGAGCTTCAAAAAAGAAGCCAATGAGGACTTGACTTTATCTTCTCATCATTACAAGAAATATGTAGCATGAGGCATTAATTACAGAGGACCTACTATCTAAAGCCAAATTTATTGCACATTTATTAGATGGATTATGAAGTGCTCAGTTACACACTAATGGAGATGTTTAATCTCCAAAAGACAAGCTATACTTGGATTTATAACACCTCTATATCATGCATAGCTCAAAACCTTCACCAATTTTGGAAGTATTTACCAAATTATGAACATTTAACACTTCTGTGAGTTATGGCGTCACTCAGAAAAGTTTGCCTCACAACACTCACTCATTGACTAATGAAATGATTAAATCTTTCTATAAAACTTTGATACAACATTCTCCTAATGTTTTCACATCTATTCCAAGTGAAAGTTCTTAAAAAGAACTTATAAAACTTCAGATTTACTTCAATAAGTAAACCTTTGTCTGAAACAGGCTTTCTCTCTAGGCGACTTTCACATCTGCAACTTTAAACAATTGGTTCTCTCAATCTATAACCCATTTAATCAAATTCTTTTAGACATAATAGCTTACCTTCCAACTTAGATTTTGAATGCTCATTTCTGTAAAAATTTACACTCTACACTAAGATCTGATCAAATCTTTGACCATCAAGCTTGCACCTGTTTTAGAAGCCACTTGCCACTTTTACACATAGGAATGTTCCTACTCACAATTCTCTCAGCTTGATTACAATTAGACTCTCAAATCTCAACCATATATGCATCAACTATAGACTTAGACATATACAAAAGGATTTCTCAATTTGCTAAACACAAAAGGAGAATTTGGAGAAAGATCGAGGTGCAATTCTCTGAAAAAACTTCTATTCATATGAACTTACATCTGATGGATAATTCTCACACTCAAACTCACTTTTTCATCATCTACTCATACTCGATTCATCGATTATTCTTCTCTCTTTCATGACACATCTATATACAAGTATATATAGGCATTTATATCAAGATTTGTCACTAATTCAAAGTAACTATGAACTATTTACAAAGTTAATATACATGGGTTTGCAAACCATCTCTCTCTGAATCTTCTCTTCACTTTATGCTTCATCCTCCCTCATTTTCTTCATTATTTATTCTTCAATCATCTTTTTTAATCATCAATTTATGATTGTCTTGCTCCAACAGCTCTCCCTCAGTCATTAATTGTGATTATCTGGCTCTTCTTTATACCTGTCATTTCTTTAAACCTCTGCAATTTAGGTCCATCCAAGCTTTTTGTTAACATATCTACAACTTGATCTTTTATAGGAGTATACATGATCTCTATCTCTTTTTCAATCACCTTTTCTCTCAAAAAGTGATATTGAATCTCAATATGTTTGGTCCTGGCATGAAACACAGGGTTAGCTGCCAAATACAAAGAACTCATATTATCTCCATAAATGATAGGAACACTCTAATTGATGTCAAAACTCTTCATGAGAGTTCTCAACCAAATGACCTCCTTTGTAGCTTCTACCATATCATTATACTCTACTTCTATAGATGATAAAGAAACTGTGTGTTGCTTCTTAGAACACCAAGGAATCAATTTATCTCCCACATAACACAAATACCCATGTGTTGATCTTCTATCATCAGAATTACCTGCCCAATCTTCATCACTATATATCTTGATTCTTGTATCTGATGTAAAACCATAGTACAAACCCTCTTTAAGTGTGCCTTTAATGTATCTTAGCACTCTTTGACCTGCAATCCAATGTTCCTTCCTTGGACAATGCATGAATTGAGATAGAACTCCAACTGCATATGATAAACCAGGCCTTCTCAATGTAGCATAAATCAAGCTACCCACCAAACTCTAATAAAGCTTCATATCTTTGAATTCCTCTCCTCCATATCTACTCAATTTTTGGTTCACCTCCATTGGGGTTGATGCTATCCTGCAATCTTCCATGTTAAACTTGATTAACAAATTCTTCAAATACCCTGCTTGAGTCACATATACTCCATGTTGAGTATATAGAATCTCCATTCCCAAGAAGTATGATAAATCTCCCAAGTCACTGATCTTGAATTCTTTTTCCATCTGCTTCTTAAGCATTTCTATACCTTTGTCATCTGTACCTATGAGTATTATGTCATAAACATAAATACAAACATAAATAAAACCATCTTCACTTGCTTTGACTAACAAGCTACTATCTTCCTTTGATGCTTGAAAACCAAGTTCCTTCAAGAACTTTACAAGCTTGTAATTCCATGCCCTCCATATAAAGCTCTCTTGAGCTTACACACATAATCTGGATTATGTTGATCTTTGAAACCATCTGATTGTTCCATGTAGACTTCATCTAAAATCTAACCATTTAGAAATCCATTCTGTACATCTAATTGAGAAAATTTCCAGCCTCTGCAAACAACAATAGCTATGAGAGTCCTTATGGTTGTCATCTTTGCAACAGGACTATATGTTTCATCATAGTCCACACCATAAGTTTGTGCATATCCTTTCACAACAAGTCTAGCTTTATACCTAGACACACTTCCATCTGCAAATCTTTTTGTTTTGTAGACCCACTTACATCCAATTACCTTCTGATTACTTGGTTTGTGTACCAAGTCCCAAGTCTCATTCTCAATGAGTGCATCATACTCTTCCTTCATAGCCTCTCTCCTTTCCTTTGGCTTCATCATATGTGGATAGGTCTTCATCTGCTTTCACTATATAATCATAATCTTTAATTGTCAAGAAAGAGGTGTCATAGTTATACCTTAGAGGTTATCTTTTGTTCCTTGATGACCTTCTGAGTTCTCCACTTCTTGAAGTTTGTGGTTCATCATATTCTGGATCAAACTTTGGCAATTCTTCATTTTCAACTAGCACTTCATCATTCTCTTCTTCCTCAGAAATTTGAACCTTTGATTTACCTTTCTTCTGATTCAATGTTTCTTCAAGACCTGCATAAGCACTATTTGTACCTGAGTACCAAGTACCTTGCTCATCAAATGTGACATCCTTTGATAAAAGGAATTGTTTTGTAGATGGACTCCGCAACCTGTATCCCATTTGTTTATCATCATAACCAATGAACAAATACTGTTCAGCTTTTGGTTCTAACTTATGCCTTAATTGAGAAGGAACATAAGCATAGGCTAAGCAACCAAATACTTTGCAATGGTGTAATGTAGGTCTCTTACCCCACCAAGCTTCATATGTTGTCATACCCTGCAAAGCGCATATTAACCAAGTATGTGGTTGTATTTACAGCCTCAGCCCATAAATAATTAGGACAATTCTTCTCTTTCATCATTGACCTTGCAAACTCAAAAAGAGTTATATTTCTCTTTTCTTCTATACAATTTTGTTGAGGAGAGTACTTACAAGTCTTCTCTTTTTATACCTGCATTCCACAAATAATCACTAAATTCATTTGAGAAATACTCTCCCCCTCCATCTGACCTTAATCTCTTCAATTTTTGTCATGTAACCCTCTCTACATATACATGATAGTGTTTAAATGTGCTAAACACTTCTTATTTGTCTTTGATCACATAAATAGTGATCCACCTGGTAGCATCATCAACATAAATCAGATAATATCTTGAACCATTTATACTAAAGTCCTTTGAGGGACCCCATACATCTGTATGCACCAATTCAAGTTTCTCTAAATACATGAAACCTTTCTTATTGTATGATTTCTTGTGAGCCTCACCTAATTGAAATGCTTCACATCTCTATGTCATGTGTTGACTTGCAACATTAGATAATCCAAGCACTAAACCACTATTAATCATCTCTTTAATACCTCTTTCATTGAAGTGTCCAAGCCTCTTGTGCCAAAGATCCAACTCAGATAACTTTTTCTCTCCGTATGTGAGCAAGGCATGTCCAACATTACCTTGTACCTTCGACGTGAAGAACCTTCCTTCTTTCTTCTCTGTAACAATTTGCTTATACCCTTGGCTAGGGTCTTCAACATAAACTCCATCATTAGTGAACCTCACTTCATATCCTTTTTCTAAATTTGTCCTACACTTATCAAATTCTTTGGAATTGTAGGAACATACAGAACCTTACTCAAAAGAGTACTTCCATCTTTATCCTTCAGTGATCCAATAGACTTTACCTTATGTTTTGTATTTCATATGTTTGGATTGTATGATTGATTACCTTATTTTCCAAATCAGTCATCAAAGCAATGCTCCCACTCAGGTGATTACTACACCCTGAGTCGATGTAGAATACCTTTTGGTATTCTTTTGGAACTTCACATGTTGCATTCATAATTAGAGCCAAGTTTTCTTTCTTATCTGATGCATAAAATACTATTTTTACCAGTGATGGGGCACACAATGTCAAAGTCAAGTAGTAATCAAACTTCATGGTATGAGTAGAATAAATATACCAGATTTTGTATTTTTCTAACACTATTTTGGCCTCCAAACAGCTTCTTAACACTATTTTTAAAACTAGACCGGACACTACAATGTGGAGGAAGCTCTTCTAAAATCTATAAAAGTAAAAGAACTCTCATTTGTAAGGATAGCTTGTATGATTTTAGAATTCTTATGATTTTTGTACTCTTAACTTGAGCAATACAAGAGCTTTGTGAAGCACATTGCCTCTTGCCTACTCGTGAGTATTTGTGTGTGCAAGCATATATGAATCTATGTGTGTGTTTATCTCTCAGGTTGTAGGTGTGTGTACTTCCATCTTGCCATGTATGATCTTCATACCACCAACTGGTCGTTCTACAGATTTCAAAATTCTTTATTGTGTTTGCATGTGGGATCTCTCTCTCTCTCTCTCTCTCTCTCTCTCTCTCTCTCTCTCTCTCTCTCTCTCTCTCTCTCTCTCTCTCTCTCTCTCTCTCTCTCTCTCTCTCTCTCTCTCTCTCTCTCTCTCTCTCTCTCTCTCTCTCTCTCTCTCTCTCTCTCTCTCTCTTTTTGTGTGTGTGTGTGTGTGTGTGTTTGCTGGCTTCCACCATTGCCAAAAGTTGTTCTTCAACTACATGGTATCACTCAGAGCACCACTTTTTAACTTAAGTGGTCCCTATTATACCTAAGTGGGTTCTCCATTGTATATGAATCTTTTTTTACTCTTCAATATTGATATTGGAATGTCACATATGCTAAATACAAAGCTAGTAAATGCAAATTTAGCATGATATCTCCCAATTAACACTTGCATACATTCAATGAAAACTATCTAAACACACTGAGGATGGCATCAGGCAATTATTTGATCACCCAAAAGTGGAAAATCTTTCCATTTAAACCTTTAGATTCTAATTCTTCACCTAACAATTTATTCAAAGAATAGTTTTGGTTGTATCTACTTGTTTGTTTTTCTTTATTTTTTGTTTGTCAAATCTCTATTTTCTATCAGGATAACATGTGATGCTTCTTCAATTTACAAGCATTATATGTATACCTTCTTTGTAGTGTATGATCTCTATTAATGTTTTACACACGAGTGTTTGCCTTTGTGTGCAAAAGTGTACATATGTTATCTAGTACCATTCAGGGAGCATTAGGCTTCGACTCCTTTGTTGGTCAATCCCATATGCTATAGAAGAACGCAATTTTTCAAGAGTTCATTTGCCCCTTTATCGGGAAGGATAACACTGCGTTTGAACCATGGAAGATATTATATTTTTTATTGTATTTTTGGTCATGGAACTAAACAAAAAATTATTTTTGGTTGCAATACACGTGTCCAATGAACTGAGGGTTGGGCACCCACACAAGGCTCACAGTGTTGGACATACTATAGTCACTCTTTCTGTTAATACTCTTGCTTATTTGCAATGCGTGGGGATGACTCATGTACATAGTGATGAAGGGAAGTAATCATTACATAATAGGCCTCATGCCCTTTTTTTCCCTTTCAAGACCATTCGATGGAATATAAGCAATGTTTTCACGAAACATTATGGTACAAGTTGATTCTTAAAGTACCTAAAGACATGTTATACTATCATGTGCCTATTCAATGAGATCCATTTGTAGGCATGGTGATGTCATCAACCTGGGCTCTTTTTTTATTGTTCCATTGTCTATGGGTTGTTTCTTAGCTTATCTCCTTCGTCAAAAAAGGATTGTAAGTAATGTTTTTGCAAATTATCCTCAATTAGCATTGGTTGAGTTACACGTGATACAGAAACTTGTGTATGTTTCCACATTTTCATGTCTATTTTGTTGTGCAAGGATTATTGTTGGGCTTAATTCTTGTTGCCTTCATTCAGTTTTTTGCTTTGCTTAGTTTTACACATTTCACTGAGTGTGAAAAAGAGGTAATCTCACTCTTTTCCATATGGACAATGAATCTGAACAAATTTTTGTTTTGCATGCATCGATTTGTTGTAGGTGAGAAATGTAGCCATTCATGTTTCTACATATTCTAGGATCGAGGAGCCAATCCTGAAACAGAAAAATAGCAAATAAGATAACTATCAAACATTGAAACATGGATTTTTTTATGCATCCTTTCCTTTTTTTTAAGGAAGTTCGATCATTGAGATCTACTCTTCTAGATTTGTTTGAATCAATTTAAAGTACAATGAAAGGTATGCATAACACCCATGTGACACTTTGAATCCCACAAAGTAGGGGTTAAAAACTTAGCAACTACTGAGATATAGCACCCAAAGGCCCACTAATCTAGACACTAAGAAGGGACGACCATAACGCTAGACGAGATGACTGGTTTGAACAAAGTAGCCCAAAGGCCCAATTCACCCTCGAAGTGGATGGTTTTAATAGCTCATCACTAAAGTGGTGATGGGTATCCAATTGTAGCCCATAGATGTTGGACTCTGGCCCGAGCCTTGAGAGGCAAAAGGCCCAACCGACTATATTGATGCATGTGGATGTGCATGCTTGCTGTTTTTTGAGATTAATTTCTACACAAAGACACTCTCTTTCTCTCTCTCTATTTGCATCATATTTATGTTCATCAAATGCTTTAGGCTTTCTCACTTACAGAGAGTGCACTTTTATGTTCCACGTACTTATGCATGAAAATGCATTTTTTGCAGTGCTTCAATGCTTTCTTGATCAAGATGTGGATATGTGCCCACATGGAGCCAAATTTCATTCATATTTCTCCGGTAACAAGAATAAGGATGTTCATTGATCTTGTGCTATGCAAATGTTGGAAATGGTCAATAGTCCATAATAATGATATAGATCATGAAGGCCTCGTATGAAGACCCAAGTGGATTTCAAAGAGGGTACCATGTGTTTCATGGCCTATGCATGGGCACTTTTGAGGAGGCTAACCTTTTGATTAAATTGATTCCTACTCATATTAATAACGAAGATATTTCAATAATCTCTTACAATACATAGGCTCTTAGAAGATAAGAATGTCTCCATACAATAGTTATGTGGTGAAGTTCAAAGATAAATTCTATTTCTATGTATGGACTACAAGATTTCCCTATTATGAGTAATGTGGAAAATACAACCTTTATGGTATGGTAGATCACTTGTGTAAAATTTCAGACAAAATTCCTTGCATCTATAGGTATGAAGATTCGAGAACGTGTTTGTATCTACTATCCAGATTTCTCTTACCTACTAAAAAAGAAAAGTCAATCTGTATTTCATAATTTAGTTTATTTTTGTGGAATTCACAATTGTGCAAGGTGCCTTTTGCATCAAACTATATACAATATTTCTAGAATGTTTATGCTCTTGCTTGAAAGAAGTTCTATTTTTTAATACTTTGTATTTTTGCCAGTAATATACCACAGCAGAAATATTTACGCTCTTGCTTGAAAAGAAGTTCTATTTTGAATAACTTGTATTTTTGTCAATAATATACCACACTCGTAATTTGTGTTTATCTTACGAGACATCTTTATGTAAAACATATTGAATATGTTGACTAAACGCTTTAGTTGTACATCATTATGGCTTTCCGCATAGCCTGTGGAACCTTTCAAATCTTTGTTTTTATATGCTTCTTCAATACACATGTCTAACATATGAACCATCCAAAGTATGAACCCTAAAATCAGGCATTATCCGAGCAAGCTGGCGATGGCGTGGAACGTTTGAGTTTGACCTTTGAATTCACATGCTATGCTCTCTTATTAGAAGGGGACATCTATTTACGTCTTTGGGCTACGTCCCTTGGATGTACATCGTGCATTCACTATGGAAAGCATCAAAGATGCTTATATTGAGGCACTTGTTTGGCTTGTCTTTGCCGATCGGTTGATATTTGGATCAAATGGAGACACTTGAATGTGGTGATCATGGGGATGTTTACGTATTCTCCCTTGATTGACTATATACATCGATGTGTATTTTTTGGTCAAATTCTCATTTGCATCTTCTGTTTTTGGAAGTTAGGTCATTGCCCTATTCTTTCAGTTACACTTGAAACATTGAAATTAACAACGCACACACCGCTTCGGGATCCCCCACTATTCACGGGTTATACATGAGGTTGCACGTCATTTGCATCATTGCAATAAAGGTGATTTAACCAAAATCGGGATGGATGGCTATAAGGTATTCCCAAAGAAATGGAAATAAATGAGTCCCTCAACAAGACTTAAAAAACACCAATTAAAAAAACTTGGTGTGTTGTATTTACAATAATATAGTTGTTTAACTTGCTTAAGAAGAATATTCTCACTACAAGAGAGTCAAATGCAGAAGAGAATATCAAAAAGGTGTTCTTGAATTTGAATCAAATGCAAGTGACGAACCTTACAGATTTGGTAAAGTCAACTTCTGGTCAAACTTCGTCAAACAGATGGTCAAAAATGATCGAATTTAGCATGTGAAATTGAAGACAGGTTTGGATAGTACTCTTCAAGAGCTACATAATGATATATAACAGCATTTTAAATCGAATTGGAGTATCAAATCCTAAACCCTAATATGTGCACATGCACATTAAAAGCACACATGCCTTTTAAAATAGCGCATGGGTTTTTATGACACTTGGCATCATCTTATGGAAAGTATCCAACTGTATCATTAAAGTCAATTAAAGGTGGGCAAAAGTATTATTGAGCATCCACAAAAAATTGCAAAGAAATAAAGCAGCGCATCGCCAACAATCTGATTTTTTGTCATTTTTGCTGGGAAAATTGTAAGCAGCTGGTGACTATATAAGAACAAGGGATTCAGACTCTTAATCACCACTTGGAGAGGGAGCAAACCATGAGCTTAATGGAGCATATCTAGCCTTCAATTGTAGAGGTGGAGTTGTGCCTTCTTCAACATCAACAAGGTAAGCAGCAGCCTTTATGTATATCTAATTTGAAGGTAGATGTTCTCAGCTATGTAGATTGTGGAGTAATGAGGAGCAGAAGCAGCATCATTTCTAGCATCTCTTAGATGCTTCTTGTAACTTCATCTACTTCACTTTTGTTATGTATGAAATATATGTAAAGTTTGGCTCCTTTATCTCTATTGTCTTGTCTATTCTCCATCTCATCTCTATTTTCTGTGTCTCAATATTGGTTGTGGGCCTAAAAACCAACAGGTTTCTATGTACACAAAAGAAACATTTATTGATTCGTGACATATAGTGGTTTCATAAAGATTTCTATTAATTGCAATATGATCCATCATCATGGTTTAATATGCTGTGTGCATAGATCGTCATGATTTCTCTAAGATAATCTTTAGAATCTGGATTTCCAGGCTAGCTTGGTTCTTGAATGTTGGATCTGGTATAACATGTAAACTTATTTAACTTCAATACCTTTATAGACATGATACTACATTCTTGTTTTGAGCTTATTGTTAAGGTTTTAAGTGTTGATCAATGTCAAATAGATAATGGTGATGAGAGACGGCTCGAGTGTTTTATTTATCTGTCTATCCATCTTGGGTGTGAGTAAACGGTGCTGAAAGCAACACTTCACTCACAGATTTTTGCTTTCTATATTACTATGAGCAATGTCAAAAATAGATCACATTTGTTTAGCGCTTTCAAATCCTTATAGAAAAACCTGTTATAGAAGTCTGCATACAATGTCTCAATGAATATCTGTTTTTTATTCACTCGCAGCAGCATGACCATTAGAGATTATCATCATTTGGTTCAACGGGGATCAAAGCTTAAGGTTGTTTTGATGTTGATGATTCGATGCACAGTACAGATCACTTATTCGTGATAAGTAATGTTACAAATATAGTGCAAGCTTAAATCTTCTTTTTCCAAATATGTTGAAGCTACAGCAGCAAATTCGTTGAGACTCAAAACCTAATGACTTATATCTTTCAGCGACGAGCTTGGTGAGTGGCATTTGGTATCTATACAAGTTTCTGTGAAAGGATTTATTTTTTGAGGGCTATATGATGGCATTTAGGTGCAGGATTCGCCTTCGGGTCACAAACTTGATCTGATTATGAGCCACATTAATTTTGTTGAGGAAAAGCACAAGCTAAACATAGTATATGATCTAACCTTCTGAAAATTTCAGGTCAGTGTTTAATGTCGAACCATCAGTTCATCTTGTGTCATCACTTCCAGATTTTTGACATAATGTCGATAACATCACGTACAATGCAGATGTTATAGCTGATATTGCCTTAGATCAGAACTGAGCATGAACTCCAAGGAATCTCTGGGTTGGAGATCTGGAACAAACAGAACTTGTCAATATTTGGAGTGAAACTAGCTTAGATGGAGCACTAAAGAAGATATGCTCCATAATTTTGATTCTCTGCACAAAACCTGCGCATGTCTCATACATGCATAGAACATTTTGTTCATAACTTTGTAATTGAAAAGATCTTTGGCAACACAACCTATGTGAAAGCGCAAGAGACCTTTTTATGACAGCACCCATATTTCGTACAGCTGCAGTTTGTATAAACACATTTTTAATGATGAAATCAAGTTTCCTACAGATTTTGTGATTGTTCATAGGCTCAGCACTGGCTTCAGCCCTGAGGCTCTTTTTGTGCATCGTATACTCCTTTGCTTCTCAGCCTTGATGGAAGGCTCGCATAAGCCCTTTAGTCTCCCAGTTGGATAACAACTTGCATGCTAAAGGCAAGGCTAAGAAAGAGAGAATTCAAAAGAATCCTTGCAACACAGAGGAACTTGATATATTTGCAGTGCCAATCGCAGCAGAGGATTTTTTATTCTCTGTGCAAAGCCTGTGCATGTCCCATCCACACAGAAAACGTTTTGCTCACAATTCTGTAATATGAAAGATCTTTCATCCCACAAGGTATGTATCATGTAATATGTTGTAATATGTAAAAGCTCAGGAGCAATCCAGTCTCTTGCTTTATGTCTCCTCTTTATGACAGCACCCGTACTTAGTACAGCTGCAGTTTGCATAAACACGTCTTAAATGATGAAATCAAGTTTCCTATTTATGACTCCTTTTTATGACAGCGCCCATAAGTACAGCTGCAGTTTGTATAAGCACGTCTTCAATAATGAAATCAAGTTTCCTACAACCCTTTGTGATGGTTCCAAATCTCTACACTTGACTGGCTTCAGCCCTTGATCGAAGCCTTACCCGAGGCCTTTGATTTCCATGCTGAATAATGACTCACTGACTAAAGACAAGGGTGAGAAAAAGAGGATTTGAATGAATCCTTGCAACACAGACCAAAAAAATCAGAAGAAACAATGTTACCCTTTCAAGAGAATAGCAGTACATGGCATTTCACATAGAGCTTACATTGACCAATGAGATCAGCCCATCATCAATCACCTCTCAAAGAAAGTGATGGTACACATCATTGTATTTCATGTGTGTGTATAACATGGCGTTCTTAGATAGGGACAAAGCACTTGGCCAATGAAGACCAAGAACATGTGTCTTATTTGGCAAATTGAGCTAATAATATAAAAATTCTAACCGTATGGGTTCTGTAAATGCTCAAGCTTGAAATATAGTCAGCCTAGATATAGAACGGTCCACTATCTTCCAGAAAACCATAGAATGGCATTGTTTGCGAGTGCAAAATCTGAAATAGCCCCCTGAGAGCTACAAGATGGTACTTAGCACCTTCCCCACACCTAAGGGTGTGTTGGCATGAGAGAAGAGAAAGAAAGAAAGACTTTTTAACGTCTATTAGAGGCCAAAATCGGCCTATGAGACAAAACATATACATCAGTATGATCCAATCCACTGTGATCCAAAACGAAAATAAAGTGTGAGTACTGCAAACGGGTATAAAAGGAGGGATAGTAGCTAGCATCAAGGGTGTGGGGTGCTATGGGTATGCACTCTATATGCTCCATGGGTGAGATACAAATATGATATGCGTAGGGAGGGGAGGGGAAAAAGAGAGGAAAAAGAGTGTTATTCCAAAACTTATGTGCAGCTGAAGAAGTAGCACATAAAAATGATGCCCCAAAAATTGTATGTCCTTGAGGCTGAGGTTTGGACATTTCATTAGAAGTGACCTTAATGGTCATCTCGGCCAATTCACACTAGCCAAGTGACCTACGTCTAAAAGTAGACATATAAATTCTGAAATGTTGACCACTACTTGACCCAAAAGTATTTTAAAAAATGTCATAAAAAAGATCTCTTTAAGATTCAGAGAAAAAACAATCAAAGTTGTAAGTGTGCATCTACATGATATATATAAAGATCTTTGGGCCTTTACACCGAACAACCTCCCTCATGAAAGGCCAAGAAGGATCCATTAAGCTATGTAACTCCCACTATCTGAATGCAAAGCTGAAAATGTACCTTCGAGGGGAACTTAGGAAGAGCATTTGCAAGATTTTGTGCAAAATTGAACTTATATGATGAAACTGGACCATCATCAATCACCTCTATGATGAACTGATACTGTACATCAATGTACTTGGTGTGTGCATGACATGTAGCATTTTTAGTCACACAAACAACACTGTAACTGGCACAATGTAGTACTAGTGTCCTCTCAAGACCAAGAAGAGTCTGCTGGGCTGGACTAGGTAGGACAAGTTATATGGTTGGCTAGAAGTGT
Source organism: Ceratopteris richardii (assembly GCA_020310875.1). Classification (NCBI taxonomy): domain Eukaryota; kingdom Viridiplantae; phylum Streptophyta; class Polypodiopsida; order Polypodiales; family Pteridaceae; genus Ceratopteris; species Ceratopteris richardii. Next base: position 47,878,249 of record CM035429.1, read on the forward strand.
GCAGAAGAAACATAAGAACAGGAATAAAATTTGAGATATTGTCCCTCTAAAATACAGCCACAAGCAATAGCTGCCTCAAGGACATCCCCCTCCTCCGGATATCTGGAACCAAAAACCTATATAAGGGGAAAGTTACCAAGGCAAAGGGAGTTACAAATAGCCTCACAACTTCGGAGCTTATGAGTCTACATAGAGACTACCAAGAAATAAATCTCAAAAGAGCATTTCAAGATAATGCCTAAAAGAGGAAGAGGAAGCTTGTAAGGGGGGGGGGGGGGGGGGAGAGAGAGAGAGAGAGAGAGAGAGAGAGAGAGAGAGAGAGAGGAAGCAATGCAGAGTTGGTTCTTACTAGTGGGTTACCCTAAGGCCAAGAGACTCAGTCGGTGTGTGGTTGTGGAACAGGTTGCTGGCTTGCTCCTTATTGTTGTATCTTCTTTTTATTGTACTCTCTATTGCTTATTGTTGTATCTGTTAGCCGGACTTAGCCCAAATAAAGAAATAATAGCACACATGAGAGAACATACACACACAGACTCAAGAGAATACACAAAATATAGCCAAAAAGTCATATGCTCTAATCATGAAAATATGTGTACAAGATGATGATATGCTCCAAATCAAACTACAAGATAACACAAGATATACTCATAACTCATCAAGACCAAAGAGAGCATGTAAGGATAAGGAACAAGGCATGAAGAGGCTAGGGCAAGATCTCCAAAGCAACCTCTTAAAAGAGAATGAGAGAACTCCAACAGTGTATGAGCATACACTACTCCAATACCTCCACCGTGTCCAAGAGCAAGCTGCGCCTCCACCTCCAAGCATATGAGCACCCATAAACAAGAGCTCAAGTGCTGCTTGATGAACTGATGATGTCCTTGAGCTTCATGTTGGAACCAATGTCAAAATAGCATAAAATCCTAATTTCCCGCAACCCTAATGTTGGGTACTTAGCCAAATTTTGGTCATAGAACGTCAAAAAATTTTATCAGCCCATTAGATAGAGCTTGAAGAGAGCTTTCATTTGGTATATAACATTCATTCATCAGAGGTCATATTAGTAGAAAACACTAACCCTGATTTCTGTGCAAAATGGTTTTTTACAACATATTGTCCCTCATGATATGTACAGCAAGGAACGCAAGCTACCATTCCAAGCTGATGCCTAAATTAATCAGATCGCTGTACTTTTCTCTAGAAAAGCAAATTTAGTGATCCTAAAAAGCTAATCCCTATTTTTAGCAATAGGATGCTTTTTGGGGTGCTTTTCAGCTTTTTCGTAAAACTTTATCGCTGGGCAGCTTACATGCTATATAGAAGGCATGGGAGTCACTTTGATACATCGTTTAAGAAGCTCAACCCTAAGTCTTGCTTGGAGGAGTGTATTCTACACTTGAAGGAGGTGTGCTCTACCTGTAGTGCAGAATTGGAGGAGATTTTGACACCCAACCATCAGCATCTTGCTGAGTTATTGTGAGTAGCAAGTCTAATTTCAGTTTCTCCCTTGTTAGGTCATCAATTTCTGATCTAGGGTTTTAAAACCCTAATTTTAGAATTAGGGTTTGCTGTAAAACAGTTCTAAACTGTTCATATTCAGTCCATTCTCACACACACTTTCTACATACCTCTTAGACACTTTACACACAAACTCTTGTATCTAGTTCCCAAACTTCAATCTAGATTCTTCCTTCGTTCATATACTCACCAAGTATATGACAACTTCCTCGTTGAATTGTTGCCACTTGCTGATTAATGACATGAGCTTGGTCTCTGTCTACCATATTGCTCTTATCTTTTCACATGTTGCACTTTTCTCAATGTGCACTATTTTCACCTGCTTTGCTCCCAATTGTTGGTTTTTAGGTCCACAATCAATATTGAGACATAGAGAAAATAGATACAAGATAGAAAATAGGCAAGACAATAGAGAGAAGAGCATAGCTCCACATATAATGTATACATTTCAAACCATGAAGTACATGAAGTTACAAAGAAACAAATGATAAGCATGATAATATGCTTCTTCTGTTGCTCTTCTTCATACCTCCACAGTCTCCATAAGATGAAGACATTCTCCTTCACGTACAGATAAGCTTCAAGCTGCTTCCCTTCTCTTTGAGGATGAAGAACACTTCACTCTAAGTTGATTCCCTCCTTGTTGAAGATGAAGAAAACAAAACTCCACTCCTACAAGGTGAAGAAGACCTCCTTCTGTCATGCTCTCCATAAGCTCTCCATGGAATGATGGTGATTATGTCTCATACTCTTGCTCTTTATTAGAATAGTCTTGCCTAAAAAAGCTGTTTCGAAAAAGCAAAAAAATCAACTTCGTCGGCGATATTATTACTTTATTTTTTTGTAAATTTCGAAAGCGATGATTGCCTTGCTTTCATTTCGTCGATTAGCTTTATTGAGCTTAAATCCTCATCGTTGGATTGAGGTTATAAGATCTTTCTAAGTGTCCTTTGAACTTTTGACTATTAATGAGACTTTTGTGACTTTTACCTGAGATTAGGGCCTGACTTTTGACCCCCAAAAATTGATCCAAATGTTATTTGTCATATATTATTTGGAAGCTCCTGAAGAGTAGTTTCCAAATCTGTAATAATATTTGGCTACATATTTTGACCATTTTTTACCATATCTTTTACATTATTTTTTATCATATTTTGACCAAAACTTGACTTTTGCAAATCTGAAATTTTTTGAGGTCTTTTGGATATCTTTTGAAAGTATGAGCACTTCCACTTGTGGAAGGTTGCTTTTCTAACACACTTAGGATGGACAATAGGTGAATCAGAAGACTAGCACAAAGCCTTTGCTCCCTTCTACAGGCTTTTCTAACACATTTAGGATGGACGATATGTGAATCAGAACAAAGCCTTTGCTCCTTTCTACATGCTTTTCAACATTTAGAACCCAATCATTCAAGGACCATCAGAAATAGATACGAACTAGGACTTTCTTGCGGCGGCACTTAGCTCTAAGATTTTTGTGTCCTTGTTGTGGGGCCAACGACCAACCTCTCTCCATTTGCTCTGGACTTGCCGCAAAGTCAAACCTTGATGAAAAAGTTCACCTTTGGTCTCCTAATGCCCAACTCTTGTTATAAAATGGTTATCGGTTTAAGGTTTAGGATTTAGGGTTTAATCGAAATGGTCAAATGCATTCGGTTCAATGCATTTAGGGTGTGAAGACCAAACCTTATCTCCGAGGTAAGGTAAGCTCAAATTTGTGAAGTGTGTTTAAGGTGAGGATCGAGCCTTGCCATCAAGATAAGATGCATAAGGTGCATTCCATGACAAAATCATAATCTATTAGTATATATCTAGGTTTCATAATCTATATTTTTTAATATTACTAGTAACTACATTATAGTATTTACTATATACATAGTATCATAGTTGTAACCTGACGCTTCGGATAACTTTATCCTAACATCAGCAAAAACGTAAGTAAGACTTTTGCAAATTTCTTATGGGGGTTTTAAGACTTATATTGCAATTATTTTAATGACTTTTGCAGCTCACTAGCGCTACCTCAATGCACAATGCATACAGAGCTTAGTGCCTAGAGCCTAGTGCCTCAATGCATGGTTGTGATCATCTTGATTTTGCCCTCGACCTGCAACCTCTGCATACATGATACAGCCTTCAAGGTTTTTGGTGCCAACTTCCAAAAGATTCATCCATAGTTGTAGGCACTACATTTCATGAGTGACCAGTCAACTCAGTCTCAAGCACTCAAGGTATGGTTAAACTTGAACGAAGTGATTCAATATATACCTTCATAAGTTCAGAGTTATCCAAACTTATGAACCCAAGATAGAGGACACAAACGCATACATGTAAGAAAAAACAACAAACAAAAGCAAGAGGCCACACAAAAAATAAGATCAATATAAGACATGAACCACACTAAAAGATAATAATCAATAGTTAAATCTAAAAAATATAAATATATTAAGAAAGAAAAGAAAAATTTTAAAAATTTTAAAAATAATAATGAATAATAATAAAAAAAATTATATACACACACATATGTATGTATATGTGTGTGTGTGTGTGTGTGTGTGTGTGTGTGTGTGTATGTGTGTGTATATATATATATATATATATATATATGAACAAAAAGCGCATCTTCAACTTCTATGTCTGTCCAAAACAAGAAGTATCAGAATTAAACTTTATCATGCAAAGCTTGGACAAATAGCTATGACATCCCTACTCACATCATCAGTGCCCTCGAGTAGGTGCAGACTTTAATAAAAAGTCTTTCCAAATAAAAACCTCTAACAAAAGTCAACGAGTTGAGTTTCTATCACTTCCAAAGTGAAGGGCAAACTCAACCATGATAAAGTCTTGCACAAAGAACAAACAAATAATAATAAAAATAATAAGCAGATAACAAAAAAACATGAAATAACAATAAATCAAAAGAAAAATAAAAACTTAAAAAAATTAAAAATTAAAAATTAAATTAAATTTACCATTTAAAATTTAAAAATACATTTTTAAAAATTATATAAATAAACAAATATATAAATAGATAAATAATCATAATAGTAATATTAATAAAAATAATAAAAGAACAAAAGACTAAAATAAAATTATAAATAAAAGTGAAAGAACCCCCCAAGCAACCTTATCATTAATCATTAGAACGTTCCCCTTTTCTATTGAATTTACTAATGATCAATTTCAATGCATGAAAAGAAGAACCACCATAAATAAACTTGTTACGAAATAAGAAAGTCCTTACCTTCTTTAAAATTTTCTTGAATGAATACCCTTTTTAAACAAGCAAAGAGATTAGTTAACAACATTGAACCACAATGGACATAGACAAGAAAATCTAAACAACTGAGAGCAAATCATACCATACTTTGCTAAATGAGAAATTTTTGAATCAATATGAGGCATTCATATCATGTTAATGCTAGCGAATTCCGGTTTCAATCTTTTATCATAAGTGTCTACTTTCAAACCAAAAGGAGATTGAAATATTTTTAGATCTAGAAAAGCACAAGAATCACCATGTGAAGTACAATTCAGCTCACATAAATCTTTGGGATAAATACCACCACTAAAAGCATCATTGTTTAAATACATAAAATCTTGAAAAGAACTAAAATCAAGAACAAACAGATTATCCACAAAGCATCTAATATTAAAAATTTTGTGTATAATTAAAGGAAAACTATTAGCTAAAACAAGTCTTTCCATGAATTCAAATTCATAAATAAAAAGATAGAAATCAACAAGAAAGACAGCACAATTTGTACCCATAGGAATTCCAATACATTGTTTGAATAAAGCATATCACCAATTGAAATATACAAGTTCTCTAGAAGAAAATCCAACCAAACAAGAATGTCATTTTCATCTACTATTCTAATGTAACGTTTCTTTCCACTATTTATATCTACGGACTTGGATTTCAACCATAAATAATTAAAATGCAATGCAGACTTTTCTATCAAAGAGCCTTATATTTATCTTTGGTGAATTTAAAAGAGAGAACTTTCCTAACTAAAGAAGAAATCTTATGTTTTAAATCATTCATGTCTAAAGAATTGTGCACAACTATAAGGGGGACCTCATAAAACATCTAGCTTTCTTGCGAACGTCAATGCCTTCTTGCAATCTAGACACCCTTGTCTCTAGCCCTAGTTGTTGGGTACCACCCACCCAACTCTCATGTAATGGTGGCCCATCGTTTTGGGCATTGGCAATATGAATTACGTTTTTGGCTTTCAAAAGTGACTCTCTACTCTCGTACTTGCAAATGTGCTTAGCATCATCCGATATAACAAAACTTACATCCATTCATCAATGAAATTTGAAAGATTTGGGACAAGCACCTATCTTTATGGACACGAACAGTCAAAGGCAATAAACACTCAAGTGATTAAATAATCATATCTCCTATAGCTTACATGCTCATTTTTGGCATTTATGTAGTCTCATCCTTCAAGTTTGCAGATCGATGGAGTAGATGTATGACAATCTTATACTAATGTGAATGACTTATTTGATGCCATTCCTCTACAATTTTGTACTATAGTAATGTTATAATTCATGAAATTGATGTTGCAACATATTAGAAAGTAGAGCATTGCAGCTTGCCATATATGCATCAATGTACATTGATATTGTGCAATGTATCCTAGTATTGCCAAGCTCTACATTGTTTTAAGGAGGTAAAGAATAAAGTTCTTGTCCCCAATGAGATGACTTTTACTTATGCTTTAAAAACCCTTGGGATGTTAGAAGCTTGCAATAAAGATGAAGAAATTCATGAAATGATTGCTAAGCAAGGGTTGTTAGATCATGATATATCATATAGTGCTTGGTATTGTTCTTGTGGACATGAATGCCAAAATTATATATGCGAATTTGTATCACCATTGTGGCATGAATATGTATGATATTGTTATTCACAGTATGTACTATACCTATTTTTTATTTCTTGTAAAAAAATTAGGCAGCATCTGTCAGACGTCGGCTATACATCAGAAGTCATAAGTCAAAAACACGTCAAAAACAACTATATAGTATAGAAACTACAACAACCCATGAACAGAAACTAAAATGTTTGAACATTTGACTACTAATGTTTACCAATGTGTGGCTCATGGTGTAGGTATCCCATATAGAAGATCTGTTGGATGTATGTAGAAGTGTGAGAGACACATAAGAAGCACACACAAAGAGCACAAATGCAGCAAGGCACACGGAGAAGACAAATGGTTGGAATAGCTCTCTCTATTGACAATGAACTTAACTAAAGTACGAGCTGAATAATATCCCTAAGTACAAAGTACCACCACGAGTGAATCATGTATGTGGTAACATGGAGGAAAAACCTCTAGCCAGTACTAGAGTAAAAAGTGCCCATGTATAGGGAAAAGGTTCACATCAACACTACTCGATGAACACATAAGTGTAACAAACCCCCCCTGGAGCGAATGATGTGAACACATACAGGGAGTGACAGATCAGCCCCCACAAGGTAATAAGTCTAAAGCTTTGCGAAAAGCTTCAAACTTTTCCCGTCGAAAAGCTTTGGTGAATATGTCTTCCACATTAACTTGTGTAGGCATATATACCAAATTGATATCTCTGGCATGAAGGCACTCTCTCACATAGTGATAATGCACCTCAATATGTTTGGTCCATGCATGAAACACTAGGTTTTGTGCAACAACCAATGCACTCTAATTATTAGTGAGAATATGTGTCGCAGCATCAATCTTCATGCAAAGATCCATCAATAGGTGTCTCAGCCATATACACTCCATTGTAGCTGTGAAAAGTTCCCTGTACTCAACTTCACAATTTGATGTCGCCACTATAAGTTGCTTCTTACTCAACAAAGATATGCATGAGTCTCCAAGAAAAAAGCAATTACCACTAGTGGACACGAGAGTATCATAACAACCAACCCAATCACTATTTGTAAAAGCATGCAAGCAGCTGAATATCTCTTCCATAAAAGAGACCTAAGCTCAAAGTGCCTTTGAGATATCTAAACACACGTTTTATTACTTGTCAATGTTCAGTGCCAGGGTTATGCATGAATTGACTCAACTAGGAAATTGCATACTGTATATACGGCCTTGTGTTGCATGCATATATGAGACATCCCTCAGCTTGCTGATAAAGAGAAGTGTCAAATGCATCATTGGAATCCTGAACTGAGAACCTAAATCCTACCTCAACTGGTCTTGAAACTAGCATGCAATCCTCAATGTCAAAACGCTGAAGTAGTTTTTCAATATACTTTGCTTGATGCATAACGATTCCCCCTTCAATCTATACAAACTGGATGGCAAGATAGTAACTCAAAAGACCAAGATAAGTTACATCAAAAGTATGCTGCAAATCAGCCATAAGAATGTCAAGTTTTGCATCAAATGACCTAGTTAAGAGTAACATAAAGAACAAGCACAGAAAGATCAACCCCATCTTTGCGTACATAGAGCGTGCTTTCAATTGGATTAAATGTGAAGCCAAGAGCAATCAAGTGCTTATGGATTTTGTCATACCATGCACGTGGAGCTTTCTTGAGACCATACAAGGCTTTATGCAAGCGACAAACCATATGTTCTTCCCCTTTCATGGCAAATCTAGGAGGTTGCTTCACATAAACCTCTTCTTGTAAATCACCATTCAAGAAAGCTTTCTTTATGTAATATGTCCAACTTATGTACTTTCCAACCTCAATGGGAAGCCAATGCAACCATGGTAGGAATGGTAGTCATGCGTGAAGTAGGTGCAAAAGTCTCCTCATAGTCAATGCCATATTGTTGCGCATATCCTTTGGAAACCAATCTAGCTTTATAGCGATCAATGTTACCATCAGACTTTCTCTTAATCTTGTAAACCCACTTTATGCCAATGGCATTTTTTCCTTTTGGCAATTCACATAACTCCCAAGTACCATTCCTATGTATGGAATCCATTTTTGATTGCATAGCACTCATCCATTGTGGATCGTCACATGCATCTTCAAAAGTAAGTGGTTCTTCATTACATGTTGTTGCAATAAGAGAATAATTCATAAAATTACTTGATGCATATTCAGAGCTTGATCTTGTTCTACCAAGTAAAGGTGCACTCAATTTGTTGTCCTGCAAAGTTTGTTTCAGCAACTTTGGCATACTTTGTGCACTCTTGATAGACATGTGTTCATTATGTAATATATAATCAACATGTATATCATGCGTGGGCTGAATTTCATGCTCTTTTTCAGCCATATTTTGAAGCACAATGTTCAGCCATATGTGGCTGGAAATTTCCAGCAATTCGGACAATTTTTTGCTGAAAAATTTCAGCCATGTTTGACTGGAAATTCTCTGCATTTTCAGCTCTATTTTGTTGGAAATTTTCAGCCCTTTGAACCTGAGTTGGCTCGCCTACATGGCCATAATCAAGAGCAATATTTTGGAACAAAGGCATGAGTGTATCAAACACATCTTGTGAGCTAAGTGTTGGATGTTTTTTGCATTCAAGTAGGAGGAAAACTGAATTTTCAGCAAATACCGCATCTCAACTCACAATAATTGTATTCATCAATGGATGATACAAACGATATCCCTTACTTTCAGCACTATAACCAACAAATATACATTTCTTTGCCTTGTCATCAAGTTTGTGATGTTGTTGTGATAGCACAAGAGCATATGCAAACAACCAAACACGTGCATATGACTAACCATAGGCTTATGTCCATTCCAAGCATCATAAGGAGTAATGACTCTCAATGCTTTTGTAGGGCGACGATTCAACACATAGTTTGCACACATGACCGCTTCCATCCAAAGCTTATCAGGAAGGTGCTTTCCTTTGACCATACATCGTGCCATTTCAAGAAGTGTTCTATTTTTACACTCGACAACACCATTTTGCCGAGGTGTATATGGCACCGTAGATTGGTGTGAAATACCACTTTCATGAAGAAAAGCATTAAACTCATGTGACATGTATTCACCACCACGATCCGTGCATAAAGTCAAAAGCTTGTTTGAAGAAAAATTTTCAACCATAGCTAGAAATATTTTGAAGCAAGAAAATACCTCATTCTTTGCTTTCATAGGATACACCCATGTATGGCAAGTAGCATCATCAATGAAGGGAACAAAATATACATGCTTCCCAAAAGATGGAGTCTTGACGGAACCACATCCATCACTATGAACAAGCTTCAATTTTCTTGTAGTGTGTGTATGACTATCTTTTGGAAAAGAAGCACAATGAATTTTTCCAAGAATTCAACCTTCACATGCATGCTTTTCAATGGACTCAAGTGTTTGCAAAGCAATTGGCAATAACCATGTCCTTCTTTTGCAAATAGAGCAAACTATTGAAGTTCAAGTGACCAAAACGAGCATGCCAAAGCTCCATTTCAGCCATGGAAGAAGTATGAGCAACCAAGGCATTCAAGGCAACCCTCTTGTATGTATCCATGTGATACAAACCATTACATAATGTACCGGACATCACGATAATATCACCATTGCTGAAAATGAACCAATCGCTTATCATCAACAAAGTGCACATGAAATCCAGCTTTGGCGATCAACGAAACTAAAATTAAGTTCATCTTGATACTGGGTACATACAATGCATTTTTTAAGAGAATCACACGTCCATTGGAGCCGTAAGCTCAATTTCTCCTACTCCAATGATAAGGTAAGAGGCATTGTTTGCACACACCACATGTCCTCCTTTGGGTAAAGATGCAAAAAATCTTTTGCATGATGTTATGTGCTTCGAAGCACCAGTATCAAAGAACCAATCCAAATCAGCCTCACTCACAACCATACATTTAGAATGCAAAGATGCATCATAATGACATATAACAACACATGCCCAAAAATCTTGAGCCATGTTAGCTTCATCATTCTTTGCGTTTGCTGAATTTTCAGCAATAGACATGTCTGATCCCTTCTTCTTTTCATTGTGCTTAGAGAGCTTTCTACACTCATCAATAGTATGACCAACCATTCGACAATATTTGCATCTCTTGTTCTTTTGCAAATCAGCATCATTAGAGGAATGAGTGGAAGATGAAGGTTGAGGATTTGGTTTTAATGAACCCAAAGCTGAACTATAATTGCTTTTCCCCTTTTGTGAGATAGCAAGTTGTAGAGGAAATTCTTATTCTCCTATGCTCCAGATGGGTTCTTTTTCTGAGCGGAGTATGCACTATGAGCTCCTTTGCACAATCAAAAAAAACGACAAAAACCTCAAATTTTACAAAACTACAAACTTAACAGAAGAAAGTAAAGCACAGAAGCATCAATTCATTATCATAAGCATGAAAATATAAAAGATATAAGATAGGCTGAAATTTCACGATAGATGGAGCAAGGGGCAGCTCCTACTCTGACAAACTCACAATCTCCCTTCAGAACTCAACTCAACTTGCTCGAGGTACGGGTGAAGTGCACCGGTCTCTACCGAGCACTCAATCTTGTAGACTTACTCTGCTTGTCCACATTGACAAGACCAGAGCCTCTTGTCTAACTCCGTGACTGAGCTACCTAGTTTGAGAATAGTTGCACCTTCTTCCAATATCCTCCCTCTCACAGATCTTATCTCTCTCAGAGTCCTTGTATCTCCCTTGTGATGTGTTTTTTGCCTTCGAGCCTCTTTCCTTTATATAAGCGGCTCTCTGTGGCGCGTTTACTCCACCACTCCTTCACTCTCACTTTTCTCTACCAAGTCCGTTACTATGCAAATCTGGTACTCTGTGGGTTCTGTCATGGCTTTGTCACGTCCAGTACTCTTGCCTCCACTCCTTTTCTTTCTCTCTTTATCTCTCCACTCCTTTTCTTTGTCTCTTTATCTCGACTCTCTTTTCTGCTTGCTCAACCGCTTCTAGTGGGTCCTTTCTTAAATTTGCCTTCAAGGGCGAATCGGAGAATGTAGTCTTTTTTGAAAAAATGAGTTGTTGGACCTCTTTTGCTTCGGATGGATTCTTACGAAGACCACTTTCTTCAAAAGAACTCTTAAAAGTACTAATTTGTGGGATTGGTCCTCCAGACCAATTTTGGCCTTCTATGAAAAAAAAAATTGTAGGGCCCTATTTTGAGTTGTACAGGTTGCCCGCCGCCACTATTGCACTCTCCGTCTCGGAGAGTGCCCATCATTGAAGTGAAATGCTTGATGTGTGTGTGGTGTGTGTGTGTGTGTGTTTTAAATAAATTATAAACTGCTATTGCATAATAGATCAACTGTAAAAGTTACAATCAACTCGACATAAAAGGTGCAAGATGAATATATACAAAGTAATGCCCAATGGCATATTTGGTAGTGTTCTGGATACATGAAAATTAAAAAGGCTGATGGCTAAGTCTAAATGCAAATACTGATCCTGGTGATGGACTAATAGATCAACCAAAAATGCATCCACTAAAATGCAAAATAACTAGACTGCTAGAAGAGGCAAACTCTACTGTTTGTCTGCAGAGAATAAGTCAGCAGCCATGGTGTGTAGTGCTCTGGCTCGTTCATACTTCTCCCTTGCTTTTTCATACTTCTTTTTGTAGAATTCCACCTGTTTATGTAATTCTTGGTTTTCCTTCTTTATATCAGTGTTTTGCTGTCCTTGATGAACAAGTAAAAGTAGTTCATTATGTAGCCTTTTAAACTCTCCATCCATGTAATCCATACGAGATTGAAGCTCTCGGTTGCATCTTATGAGAGATGCTACCAAGGTCCTCATCGTGGTGAGATATGTATGCTGCTCGTCAAAAGCCAGCTGAGATTCCAGAGAGATATCTTGCTGATCGCACATCTCCAGCATGTGAGTAAGAGTATATGCGACTGCATCGAAAGGAGAGTTGTGAAGGGGGTTGGATGGAATGGCGGAAGGGCATGGGAGTGAAGGAGCTGGATTCGAAGAGTTAGGTGCATGTGTTATGGAGAGAGAGGGGATAGTAGGTGCAGTGGGTTCTAGTGAAACGGGAGTTTGTGTAGGGGCAACAATGGTTGTAGTTGTTGTCAAGGATGTTGAGGTAGGATTTAAAGAAGGTGGCACATATGTTTGCGATGGTGAACTAGTATGTGCGGGTGATGGAGGTGATGGTGAGTAATTAGGTGATGGTGTGGATGCCTGTGGCTGAGTGGTGTGAGTGGTTGTAGGTTGAAGGACTTGAGAAGGATGAGTGGTGTGAGTTGTTGTAGGTTGAAGGACTTGAGAAGGAGTATCAGATATAGAGTGTTCAACAGGTGCAGCAGAGGGTGAAGTAATGTGTGGTGGGGTCATAGACTATGTAGTAGATGTAGTGGGGATAGGTGTAACAATAGGTGCTGTGGGAGTGATGGTGGATGGGGTAGTGCAAGATGGAGATGTCAAAACATGTGATGTAGAGGGTGGGGAAGTAGAGAAAGATAATTTTTTACCAGCTCTTGCTCGCGCATAGCCTTGCTCATGAACAGGAAGCAAATCAAACTCTGCTCTAGAATCACCGACTACTCTGGCCCTTTTTTGTTTACTTTGGCCCTTTTTTGTTTGCTTTAGGTCTGTAATTTGGATCGAAGCACATGTGATCCCCTTTTGGTTGTAGATGTCTTCCTATTACTCCGTGTTAATGGCGAAGAGAGAATATTGGGATATAAAGCAGGAAGCGATCGTAACCAAGCGAGTATACTGGGTGAATATACATGAAAGGTCGAAGCTCCTTTATTAGCTTGGGAAACGAAGCGCTTTCTCTTCGTGAGTACTGGTTTCCACAGTAGTTGATGAAATGGATATGGCTTGGAGTAAAGCATACATAGCAATCCATCGCACAAGAAAGTATTAGTAAAAGAAATTTTGGCTTGCATGTTCCTCAGTAAAAAATAAAACTTGAAGGCGCGCAAAATGGGTGTTGTGGCTAGAGCAACAGGGTTTTCAGCAAAGGCTGCCTTGCATTTAGTAATTAATTGATCTTCTGGTATACCCGAGTAAGTGGTGTTTGAGGAAGAAGGCATAGTAGTGGCTGCACCCATGGCTAAAGCAACCATATCCAAGGACAATGTGCCCCCAGCAAATTTGGGAAATGATTGAAAAAAAATCAATTATTTCCATATGATCTGGATCATCTGCGAGAGGAACTAAGGAAAATTCTTTTATTCCTAGGGCTAGATGAGTTCTGAGAAAAAGAACCTGTTCCTTCTGAAGGATCCATGGAAGAAAGACTTTCGGAAGGTACAAACTCAGACCCAGTAGACTGGTTGGATTGTTCGGAATTTTCTTCCTCTTCATCTATGTTGTCCTGCTCTCCTGAGGAGAGAGGAATTACCAATTGTTTTTGTTTGCCTTCGTTTATTTTTGTGGCTGCATGATGCTCCACATCAGTGGGGGATGTTGTTGATATTAGGATTCTTTCATGTAAATGCAAATCAGAGTTAAGGTCGGTAATGTTTGCTGTTGTAGATTGGGTATGTTGAACATCTTCTTGTGTAGCGGCAGTAAGGTTGTTGGATGACGCCATTGTGCACACAGCCTTTCTATCAAAACTGTTGGAGAGTGCTGCAGCAAAGTGATTGCGAAGCTGGTGACCGATGATGTAATTGACTTCCGGCAGTGAACTGGATAAGAGGTAAAGGTGCAGGTTGAATTCTATCTGAGCCAGGCGTGATGCTAATCTCTTGGCTGAGACAACCCTGTAATTAAGTGTAGGTTCAGGGATATTAGGATTTTTATGTTAAACGCTTGTAGAAGAGGGACGAAATCGGGGAGCCATGGGATAAATTTGCACATATCCGGTTTTTGCGTTGATGCATGTAGAAGTAGCTAGGTATCTTGGTGGTCAAAAGGAAGTGCAGCGCTGAAGTATGAGCTTAGTTCTAATGATGGGTAGTAAGCCAAAATTAGGCGCAGGAGAGTTCTACTAGATGCGGCAGACAAGTGCGATAGATGTGTTCTGGGTCGAATATCAAGGAGTTTCCAAATTTAACTGAGGCCAAATTCGAGTGTTGTGATGACTTGATGAGGGCCTAGGTGAATTCGTAGAGTTGCCAGGGAAGACTTGCAGCGAACCAAGATGTGATAGTAATGGGATGAATTTTTTTAGCGTGAATTTTTAAGGACTAAAAAGGGATGGACGAATTTAGTGGCCAAAATAGGATGTGAAGCAACTTGATCGTGATGGATGAAGTTTTACGCTTTGGGGGATGAACTTTCAGGGTCGAAACTATAAGGACAAAATCTGAACTTGATCGTGAAGGACGATTTTTTTTTTTTTCTTTCTTCATCATTTGAGTCGATTTGATGTTTCCAATGAGGAAGGAGTTCATGAGAAACAAAATTCAGGACTATCCTCATAAAGTAAGCATGAGAGACTATTGAGTTCTTTTTTTTTTTTTTTTTTTTTTGCGGGGGGGGGGGGGGGGAGGGGGGGGGGAGACTGATACTTTCCAAGGGGCAGTACAAGCCTGATGTTCGGGCTGATTGATGACTTTACTGCCGCTGGATAGTGACTGGTCTTGACCAGCTCTGCCTAAAATGCACCTATTGCTAGCAGATGAAATCAATTGCTTAAGTTGAAAATATGACTATATACATTATGTACATGGAGATTGAAGAGGTTACTTGGGAGGTTGGTAGGGTTTTACCCTGGAAGCATTGATCAATGGCAAAAGTTCACCTTCCAATGTGGCAAGTTTTACTGCTCCCTGAGGAAGTAATTGAACCACTTTAGAGGGTCCTCTCCATCCTGTGATGAGCTTGTTTGTAATTGAACCACGTTATAGGGTCCTCTCCATCCTGTGATGAGCTTGGCCAAACTGGGTTGATACAAAAGTACAAGTGAGCCTTCCTGTATGATTCTTTTCCACAAGTAGCGGTCATGCTGTTGCTTTCTTCTTAACGGAGAGGTCTTTATGTTTTCCCTTGCCCTGAGCCTGAGTTCTTCAACTAAGTGGATCCTAGCATATTGAGCTTGCTTAGATGAGCCATTGATTTTATGTATCCCCACTCGTATCGATCTTTGAATGAATTCTAAGGGAGCTATAGCTTCCATGCCATACAACAATTGGAATGGTGTGTGCCCAGTGGTAGCCTTGTAGGCGGTTCTGTAAGCCCAAAGCACACCCAAGTATGCTATGCCCCAAGTGGTGGGCTTCTGATGACACATCTTCTTAAGTAAGGTAATGAGCACCTTATTTGTGCTTTCAGCCTGGCCATTAGCTCTCGGATAGTATGCACACGATACCTTGTGGAAGATTTTATACTTCATGAAGATGGTTGTTAGAGTTCTGTTTACAAAGTGTGTACCTTGGTCCGTAGTGAGTTCAATTGGGCATCCATACCTGCAGAAAATGTGCTCGTACAGAATTGCAGCTACTGTGTTAGAGGTGCAATCCACAGATGCAATGACTTCTTCCCATTTAGTAGCATAATCTATTGCCACCAATAAGTATTTTGCTTTTGAGGGATAAGCCATGGGATAGATGGGGCCTACAAAGTCTAGCCCCCATCTTTCAAAGGGCTGCCATTCTGTAGAAATGGTTAGAGGTATATTGTTGAGCTTAGATGGTTTAGGACCACATCTTTGACAGATGTCACAGGACTTGACCATGCTACATGCATCTCTAAACAGGTAGGGCCACCAAAGTCCACTCTTGAGCACTGTATGGGCAGTGATGTGTCCTGGATAATGACATGATGATGGTCCATTGTGGGCAGATTCTAGGATGGCTTGAACTTGTTGAGGATATGCACATCTTCTGATCATACTATCAGCTCCGATTTTGAAGAGTTGCCCACCAATGAGAGTGAAGCTTCTACTTTTGATTAAGAGTCTCCTTTTCTCTAATGCTGACATTTGTGAAGAGCAAGTGCCAGTAGATAACAAGTGGACTATTTCACTGTACCATGATGGATAAGTATTTACCTGGAATAGGTGATGGTCAGGGAGATCATCATTTACTCCCTTGCCTTCATCAAGTACTCCTATTCTAGATAGATGATCTGCCATGACATGTTGGTTTCCTCGTCTCTGCATTATTTCAAAATCAAACTCTTGGAAAAGTAGTAACCACCTCCAAATGCAACCTACAATGTTAGGCTTATTGATCAAGTATTTGATTGCTTGATGATCTGTAATTACCACAAAATTAACACCCAAGAGGTAGTGTCTAAATTTCTTGAGAGCAAACACAATGGCCAACGCTTCCCTTTCTGTCGTGCTGTAGTTTCTTTCAGCTTTGCAGAGAATTCTACTTGCATAATGAATGGGTCTATCTAGTTTATGTTCCTTGCTTGGTTGTGCAAGAATTGCGCCTACAGCAGTGGAACTGGCATCCACATGCACATGAAAAGGTACATCCCAATCCGGAACTATGAGGATGGGAGCGCTCGCCAATTTACCTTTGAGAGTTTCAAATGCTAATTCCTGTTCCTGAGACCAAGTAAATGGGACAAGTTTTCCTGTTAGTCTAGACAGCGGCCTTGCTATATCAGCATACATTTTGATGAACTTTCTATGATATCCAGTGTGACCAAGGAAACTTTGTACTTGTTTCGAACTAATAGGACGTGGCATTCGCATAATGGCAAGTACCTTATCAGGATCGGGAGCCATACCTTTTGATGAAACCACATGCCCAAGAAGTGTTCCTTCAGTGACTAAAAAGTGACATTTGTTTGGGTTCAGCTTGAGTCGTGCTTGGCTGCATAGCTCGAACACTTCTCGCAATTGTGCAATGTGTTCTCTAAAATATTTGATAGGAGAAGAACATCCTGCACCTGAGAAAGTGGAAAAATCATCCATAAAAATTCTTAAGAATTTCAAAAGCAGTGGTGTAAAAATGGTGGAGACCACCCTGTTGAAGGATGCACGAGCATTTCTTAGACCAAAAGCCATCTTAGTGTACACATATGTATCCCATGGTGTAACAAAGGCTGATTTGGGTTGATCTGCAGGAACCATCCATGAAACTGTAGAGAGAATGTCCTGCTACATCTTCTACCACTTGTTCAGAAAAATGAGTAGGAAAGCCATCAGGGATTGTTACCTTATTGAGAGCCTTGAAATCGACACAAATTCTGATTTTATTCGATCGCTTTTTAGGAGTTATGACCATGGATGACAGCCACTGCGAATGTTCTACTGGTACAATTATTTTTGCCTCTTCCATTTTCTCAATCTCTTTTTTCACCGCTTCAGCATATTTTGGATTGAGTCTGTATATCCTCCCTCTGATTGGTTTTGCATTCTCCAATAGAGGTATTGTGTGCTCTCCTAAGTGTGGAGCTATCCCTTCAAGGTCTTCATATGTCCATGCAAAGATGCTTTTGAATTTACTCATGAAAGTAATTACCTCAGCGAGTAGAGTAGGATACTCCCACAGCCAAGATGCCAAAAGAACTGATTGAGGTTTCGCTTCTGTTCCCAAGTTGACCTCCTTCAAACTAAGCTGGAGGTTAAAACGGATTTTGTAGCTTCTTTGTTGAAAAGGTCACTTGAAAAGTAGGGAGACTCATCCAAGAGGATATTAGTCTCCTTCTTTTGAACCCATCCTTTTGCTAGCTCCTCCCTTGGTGCAGAATCCTCCTTTACCTCTTTTCGCAAGTCTTCATAGTCTCGTGATAATTCGTATCCATCGAGAGCGCCTTCGGTGTAGTACCTGCACATTTTATCTTTTCCTCGTCTATAGTCAAGGATAGGTTCCCCTAGCCCAATAGTTTCAACTTCCTTGTCATTTTCACTTATATTAATCCCATAGCACAGAAATGAGTCTACTGCTTCTATCCATTGGAGCAGGTCTTTATCATCGTCCACCTCTAATTCTTTTTCCTCATGTATGAAAAGGGAATGTGTGTTACCTTCATATTGTCTTTGATCCTTGCTGTCTAGTCTTAGATATTGCCGTGAATCAACTGTGTTGACTAACAAAGTGTCATTGCTCCAGTCATGAACTGCGTGATGATGTCTCAGCCAAGGTCGGCCAATCGGCCGCGGGTATCCTCCTTCCACGAAGGGAACATCGACCACAACAAAATTCAAAAAAAAATGGATTTCCTGAATAATCACCTTCACCTGTTCCACGATTCCCAGTGGTTGTTGGACCCTGCTTTGATCTGCAAGAGTCACAGTGAAAGAGGCTTTCTTTGTCATGTCCAGACCTAGTGAGAGCATAATGTAGTGAGGCATTAGATTAAGCCCGATCCTCCATCAATAATAACTCCTGTAAAAGTTTTGCCTTTGATGGTCAAGGTGACTGTAGGACTTCTAGAGTCAGTAGTGGGCGTCTTACCTGCCATTATCAAATTGGTTGGTACATGCCCGCCACTAATTTTGATCTCAGGGGTTGGAGGGTAGAATGTTTCAATTATTCCGAGAAGGTCACTCCTAAACCCTTCATCCATCCTTAAAAGATCATAGAGAGATACCTGTTTATAGGTGTTTTTCAGGAGATTCTCGGTGTAGACAATAGTAGATTCCAGCTCTTCTGATGAACCATTCAGTTCCTTCACGGCATCCTTGTAGGCTTCATCTACCTCCTCTCTTCTTCCATCAAGATAAGGCACTTTTGAGCTAGGATCTGCCTCTTCCATGTAATTGGTCTTTCCCTTGATTTGTGTTGGGGTAAAGGTCCTAAATGACCCCCTTATTTGTATACATTTGTATAGGCCTTTTATAAGGCTTAATGTACTCATTATTTATTCTTTTGGCCAAGTTTAATGTGAACTTGGCCAGGTCCTATAAAAGTGAACTCAAATAAACTTAGGACTCACTTCTTTCTTTAGTGAAGCCCCCAAACAAGCTGCCTCTCTCCAAATTCGAATTTCTCTCTCTCCATCTCTGTCTATCTGCTGCGTGGGCTGCTCCTTGCACCTCCAGCCCTTCTACTCAGCCAAGGGGGGTATTACCACAGCTGCTGCATCACCTGAGCACATCTCCTCAGCTCAACAACTGGTATCAGACCCTATATTGGGCCTCAAATCTGCTGCGCAGGTTCTCTACAGCAGCATACACTCACCATTTGGCAAAATCATCAAGTTTCATCGCGAAGAAAGGGTCCAAAATCTGTTGTACCATCATTTTCAGTGATTTTCCAGCTTTTTGTCGCGAAGAAAGTGATTTTTTTCTGATTTTATCGCGAAGAACAGGTGTTTTTCAGCAAAATCTCAAAGTTTCCAGCAAGAACATGTGTTTTTCAGCAAAATATCAGATTTTCCAGCAAATTTCTGAGTTTTTGCAGGTCTTCTCACTCTCGACTGGCTGAGCACACATAGTGGGAGATACATTTTGCTGTAATTTCTATAGTTTCAGCAAAATTAACCTATGTATGAGAAATTGTGGAGTATTTTGCCATAATTTCTTGTAAAACAGTGGCAAAAATTGGGGCTTTTGCTCCTACGTGCATCTAAACGCTGAGTATTAGCCTTATGTACATTCTTTGAGGTTAAAAACAACAAAATTAGTTGTTTTTGAGCATAAATTGAGTTTCTGAAATTCTCTGCGCAGAAAATTCAGAGATCAGTTTTGTGCCCAGAATCACCCCATTTTTGTCCCAAATTGCTCCTGTGACCGTTTGGAGCTGTAGTGCATCATTTTTGGAGGCTTCACTTTGATTTTGGTGCATTTGCCCAAAATTCCAGCAGTTTTTTTTTTTTTTTTTTTTCATTGTGCAACTATGGCGTCATCCTCCTCAGATGTGAAGAATCTATTTGAGATTCGACGGTTTGAGGGAACAGGTTTTGACTTATGGAAGGAGAGAATTCAGGGAATCCTCTTCTTGAAGGATTGTGACAGGGCATTGGAGGCAGAGAAACCAGAGGACATGTCGGAAGATGCATGGTTTACTTTGAACAAGAAGGCCATTATATACATTAAGATGGCTGTATCCGATGAGATTCTAGTAGATCTCAAAGGTTTGACCACTGCTTTTGAGTTATGGGCAAAACTCAAGGCGACGTATGAAAATACTACGCCTGTTAACCAAGTACACCTTATGCGGAAGCTTGTTGGCATGCAGCTTGATGAGTCCAAGAGTGCAGCTGAATACTTGTCATCGTTTACAGGTACTTTGTCACAGTTGCAGGACTCAGGAATGCCTCCTTTCGATGATAAGCTTAAAGCCATTTTCTTGCTTATGACATTGCCTGACTCTTGGGAGACATTGGTAGTCTCATTGTCCAATAACCCCAACTTGACTTTTGATGGTGTTAGGGGTTCTATTCTTAATGAAGAGATCAGGAGAAAAGCAGGTGGAGAAGGAGGCAGCTCAGCCAACATGGTTAGAGGCAGGACAGATAAGAAGAGTAATTATGCACAGAGGAATAAGAGTAAAAGCAGGGAAAGGGGGAATAGCACCAAAGGCAAAAGCAATGATGTGACATGCTATCAGTGTGGCAGGAAAGGTCACAAGAAACCCGATTGCCGCTATTACAAAGCAGAGCTTGATAGGAAGAAGAATTCTGGAGATAAGAAGAAGGACAGGAAAGAAGACAAGACTGATGCACAGGACAACCAAAAGGACAAGGAGAAGGCCAATGTGGCTTCTAGTGTAGTCATAGAGGAGCTGTCAGATGCAGAGGACATTTTATGCGCTACTTTCTGAGCTGATGACACTCATGCATTTGATCCTTCTCTAAATGTTCATGCACAGGACATGTCAATCACTAAGAGTGATGTCATAGATGCTTTGCTGACCGTCAATGATGCATTGGCCCAGACTTGGATAGTAGATTCTGGTGCTTCATTCCATGTGACTCCTATCAAGGAGTGTTTTTCTACTTTTATTGCAGGCAGCCATGGCCATGTATACCTTGGAAACAATCATGCATGTTCCATTGAGGGTATTGGCACAGTGCATTTCGCTACAAATGGCACTAATGAGCTGGTCTTGCATAATGTGCGTCATGTACCAGGGATCAAGAAGAGCTTGCTTTCTGTGGGTCAAATGGATTTGCATGGTTATAGCATTCTCTTTGAGAAAGGATCATGGAAAATGACTAAAGGTTCAAGGCTGATTGTGAAAGGCACAAAGAAGGGAACTCTCTATTGCTTGCATGGAAAGGCCTTATCAGGCATGTTCATTGCTTTGGCTGAAGTTCACTCCCATATGGAGTTGTGGCATAAGAGACTTGGCCATATGAGCCAAAAGGGTCTCACTAGGCTTTGTAACTTAAAGAAGCTTGATGCTAAAGGCACAAAGCTTGACTTTTGTAATGAATGTCAATATGGAAAGCAAGTAAAACGTTCCTTTTATTCTGGTGTGTCTCGTAAGTCTTGTGTACTTGATCTTGTTCATTCTGATGTATGTAGCATGCCCACCAAATCTATGGGGGGTGCTTTATATTTCATCTCCTTTGTTGATGATTTTTCTAGAAAAATTTGGGTTCAATTGCTTAAATCAAAGGATGAAGCATTTGCTGCGTTTAAGCGTTTTCATGCATTTGTGACCACCCAAACAGGTAGAAAGCTGAAATGCTTGCGTACGGATAATGGTGGTGAGTATACAAGTGCTGAATTTCAGAAATTTTGTGAAAATTTGGGCATTAAGAGGGAGCTTACTATTCCATACAACCCCTCTTCTAATGGTGTGGCTGAACGTTACAATAGGACACTTTGTGAGAGGGTGAGATGCATGCTGTCCACAGCTAATCTCCCTCATGGATTTTGGGGAGAGGCACTCAAAACTGCAGTACATGTGTGCAATAGATCCCCTCACATGTCTTTAAAAGGTGACATCCCTGAAGAGGTTTGGTATGGCAAACCTGCTTCATATGATCACTTACGTGTCTTTGGCTGCGAGGCGTTTGTGCATATAAGGCCTGAGCTGAGAAACAAGCTTGATGCTAAGTCCATTAAAGGCCTCTTCATGGGATATGGTGAAGAAGGTGAAATGGGCTACAGGATTTGGATACCTCAGCTCAAGAAGGTCGTACGCAGCCGGGATGTTGTTTTTAATGAGGCAAGGCTGCTTCAAAACAATTGTGCCTCAAAAGATAACCATAAAAGGGTAAGATTTCAGCATGACCAACCACCTGTTAGGTCCAATTTTAACCCTCAGGATGCACCACAAAGGATTGAAAATGTTGACGATCCAGTGGTTTTTGAGCCAGAAGATGTTGGACAGCAAAATGAGGCTCCTGAAGGGAATATGCAACCGAATAATAATGCTGAAAATGGTGCTGGAAACAATGGACAACAGCCTAATAATAATGATTTGATCATACCACCTGATGTAGACCCATTGCCTGACAATGTGGATCATTGGGTGAGAAGATCTACTCGTCTTAGAAGGAATGTGAGTAGATTTGATCCTTCATTGCATTACATTTTGTTGACATATGAAGGTGAGCCTCTCACATACAAAGAGGCAAAGGCATGTGAACACAGCAGCAAGTGGGAGCTTGCTATGCAGGAAGAGATTAAAGCTTTGCATGCTAATGATACTTGGGATTTGGTTGAATTACCCAAAGAAAGGAAAGCCATTCCTAACAAATGGGTGTATAAAATCAAAACAGTTGATGGAAAACCCAAGTACAAAGCAAGGGTGGTTGCAAAGGGATATGCCCAGACCAAAGGCATAGATTTCCAAGAAGTATTCTCTCATGTGGTGAAGATGACCACTTTGCGAGTGTTATTTGCAATAGTAGCTGCTCTTGATTTGGAATTAGACCAAATGGATGTACATACAGCTTTCTTGCATGGTGATGTTGATGAAGAGCTTTACATGAAACAGCCAGAGGGGTTTGTTATTCCTGGAAAGGAACATTTGGTATGTAAGCTCAATAGAAGCTTGTATGGGCTGAAACAAGCTTCTAGACAATGGTACAAGAAGTTTGATGCTTTCATGCTCAAACAAGGGTATAAAAGAAGCCATGCTGATCACTGTTTGTATACGAAAACTGATGTAGATGGCAGCCCTATTATTCTTGTCTTATATGTTGACGATATGCTGATTGCTGGTAAGAAAAGAGACACCATTGATGCTCTTAAACAGCAGCTGAAATCTTCTTTCTCAATGAAAGACCTTGGGGCAGCAGAGCATGTCCTTGGAGTGAGGATTAGAAGACAAAGGGACCAGCACATATTGTATTTGTCGCAGGAAAAATACATTGAAAAGGTGCTGGACAGATTTAACATGGCTGATGCAAAGCCTCTTGGAGTGCCATTGCAGCCATATGTTAAAGTTTCCAAGGAAGATTGTCCCAAAACACAAGAAGCAATCAATGACATGCAAAATGTGCCTTATGCTTCAGCTTGTGGCTCACTTATGTATGCTATGGTTGCAACTAGGCCGGACATTGCCCATTCAATGGGAGTTGTGAGCCGGTTTATGGCCAATCCAGGCAAAGCTCATTGCAAAGCAATAAAGTCCATTTTGAGGTACTTAAAGAGGACCAAAAATAAATGCATTTGCTATGGCAAAGACCCATTGGAGCTGAAAGGCTTTTGTGACTCTGACATGGCTGGTGATGTGGATACACGTAAATCCACAAGTGGATACATATTCACTCTTGCAGGAGGTGCTGTTTCATGGTGCTCAAGGCTGCAAAAGATTGTTGCTTTGTCCACTACAGAGGCTGAATACATTTCAGCCACTGAGGCTTCCAAGGAAGCCATATGGCTGGCACGATTATGCAGTGAGTTTGGCTTGTCAAACAAGGCACCTATGCTTGGCTGTGATAGCCAGAGTGCCATACGTTTGGCAAAGAATGCCATGTTTCATGCACGCACTAAGCATATTGATGTGCGATATCACTTCATTCGAGAAGTGCTTGAGGATGGCCTTATCACACTTGTTAAGGTTCATACATCACAGAATCTTGCAGATGTTCTCACTAAGTGCTTGTCTAAAGCACAACATGAGCTATGTATACAGATGGTGGGAGTCACGTAGCTTAAAGGCGTCATTTATGCCTTTAAGTGGGAGGTTGTTGGGGTAAAGGTCCTAAATGACCCCCTTATTTGTACACATTTGTATAGGCCTTTTATAAGGCTTAATGTACTCATTATTTTCTTTTGGCCAAGTTCAATGTGAACTTGGCCAGGTCCTATAAAAGTGAACTCAAATAAACTTAGGGCTCACTTCTTTCTTTAGTGAAACCCCCAAACAAGCTTCCTCTCTCCAAATTCGAATTTCTCTCTCTCCATCTCTGTCTATCTGCTGCGTGGGCTGCTCCTTGCACCTCCAGCCCTTCTACTCAGCGAAGGGGGGTATTACCACAGCTGCTGCATCACCTGAGCACATCTCCTCAGCTCAACAGATTTGTTCCTGTAATTTCTTCTTTTGGGCCCTTGTAAGTACTCCAACATTAGCTTCTCCAGCCTCCGCTTCTCCATCCTTGATTTCACTTCGTGATACTACATTTGCTGCAAGATATTCAAGATTATTTTGTTTTAGTGGATTTTCAGCATAGATTAGTTTGGGTCTGCTTTCAAGAATAAGTCCCGTCAAAGTGGACCCAATTTCTAAAATTGGCCCCTTTCCTGGAAATGGTCCAATTTCTGAGATTGGGCTTATTTTTGGAATTGGCTTCACCAATCTGTCTGGCATTTGTCTTCCTGTGGTAGTTGACCCAACTTCAAGAATCGGTGTGTTTTCTTGAATTGGCAGAAGCTCTGAACTTGGAATTAGTCTACTTTGTGAGACTAAACGAATTTTCGAAATGGGACTGATTCTTGAAATTGTTATGTTGAAAGGATTTCGCATACCTGGAATTGGTCCAGGTATAGGAGTTGATGTTATTTCTGAAGGTAACCCTCTCTCTAAAACCGGGTTGGTTAGGTTGTCTCCCCACCTTGGAGTGCTTTCACCATTTACCGAAATTACGTTTACCTGGTATGAGGAACTCCCAAGTTGCTGCCCACATAGTCCTCCTTGGCTGGTGCTTGGCCACAACTTTGGACAATCTTTTGAATAGTGGTCGGTGACGTCTGGGAAGAGTTTGCATGGAGGTGAACCTTCGGGAAGAGAACATCTACTCTGGAAATGCCCGTACTCGCCGCATCGATAGCACATTATGGGCTTCCTCTTGTTGATCGGTTTTCTTTGACCATTATTATTGTACTGAGGGGCATTGTTGTTGAATTGAGTAGTTTACATTACTTCTTGTGGGTGACTATGTTGGTTGAACTGTGCTCCAGGAACCTGGACCCAATTGGTTTGAATGCCCTTGAGGAAGTAGTAATCTCTTGCTTCATGGCCACTTTTTCCACAGAATTGGCATGTGGTCTTCTCTGGACATTCCTGGTTGCTATGACCTGGTTTGTTACATATTTTACACCAAATGAAAGATTTTACCTCCTTTTGAGCCTTAAGCTCCTCCACCTCTTGCCAGAGATGTGCAATGGTGTCTTCTCTTGCATTCTTTTCTTCTTGTAAATTCTTCTGTAGTTTAAGGGCTTCTAACTCCCTCCTCAGGCTCGCCACTGAGTCCCAGTGAGATTCTTGTTGACTTGCCTCCTTTCCTTCAAAATGATGGTGCCCCTCCTCGATTCTAGCCGCAGCACCTTCAAATTCCTATAGTGTTGCGTCTAGTCGTAATAGTTCCCTCAGTTTCTGCTGAGGGGATTTTGGGAGGGCTTTTTCCACCCACTTCTTAACCAAGAAGTCTCCAGGTTGGGCAGGGAGTTTGGCTACTAGAGATTTTACTCTAGTCATTAGCTCAGGGAACGATTCCCTAGGCTGAAGCTTAAGATTTTCTAAATTATCAAGGGTCCGTTCAGTGGAGTTACCTGGTCTGAAGGTGTTGGTGAAGGCTTCCCATGTTGCAAAGTGTCCTTCAGCGTATTGGCTGAACCATCTATCAGCAACGCTCTCCAAGGTAGCTGGAAAGAGGGCTAGAAAAGCGTCATGTCCCTTCTGGAGCCCCGTGCTCTTGCACAAGGATAAAAACCTTCACACATGGTCATCTGGGTCCTCGTGAGAAGCTCCTTTGAAGGTTGGAAATTTTATGTTGATTCGAGGTAGAAGTGCGGCTAAATCATATGCCATTCTCCTTGTGCTATTGTTGAGGGCAAGTAGTTCCTCTGATGATGAGGATGAAGATGAAGATGAAGATGAAGATCCAATTGGAAGTGGAAGAGGGTTGGGAGGTACCCTAGGAGAGGTATAATGAACAGTTCTTCTGTGGTAGCTCTTGATGGGCGTTTTAATTGGACTCAGAGATCCCCCCTTATGAGATCGGGTATGAATCATAGACGACCACTCGATATGAACTCATAAATGAGAAGTTCGCCTAAGATGACTTCGTTCAGGTGGACTCAAGGATTTTGAGGGCTAAATTTTGAGGGACAAATTTTGAGGGCTGAATTTTGAGGGACAAATTTTGAGGGCTGAATTTTGAGGGACAAATTTTGAGGGACAAATTTTGAGGGCTGAATTTTGAGGGACAAATTTTGAGGGCTGAATTTTGAGGGACAAATTTTGAGGGCTGAATTTCGAGGGACGAATTTTGAGGGCTGAATTTTGGAGGCTGAATTTTGGAGGCTGAATTTGGAGCTGAATTTTGAAGGCTGAATTTTGGAGGCTGAATTTTGTAGGCTGAATTTGGAGGGCTGAATTTTGGAGGCTGAATTTTGAAGGCTGAATTTGGAGGGATGAATTTTGAAGGCTGAATTTGGAGGGGGAATTTTGAAGGCTGAATTTGGAGGGCTGAATTTTGAAGGCTGAATTTGGAGGGCTGAATTTTGAAGGCTGAGTTTGGAGGGCTGAATTTTGAAGGCTGAGTTTGGAGGGCTGAATTTTGAAGGCTGAGTTTGGAGGGCTGAATTTTGAAGGCTGAATTTGGAGGGCTGAATTTTGAAGGACGAATATGGAGGATGGAGGATGGGTGCTAAGGACAAAATTTTGAAAGATAAAATCTAAGGATGAAATTTTGAAGGATGAAATTTTGAAGGATGAAATCTAAGGACGAAATTTGGGGGGATGAATTCTAAGGACGAATTCTAAGGACTAATTTCCTAAAAGACAAATTTGAAAGACTAACGCTATTAAGACTAATATTTAGGAAACAAGACTGAAAAAGACTTTTTTTTTTTTGTTTTTGAAAAACAATTCTAAACAAGAGAGAAAAAATACAATCTTACATAAAAATGCAAAGCAGGTCCCACCGGGCGTGCCAAATTGAGGACCTGTAGAGGAAATTCTTGTTCTCCTATGCTCCAGATGGGTTTTTTTTTTTGGAGGGGAGTATGCACTATGAGCTCCTTTGCACAATCAAAAAAAACTACAAAAACCTCAAATTCCACAAAAGTACAAACTTAACAGAAGAAGATAAAGCACAGAAGCATCAATTCATTATCATAAGCATGAAAATATAAAAGATACAAGATAGGCTGAAATTTCACGATAGATGGAGCAAGGGGCAGCTCCTACTCTGACAAACTCACAATCTCCCTTCAGAACTCAACTCAACTTGCTCGAGGTACAGGTGAAGTGCACTGGTCTCTACCGAGCACTCAGTCTTGTAGACTTACTCTGCTTGTCCACATTGACAAGACCAGAGCCTCTTGTCTAACTCCGTGACTGAGCTGCCTAGTTTGAGAATAGCTCCACCTTCTTCCAGTATCCTCCCTCTTACAGATCTTATCTCTCTCAGAGTCCTTGTATCTCCCTTGTGATGTGTTTTTTGCCTTCACGTCTCTTTCCTTTATATAAGCGGCTCTCTGTGGAGCGGTTACTCCACTCCTTCACTCTCACTTTTCTCTACCAAGTCCGGTACTCTGCAAGTCTGGTACTCTGTGGGTTCTGTCACGGCTCTGCAACGTCCGGTACTCTTGCCTCCACTCCTTTTCTTTGTCTCTTTATCTCTCCACTCCTTTTCTTTGTCTCTTTATCTCGACTCTCTTTTCTGCTTGCTCAACCGCTTCTAGTGGGTCCTTTCTTAAATTTACCTTCCAGGGGTGAATCGAAGAATTTAGTCTTTTTTGGAAAAATGAGTTGTTGGACCTCTTTTGCTTCGGATGGATTCTTATGAAGACCACTTTCTTCAAAAGAACTCTTAAAAGTACTAATTTGTGGGATTGGTCCTCCATACCAATTTTGGCCTTCTATGAAAAAAAAAATTGTAGGGCCCTATTTTGAGTTATACACAAGTGCTTGCATTCCCTCAATCAAACCACTCCTATTCACTCTAGATTGCTCTTCATGCAAAAGAAGAGACAACCTCATCAAATGCATACATATTGGGATTCCCTTTTGCAACCAAACGGAATGTAGTAGCAAAGCTTTGAAAAGAATCTAGTAATCCTTTCAACTATGTAGAAATGAGTGATGCATCCGGAATAATCTCATCTATGTTTGCCAATTGCTCTTTCAAGTCCTTGATGCGTGTCACATATACATCCACCGACTCATTTTCAGCCAAGTTGCTTCCTCAAGTATGAAACACCTGCTTCATTACGCACGGCATACAAAGGTGCAAGAGTGTCCCATGCTTGTCTTATGTAGAACATGACCGAATGTGTAGAACTATATGACTCTTCACAGAAAGCGCAATCAACACATGAGCTTGAGCATTTTTTCCATCCCATCTAAGCTCCTCCTGTGTAGGTGGAGAAGGAGTAACCATTGTACTTGAAGAAGAAGCTCCATATGTGACAATAGACTATGAAGTAGAAGAACCTACAGGTCTTCGATCTACATCTCCCACTATGTTCCAAAGTTGTTTTGCAACAAGAACATGCTTCATTATGTAAGACCACATTGGATAGTTGGTCCCATCAAACTTATCTTCAGCTTGAAGCATGCCAAACAAGTCATTGCTGCCCGCCATTTCACTAATGAACAAAAATGTGACAATATCTTTACTTCAACGAAAGCTGAAATGAATGCTGAAATCTACATGATTGGCTTCAAAATGGAGGTAAAACCCAAGTGCAACTCATGGAAATGTTTCTTGGATGTTCAAATTCATTGTCCTATGCTTTAAAGTCAATTTGCACGGTTAAAAGTGCATGCACGCCATGACGCGAAAAACCGAAAATTGAGAAGGAGATGAACCTGCTCGGATACCACTGTTTGGTGTGTGTAGAAGCGAGAGAGACACACAAGAAGCACACACAAGGAGCACAAACACAGCAAGGCATACGAAGAAGACGTATGGATGGAATAGCTCTCTCTATTGACAATGAACTTAATTGAAGTAAAAGCTTAATAATATCCCTAAGTACAAAGTACCACCACATATGAGTGAATCATGTATGTGATAACATGGGGAAAAAATCTCTAACAAGCACTAGAGTAAAAAGTGCTCATGTATAGGGAAAAGGTTCACATCAAAGCTAGTCGAGGAACACATAAGTGTAACAAGATCTTCCTCTAGGCATGCCGCATGATCTTCTTCAAAGGACATGTAC
Source organism: Ceratopteris richardii (assembly GCA_020310875.1). Classification (NCBI taxonomy): domain Eukaryota; kingdom Viridiplantae; phylum Streptophyta; class Polypodiopsida; order Polypodiales; family Pteridaceae; genus Ceratopteris; species Ceratopteris richardii. The sequence continues at coordinate 47,908,070 of CM035429.1, forward strand.
ACAATAAAATGCAACCAAGGTCCGCTTTCCAAATTATGAAGATTTAAAACTTTGCCTCAAGTCATTGCCTTGAGATTTACCTTGGGATTTAGGATTTGGGACAACGGATTATGGGACTCTCTCTTTCTATGCCTCGAGAGTCAAAATGTCACGTGTCATGCTTTGCAACCTCGAATGTGTGTGTGACTGCAGGTAGAGATAGGTTGGGGGTCTAGCTCTTGAGAGACAAGTTTCTCTAACAATATCATATGTGAACGATGCTCAACATGTGATCCCATTATCTTACTCACTCCAAATGCTCAATAGATGCTCTCGGGTATGTTAAAAAATGTGTGATTTGACCTAAGTGATTTGATAGGTTGCTAATGCACATACTATTAAAAACAAACTTCACATACTATTAAAAACAAACCGAATCGCACCTTATATCAAATCAAAGTGAATGGGATAAGGTTACATATGCTAGACTTTAAAAACACATGAATGGGCTTTTAAGCTTCGGTTCGAACTCAACCTCTTAAGTCATAACCTTTCCATAGCTCATTCAAGACTACACACAGAGGATGTAAGCCTTCTCCTCCCAACCATGCCTAAGCTCTCCTATCAATGAGACTCCTAAATCGTCTATCTCCACCCTCTCCTCTACCCATATGGAAAGTGCTACACATGATGCCATGTGGCAATGCTATCCACCTCATCCTAAGGGGTGTTCCCACCCAAGGATATATAGTGTGACATTTCTTTCACCTTGAAAGTATTTTCGACCTCAAACATGTGGATGAAATATCTGTATGGTAGAAGAAAGTGCTCGGACTCCCCTCATAGTACATGGTCACCTTTGTGTGTTGTTTCCGCGTATCCATTCCCTTGACAAGCCTCACATGAGATTGTCTCAAAGGTGGGAAACCGTCAATGTGATGCCTACTATCTTCCATATATTCCCAACTTCCAAACTTCCAAACTATCACTCCTAAGTCCATATGATGTATCCTCTATGGAGTAATAGTATGAAGAGTAAGTATAAAGTGCCAAGCTTATAGGCTTGACCATACCATAATGGAGATAATAAACCATAAATTCTTTTGAAATATAGAACAAAGTCACATAGAAAAAATGCTCCAAACACATTTAGAGATAAAATGATAGACTTGCCCTCATGCCACTCTAGGTCTTCCTAACCTTGAGTGTACCCACAAGTAATAGTTTGATATAAACTACCTTGTGAACTATGCAAATCCATCATCCTAGCTCATATATAAGACTTCCTTGGTAGTAAAATGAAATCTCACATTCCAGTAACCAAGTAGTCCTTAGTTTGTTATCCATAAACTTGGACTAAGTTCTATTGGAAGAGTATTAATTGTACTAGTGCAAACTCTACTATTTTCTCTCTAATTTGTCATATGAATGCAAAAAGCATTCCTTCTTAAGATTCAGATAGTCCATAAGTACCCATCCTCCTAATTAATGCTTAATCATCTTCCTCGTGACGAAGCACCAACTAAGAGTTCAATAATCCAATAGGTCAAATCTACCCTATCTCCTAAAAGCCTTTAAAGAGAAGAGTTATTACTCTACATCCCTAGTCTCTCTAATGCCAACAACTAGAACTCCTCGTCTAGTCGAAGAGCATTACTGGGACTAATAAGCACTCTCCTAAAGTCATCAGATCAGACTCAATCTAACCACCATGATTACTTGATCTCCCTCTTGTCTTCAATAGAAGAGTGCCATTCCTATTTAGACAATCTAAAAATGAGAAAGTAAACTCTCTCTCTCTCTCTCTCTCTCTCTCTCTCTCTCTCTCTCTCTCTCTCTCTCTCTCTCTCTCTCTCTCTCTCTCTCTCTCTCTCTCTCTCTCTCTCTCTCTCTCTCTCTCTCTCTCTCTCTCTCTCTCTCTCTCTCTCTCTCTCTCTCTCTCTCTCTCTCTCTCTCTCTCTCTCTCTGTGCCATCTATGCTGCCTGCTCAGATCTCTGCTGATCGCTCTCTACTCATGCCTACAGTAATTAGCCACTCCCACCCTTGCTCCATCGCGCACCGGGCGCACTCCCATCTTCATCGCAAGTCTTTGGGCCCAACACACTGAGCATTTTCCCATGTTTTAACGCCATGACCACTATGACTAAGGAGGATTTGACGAAAATGGAAGACAAACTGACCATAGCTATCAAAGAAAACAAGAAGATGGTGGACTAAGGAGGATTTGACGAAAATGGAAGACAAACTGACCATAGCTCGAGAAAGAAGTAGAAAGATATCATAAGGAGAGGGAAACATGGAAGAAAGAGAAAGAAGAGTGGGAGAGGGAGAGCAAGAAAGAAAAAGAAGAATGGGCTAAGGAGAGAGAAAACATGAAAGAAGAATTGGAGCTCCTCAAAGCTTCAATGGTCTCTCTCACACCCGAAGAAGGAGATATTAATATGAACAAGACAGAAGCTCTCAAAGAAGAACTCATCAAAGCCTTGACCGCGAGCATGGAAAACAAGTTAGAAGCTACCAAAGAAGGGTGGATCAACATGGTGAAGAGCAACATCAAAAAAGAAGCCAAAGAGGAAGCACAAAAGGAAGAAGCCCTAATCATGCAAACCACCATTGAAGAAAAAAAGATGAGACATGCATGTCATCTCAATGTACACATCACGGGCATTCTAGAAAAAGAAGGATCTACCCCCGAGTCCGATGGGAAGACACTATGCAAGATACTCGGCTACAAAGAGGAGTCCCCTCCCATTCATCAAGTCTTAGAGAGCGGGGCGAGACTCCACAAAGAAGAGAGCTCTCATTTTGCACTTCCCGAACATGTAAGATCTACTTTCCTACGCAAGAGGGTGATTTTGAGAGCACTTGATGGGCCCCCCATCTACCTTGATGATGATCTCACACCCGTGCAAGTAGCACATCGCCATGCATGCATGCCGAGAGTACATCAAGCTCGCAAAGGAGGAAAGAAGGCTTCATACAGAGATGGTCGTGTCATCATTGATGGCAAGGCCATCCCATAGGGATTCCCGGCCTCTGAAACACTCGAGGAGATACACCTTGCAGTTTGGAACTATAATGGAGATCTATGGACACACCCAGAGAGGTTGGAAGAGGTGCGCAAAAGCAGAGACAAACACATGAGAGCCCAGACCAGAGCCTACCTAGAGTCCACGGTTTCGAGTGGGAGTCCACACACAAAGAGTATACACGTAAGCACACCACCAGAGGATTAGGAGGAGTAGCCATACTCTTCAGAGATGGACTTCAGTGCAAGACATAGATAGTCGCACGTGATTCATAGACCAGATATCTTTGGATTTGACTCAAGCTCTCACAGGATCGGATCATCTTCATAGTATTATGCAACTTTGCTCCTTCTAACTCGCGGTTCGCTATCATAGATCGAGGAGGACCCACCATACACTTGCTTGTCAGAAGAGATTACAAAGTACTCTGCACTAGGGAAAGTCTTCCTTATGGGAGACTTCACTGCCAGAACAGGCAATGATCAGTGTGAGATATTTGACCCAGAAGACTCACAAACACTGCATACCATAGAGGATGGGTCTACAACTCGAGCTTCAGCTTACTCTACACACACTCACTATGGCATTCACTTACTCAGACTAGGCTCTCAACATAATCTCGTTATCTATAACGGGATGGCTCAATGGCTTACCTCAGGAGGATTGACATGCATACCACACTCAATCACAGATGGCGGGGGAAGTACAATAGATTACGTCATGAGATCCAAAGAGGCCATCCACCTACTTACCTCATTCACCATCCCACCCATACCCATTGGGGCCGATCACACATACCTCGTGCTCTCCCTCAAGGGAGACACCCCTACACGCACACCCAAAGCACGCATCCCCACACCACCATCCACTTCACACGAGCTAGCTCACATATATGCCGCTCAAGTCAAGAAGGGTCTTCTCTTGCTTCATCCTAACACTCCACTATCCCTTCACCTCACAGATGTTGGTGCAAATACTCCAAGCCTAAATGCTTGACCATTTATCCTAAAACTCATATATACATTCATGTATTTGCACATGAATAATCTCTTGTAAAATCATGAATTTTACTACTTGTAAAAGTGGATAGAAGGAATCACTTCCAATCACGAGTTCTTAGGGGAATCTTTCCACGAACCATTTGGTGAGAATTCATGGCAAATCTAGTCCTAAAACTTTGGATCACTTTTAGGTGAAGCTTCAAATTCAACTTTGAAACTTGGCTCCAACAAAAATGCTATAAAAGAAGCTCATCTAGTCGCGTGGTATGTAGCCTGAGTTGGAGAGATATTCAGAGGGACTTTATGTGATATTGAGCCCAAATCATAGCTCTATCATTGCCTTCACATGGTGCAATCTTTCATTGTCAATGTCATTGTAATGTATGTGCATTAATATATACATGTTGACTATATCTCATTCTCTCTTCTCTTTTATGTACCACTTAGAACAGTGAACTTCTCTTATCTATTTCTTAGTGTATACTTCATCATTTCCAGTGATTTTAGTTGGTATAGATTCATCATACTATCTATTTTTATTGTTACAAAGTTTCACTTTTATTGCCTTAGCCAATCTTGAGTTATGAGCAAAACGATGTTCACTAGTCTGCATAGTGTCAGTCCTCGAAAATGTCGAGATGCATCTCCAACTTGCTAGGCATAATTCTCTGAGCATGGTCCATCATTTCAAGTGAAATAACTTGCAAAAGTTAGCTATCCAAGTTAAATCGATATACCCAAAAGCCTTTTATTCAATTGTTAGCAGAGAGGAGTACTGTTCATTTCTTTGAGCAGGTGTAGTGACCAAAATAGCAAGTTTTGGTTCATGGTTAAAACTCCTACTCATCTGTTTTGATCCAATGATTTGAGGATCATACTCCAAAGTACTTGGGTGATTATTTGTGCTTCCTGGGAAGCTTAAGAGGCCTACTTTGCACTCCTCAACTCAATTTTGGTTGTTGTGAAGGAGGAGTTTGAAGCACCATCTCATCTCTGGAAAGTGCCCATCATCTCCTCCAGCAGGGTATCAGAGCAACATTCAAGTAAAATGGGAGATGGATTTCCATCATTCATCGAAAAATTGGACAGGGGAAATTATCCAACATGGTCCCTAAGGATGAAGGCTTACCTCCAAGGAAGAAGCTTGTACGGATACATCTCTGGAGATGAAGAAATGCCAATCTTCGGAAGCAAAATCCAACCTACAACAGAGGAGAAAGAGAGACTAGTTGCATGGTGTGCAAAGGATGCTCAAGCCAGGTTTTATATACTTAACTCAATATCTGATTTCTTATTACCTCATATTAGGAATTGCAAGACCTCCCAAGAGACTTTGGGAAGTACTATCTTCATACTTCTCATCAAATACAAGGGCTAAGAAGAACCAGTTTTGGATGGAATTCACAACCTTGAAGAAGTAACCAAAGCAAAGTGTAGCTGACTATGTGACCAAGATGAAGGATGTAGCTCATCAACTTGGGAGCATAGGAGAAGAAATAGAAGAAGAGCCGATAGTAACACAGATCATAAATGGCATCAAGGCTTATGATAAATGGGAGTCCTTCACCACAGCAATGGACCTATATATGGATATGCACATACCTGACCTTAATACATTGATGGGGCAACTCTTCACACATGAGACAAACCTCCACAAGAATGGAGATACTTCTAGAGGTAATCAATCTTCTGCCCTTTACAGAGATAAAAATAGGAGTAAAGATAAAGGCAAAAGTAAGAGGAATGAAGAAGAAGCAAGTACCTCTCAAGTGAACTTCACAGGTAGAGGAAGAGGTACTAGAGGAAGGGGCAGAGGAGCAAAGCAAGGCAAGGGGAGACCTTACAACTCTTCACCTTGCAACATTTGTGGCTTGACCAATCATACCACACATGAGTGCTTTAAAGACACAAAGAATCAGAGAGGAAGAGGCTTCCATGGAGGATATACTTGATCATTTCCAATGATTTAAGTTGCCATAGATTCATCATATTGTCTATTTTATTGCTACAAAGCTTCACTTTTATTGCCTTAGCCAATCTTGAGTTATGAGCAAAACAATGCTCACTGGTCTCCATACTGTCAGTCCTCGAAAATGTCGGGATGCATCTCCAACTTGTTAAGCATAATTTTTTGAGCATGGTCCATCATTTCAAGTGAAATAACTTGCAAAAGTTAGCTATCCAAGTTAAATAGATATGCCCAAAAGCATTTTATTCAATTGTTAGCAGAGAGGGACTATTCATTTCTTTGAGCAGGTGTAGTGACCAAAATAGCAAGTTTTGGTTCATGGTTGAAACTCCTACTCATCTGTTTTGGATCTGGGTCATGGTTGAAACTCCTACTCATCTGTTTTGATCCAATGATTTGAGGATCATACTCCAAAGTACTTGGGTGATTATTTGTGCTTCCTGGAAAGCTTAAGAGGTTGACTTTGCACTCCTCAACTCAATTTTGGTTGGTGTGCAGCAGGAGTTTGCAACACCATCTCATCTCTGGAAAGCGTCCACCATCTCCTCCAACAACAGATAGCATCAATCGTTCCAACATCATCCATTAGCTCCTTCCCATACACCATCCATTCTCGTCACACACCTCCTCTCAGGTCTATGCCACAACATCGTTGGTATGATGAGGAATGCAGAGATCTTTGTTGCCGACTACGAGCCCAATGAGCATTGGGAGAGATCAGAGAGAGAGAGAGAGAGGCGAGGGAACAAATGAAGACTCTCACACGTAGGAAGAGGCGAGCCTTTGAGGAGGCACAGGAGCTCAAGCTATACCATCTCTTTATGAGTATGGACATTGTTGAAGCATGGCATACCCTACGAGAGCCATGCCCGACCACACCTATTGGGGACCTACACACATGGCATGATTATGCTCAGAGATTATATGAGGTACCTGGGTAGCCTCCCATTACGCAGCCACTTGAGCCTCCGCCACTTGAGCCTCAGCCACTTGAGCCTCATCCTACTAGTTCTTTTCTCTTCACAACAAAGATGGTTGAGAGGGCCATAGGACGACTACAACATGGACGTTCGACAAACCACACGGGATTGCAGATCGAGCATCTCATATATGCAGCCTCCACTATAGCCCTATTGATTGCACATGTCTTCAACCGGGCTATAGGGGAGGGCTTCCCAGAGGAGTGGACTAGGCACACCATTGTGCCTATCCACAAATTTGGAGACACCCTGGACCCAGGGAACTACAGGACCATCATGATTGGCCACACCATGGCCAAAATATACGGTGCCATACTTGAGGTAGAGCTAAGCTCATATGCAGAGAATGAGGGGCTACGAAGGTGCAGAAGAAGAGATTATATTGCTGCTTTGTGGACTTCTGCAAAGCTTTTGATACAGTGCCACGAGAGAGACTCTTCTGATGCCTCCAGAGCTTGGAAGTACCATCAAGGATGATTTAGGCCATCTATGCACTCTCTGAGAAGGTGAATGGGAGGGTACAGTGTCCAGGAGGTATGTCTAAGGCCATTGCTGGCACCATCGGTGTTAAGCAAGGTTGTCCACTCTCCCCCACCCTATTTGGTCTCTACATCAACGAGATTGAGGACTACATTCTCCGAGCTGGAGGAGAGGGTGCAAACCTTGCAGGTACACATGTCCACATTTTATTATATGCCAATGACATTGTATTGATTTCAGAGTCACTCGAGGGATTAGAGCGCCACCTGGAGGCACTGGATGAGTTTTGTACACAGAGGGGCTTGACAGTAAACCTTGGCAAGACCAAGGCCATGATCTTCCACACCTCCCCCATGGTGAAGAATGGAGTAGGATTCACAGCTGGCGGTGGACAGATTGAGGTGGTCACTTCCTATGTCTACCTCAGAGTCACATTCACGAGCTTGCCTGGCCCCTTCAACATGAGACAGGCAGCCACCGATAGACTCACACGAGGATATGCAGCTTTAGCCATGTTTAGAGCGGAGATGTCACAAGGTACACTTCCAGAAGCCCCACACGAAGGGGTGGCTATTCGACACACTAGTCAGATCAGCTATGATGTATGCTGCGATAGTTTGGGCCCGAGGCCTCACAGTCACCCCGTGGAGTGCGATCAAGAGGCCACAGATATGTATGATCTCGCAACTATTTCGCGGGAACCAGTCAGTGCCACATGACATCATCAGGGCAAAGCTAGCTTCATCACCCATGGTAGTAGATGAGGGATGAGGGAGCTCCCTAGAGACAGACTCACACACAAAGCTTTATTCAAAGGATGAGGGAGCTCCCTAGAGACAGACTCACACACAGAGCTTTTGAGGCATCTATACAGATATCAGATTCAGGATATGAGAGAGCTTGGTACACTCAGGTTAGAGTCTAGTTTGAACTATCCGCTTTATTCAAAGGATGAGGGAGCTCCCTAGAGACAGACTCACACACAGAGCTTTTGAGGCATCTGTACAAATATCAGAGTCAGGATATGAGAGAGCTCGGTACACTCAGGTTAGAGTCTGGTTTGATAGTCACGGACTTGATATGGACAGATTGCCACCTTTTCAATATGACCCAGACTCACCTCACATCTACCTCTCCCATCTTGAGAGGAATGTTGTGCTCGGACAAGATCTTTGGAAGCTCTACCTTAGACACGGCACACACCACACATGGGATCGAGACTGTCGCACTACCGAGACTCGTTCTTAGACATACTAGCGGACGGTTTCATCCAGTGACCACGCTACATGGATACTTACATGCCTCATAGCTCGAGGGTAGTGATTGGCCAATTGAGAGTCTCATCACACCGACTAGAGATTGAGACGGGCAAAGCCGGAGACATTCCCAAAGAGCAGAGGATATGCAGGGTATGCAGAGTCAAAATGGAGGATGAGGAGCACTTTGTATGCAGATGTAGCACATATGATGACATCAGAGGCATATATGAGACTCTGTTTACAAGGCAACCCACCCTCCGAGAGATTGTGGACTCTAAAGACCAGAGACAGCTCGAGCGATTCTTACTAGAGATACAAAGTCACAGAGATTCCCTACTCCAGCCTGTTGGAGCAAGAGAGAGTATTCAGCAGATGGAGAAGCTCAAATGGAGCATCTCTTGACTGAGCAGCAAGGCATGTGAGTGTCCAGCAGCACACGCAGGTGAGAGAGAGAGGGAGATCCAAAGAAGAAGGGAGGCGTAGCTCTTTGGTGGGTTCTCCGAAAGAAGAAGAAGACCCTAACTTTAGTTTAGGTTATTATTTATAGGACCTGGCCAAGTTCACACCGAACTTGGCCAAAAGAATAAAAATGACTATAATCAGCCTTTTAAAGGCCTATACACAAGTGTACAACTATGAGGGGTCATTTAGGGCCTTTACCCCAACAACCTCCCACTTAAAGGCATAAATGACGCCTTTAAGCTATGTGACTCCCACCATCTGTATACATAGCTGATGTTGTGCTTTGGACAAGCACTTAGTAAGAACATCTGCAAGATTCTGTGACGTATGGACCTTAACCAATGTGATAAGGCCATCCTCAAGCACTTCTCGAATGAAGTGATACCGCACATCAATGTGCTTTGTACGGGCATGGAACATGGCATTCTTTGCTAAACATATAGCACTTTGGCTGTCACATCCAAGCATAGGTGCCTTGCTTGGCAAGCCAAACTCACAGCATAAACGTGCCAGCCAAATGGCTTCCTTGGAAGCTTCAGTGGCTGAAATATATTCAGCCTCACTAGTTGACAGAGCAACAATCTTTTGCAACCTAGAACACCATGAAATAGCACCTCCTGCAAGAGTAAATATATATCCACTTGTGGATTTACGAGTATCCACATCACCAGCCATGTCAGAGTCACAAAAGCCTTTCAGCTCCGATGGATCTTTGCCATAGCAAATACATTTATTCTTGGTCCCTTTCAAGTACCTCAAGATAGATTTGACTGCCTCCCAATGAGCTTTGCCAGGGTTAGCCATAAACCTGCTAACAAAATCCCACTGCATGAGCAATGTCTGGCCGAGTGGAAACCATAGCATACATAAGTGAACCACAGGCTGATGCATATGGAACACTCTTCATGTAGTTGGCTGCATCATCATCCTTGGGACAGTCATCTTTGGAAAGCTTGACATGTGGCTGCAATGGCACTCCAAGAGGCTTAGAATCAGCCACATTAAATCTGTCCAGTACTTTATCAATGTACTTTTCTTGGGATAAATGCAAAGTATGCTGCTGCCTATCCCTTTTTATTCGCATACCAAGAATATGCTCAGCTTCCCCAAGGTCTTTCATTGAGAACTCCGAGTTCAGCTGCTGTTTGAGAGCATTTAGAGTGCCCTTTTTCTTCCCAGCCAGCAGCATATCATCTACATACAGCACAAGAATGATTGGGCTGTCATCTTCATCCTTTTTAGTGTACAAACAGTGATCTGCATGGCTTCTTTTGAACCCATGTTTGAGCATAGATGCATCAAACTTCTTATACCATTGCCTAGGGGCTTGTTTCAGCCCATATAAGCTCCTTTTCAGCTTGCATACCAGATGCTCTTTTCCAGGAATGGCATATCCTTCTGGCTGTTTCATGTACAGCTCTTCATCTAAGTCACGATGCAAAAAGGCTGTTTTAACATCCATTTGGAATAGCTCCAAATCTAAAGCAGCTGTAATAGCAAATAGCACACGTAGAGTCGTCATTTTAACTACCGGAGAGAACACCTCTTGGAAATCAATGCCCTCCTTTTGGGCATATCCCTTAGCAACCAGCCTTGCCTTATACTTGGGTTTGCCATCAACGGTTTACCCACTTGTTAGGAATGGCTTTCCTACCTTTGGGCAACTCAACAAGATCCCAAGTATCATTTGCATGCAAGGCCTTTATTTCTTCCTGCATGGCTAACTCCCACTTCTTCTTGTGCTCACATAGCTTTGCCTCTTTATAAGTGAGAGGCTCCCCCTCATCTGATAACATAATGTAATGTATAGAGGGATCATATCTGTTCATTGGCCTCCTAGCACGTGTAGATCTTCTTACCCAATGATCCACATTATCTGGCAATGGATCTACATAAGGAGGTATATCAACATGTCCATTGTTAATGGGCTGCTGCATATCATTTCCAGCCCTGTTTGCAGCATGAATAGGTGGCTGCATATGCCCAACAGGAGCGTCATTTTGCTGTCCAGCATCATCTGGCTCAAAAACCACTGGATCATCAATATTTTCAGTCCTTTGTGGTGCATCCTAAGGATCAAAATCAGGCCTAATAGGTGGCTGGTCATGCTGAAATCTGACCCTTTTATGGTCATCCTTTGAGGCACAATTATTTTGAAGCAGCCTTGCCTCATTAAAAACAACATCCCGGCTGCGTACAACTTTCTTGAGATGAGGTATCCAAATTCTGTAGCCCATTTCGCCTTCTTCACCATATCCCATGAAGAGACCTTTTATGGACTTAGCATCAAGCTTGTTTCTCAGCTCCGGCCTTATGTGCACAAAAGCCTCGCAGCCAAAGACACGTAAGTGATCATATGAAGCAGGTTTGCCAGACCAAACCTCTTCAGAGATGTCACCTTTCAAGGACATGTGAGGGGATCTATTGCAAATATGTACTGCAGTTTTGAGTGCCTCTCCCCAAAATCCATGAGGGAGATTAGCTGTGGACAGCATGCATCTCATCCTCTCACAAAGTGTCCAATTATAGCGTTCAGCCACACCATTAGAAGAGGGGCTGTATGGAACAGTAAGCTCCCTCTTAATGCCCAAATTTTCACAAAATTTCTGAAATTCAGCACTTGTATACTCACCACCATTGTACGTACGCAAGCATTTCAGCTTTCTACCTGTTTGGGTGGTCACAAATGCATGAAAACGCTTAAACGCAGCAAATGCTTCATTCTTAGATTTAAGCAATTGAACCCAAATTTTTCTAGAAAAATCATCAATAAAAGAGATTAAATACAAAGCACCCCCCATAGATTTGGTGGGCATGCTACATACATCAGAATGAACAAGATCAAGTACACAAGACTTACGAGACACACCAGAATAAAAGGAACGTTTCACTTGCTTTCCATATTGACATTCATTACAAAAATCAAGCTTTGTGCCTTTAGCATCAAGCTTCTTTAAGTTACAAAGCCTAGTGAGACCCTTTTGGCTCATATGGCAAAGTCTCTTATGCCACAACTCCATATGGGAGTGAGCTTCAGCCAAAGCAATGAACTTGCCTGATAAGGCTTTCCCATGCAAGCAATAGAGAGTTCCCTTCTTTATGCCTTTCACAATCAGCCTTGATCCATTTGTCATTTTCCATGATCCTCTCTCAAAGAGAATGCTATAACCATGCATATCCATTTGACCCACAGAGAGTAAGCTTTTCTTGATCCATAGTACATAACGTACATCATGCAAAACAAGCTCATTAGTGCCATTTGTAGAGAAATGCATTGTGCCTATACCCTCAATGGAACAAGCATGATTGTTTCCAAGGTATACATGGCCATGGCTGCCTGCAGTAAAAGTAGAAAAGCACTCCTTGATAGGAGTCACATGAAAAGAAGCACCGGAGTCAACTATCCATGTCTGGGCCAATGCATCATTAACAGTCAGCAAAGCATCGATAAGATCACTTTTGGTGATCGACATGCCCTGTGTATGAACATTCAGAGAGAAATCATATGCATAAGTATCATCAGCTCATAAAGTAGTGCACAAAATATCCTCAACATCTGACAACTCCTCTATGACTACATTAGACGCCACATTGGCCTTCTCTTTGTCCTTTTGGATGTCTTGTGCATCAGTCTTGTCTTCTTTCTTGCCCTTCTTTTTATCTCCAGCATTCCTATTTCTTTCAAGTTGTGCCTTGTAATAGCGGCAATCAGGTTTCTTGTGGCATTTCTTGCCACACTAATAGCAAGTCACATCATTGCTTTTACCTTTGCTTCCATTACCTCTTTCCCTGCTTTTACTCTTGTTCCTTTGTGCATTATTACTCCTCTTATCTGTCCTGCCTCTAACCATGTTAGCTGAGCTTCCACTTTACCACCTCCTTTTCTCCTGATCTCTTCATTAAGTATAGAACCCCTAACACCATCAAAGGTCAGGTTGGGGTTATTGGACAATGAGACTACCAGTGTCTCCCAGGAGTCAAGAAATGTCATAAGCAAGAAGATGGCTTTAAGTTTGTCATCAAAAGCAACCATACCTGAGTCCTGCAATTATAACAAAGTACCTGTAAAGAGGGATAAGTGTTCAGCTCCACTCTTGGACTCATCAAGTTGCATACCAACAAGCTTCCACATCAAATGCCCTTGGTTCAAGGGCGTAGTGTTCTCATAAGTTGCTTTCAGCTTTGCCCATATTTCTGAAGCAGAGGTCACTTTGAAATCTACCAAGATCTCATCAGAGACGGCCATCTTGATATACGTAACAGCTTTCTTGTTCAAGATCCGCCAAGCTTCCTGTGACATATCTTCTCGTTTTTCAACTTCCAATGCCCTATCACAATCCTTCAAGAAGAGAATACCTTGCATTCTCTTCTTCCACAAATCGAAAACTGTTCCCTCAAAACGTCGAATCTCAAATAGATTCTTCACATCCGAGGAGGATGACGCCATGATTGCACGATGAAGAAGTTAATATGCTGAAATTTGGGCAAAAAAGCACCAAATCAGAGTATCACTTCCAAAAATGATGCACAATGGCTTCAAACTGTTGTGGGAGCAAAATGGAGCAAACACAGTCCAGTTGGACCACAAGATTAAAATCTGTAATTTTCTGAATTTACCTGCAGAAAATTCAAGCAAGTCAATTTATGCTTCAAATCAGCAAATTTGACTTTTCTTGACCTCAAAGTGTATACATAAGGCTATAAGAAAGCCTTTAGGAGCAAAAGGGAGCAAAAGCCTCAAATTTTCTCTTCAGAATTTTGAAAAATTCAGAGAAAATCCCACAATTTACTGTACATAAGCAAATTTCTCATGCCACACTTCAATACATGAAATGTTAAACCTGTATATTGCTGTTTTGGACTGTGGAACACTTGTGTACACCTGTAAAACACCTGGAAATAGCCTGTTTTGAGCAATAAGACAAAAAGGAACAGTTTGTTCGCAATGAAATCAAAGAATATCACTTGAAAAAGTTTATGCTCCTCCAAAGGTGTGGTGCTTCACTTTTAACCCTTTTCTTCGCGACAAAACTTAGAAAAACCTGCAAAAACTGAAGTAGAACACTCCAGAAATGCTTATGTAGCTGTTTTGGGCACCTTCTTCGCGATGAAACGCGAAGATCTTGCAAAATCTGAAGAAAAACCCTGCTGAAAACTAAAACGCAGCTGCTCTAATGCCTCAATGGAGCTCTGATACCAGTTGTTGGAGCAAGAGAGAGTATTCAGCAGATGGAGAAGCTCAAATGGAGCATCTCTTGACTGAGCAGCAGATGGAGAAGCTCAAATGGAGCATCTCTTGACTGAGATGCAGGGCAGGTGAGTGTCCAGCAGCACACGCAGGTGAGAGAGAGAGAGAGAGGGAGATCGAAAGAAGAAGGGAGGCGCAGCTCTTTGGTGGGTTCTCCAAAAGAAGAAGAAGACCCTAACTTTAGTTTAGGTTATTATTTATAGGACCTGGCCAAGTTCACACTGAACTTGGCCAAAAGAATAAAAATGACTATAATCAGCCTTTTAAAGGCCTATACACAAGTGTACAACTATGAGGGGTCATTTAGGGCCTTTACCCCAACACAGCCTACTGTAGCAACCCATCGAGGAGGGAGACACAATCGGCTCACTGACTTCTTTATTCCACAACGTGGAGCAGCCCTCAACCCCTCAGCTCACACACAGAGGGGTGACTCTTCAGCAGGTTTAGACCTCTCGAGCTAGGAGAAGACCCCGTGCTATAGGATATCGGGCCCCGAGACTTCACTGACGCCAGATTGTGGAGATCCAAGCTCGTGACCATTGCACCACGAAGGAGAGACGATCCCAGATGGTGGCTGATCCCGCTACAGCCAGAGCCATCAGGGTGGCCCTGACTCCACCTCCACCTATGTATCACATCTTACACTTGCCCACTAGCAGAGGATGGAGCTAGTTAGTCGTTTCTATGCATTCTCATGCTTGTTGTACTACCCTTTTGCATATAGACTATCATAGATATCGCACTCCATAACCCCCCTCCCCCCCCCCCCCCCCCCCCACTTTCATGGGTATCTCCACATGCATACTACGGAGATCTATATCAGCTATACCAGTTTTTTCAGCACCTTTATCTTTTTCGATTGACAGAAGATACACACATTGATTTGTCTCATAGGTCGAGTTCGGCCTCCTAATAGACGTAAAAACTCTCTCTCTCTCTCTCTCTCTCTCTCTCTCTCTCTCTCTCTCTCTCTCTCTCTCTCTCTCTCTCTCTCTCTCTCTCTCTCTCTCTCTCTCTCTCTCTCTCTCTCTCTCTCTCATCTAAAAAAAGAGCTCTAGTAATGGAATCTATTCCACTTCCCCTTTCCCTTTGAAAGAGATTCTCATGAATCCAATTGCTCTACTCATCCATAATTGAGAACATGTACATAGGTTCTTTATGTTTTTTCCTTCCAAAATAGTGGAGAATCAAACTCCCATACCAAGAAAACTTACACTAAAAGTAGAGTAAATTAATTCCTTTTAAAATAGAAACTAAGAGTTGTTTTCTAAATACGTCTTCTTTCGAGTGGAAAACATACTCTATTCTTCTCCTATGAAGAAATCATATTTTCTTTCCCTTTCTCTTTCAAATAACAAGAGCTAATCGCACTTTCTCCTTTCCTTAAAAGAGAGATTTACAACTTCATTTGTTCCTCCCTTCCGTAAATATCCCTCATTATATACATTTTTATGAAGGTGGAGAACACATCTCCCATCTCCCATAAAGAATGAAGGTTTGTGTGGTGAAGAGTGGAGAAAATAAATTCCTTCTTAGGGTCAAAGCCCTTTTTTAAATGGTCAGCAATGATAGGACATGATACTATAACTGACAAAGTGTATCCATATTAAGGAAACTATCTCTACCAACCATCATACAATGTATGGATCTAAGGATCTATCCACACTAATGGAGACAAAATCACCATCACATACTCTATTGGAAGAATAAATCTTCCCTAAACGATGAAGGATCCCAACCATAAGGAGATGTATGCTAAAAGCTCTCCTCATATCTAGTAAGACATGCCCACATAAATGATGAGTCCATTTCTCCCTAGCCATGGAAGAAGAGTGCTCAAAGGGAAGTCGTTTCCACCGTTCCATACCAATGGAGCCTTCTTCCAATTCATGATGCCATACCTTCACTAAATCTAATATATATTCCTATAAATACACACACACACACATATATATATATATATATATATATAACGGAATATAAAGGTGGAATCTAATGAATCCCATGTCCTCAAAACTAATGTAGTTTGGTTCTAATCAACATATGGTAGTGAATATCCCTTTCTGTTCCAAACTAATCAGTTCCTAGGTACCGAGACTAAGTCTAAGTACCTTTCCATAGATCCGGTGTGTGTGTGTGTGTGTGTGTGTGTGTGGATATCCCAAATATTCCTCACTGAGGAATCTATGCTCTAAATCATAGAGCTAGTGCCATGACTATGGCATTCCTAATCATCACTCAAATCACATTAGCACCCGTCAATGCTCTCTCAATGAAACTGGTCTCTATGATCCCTTTTAGTTCGTTTCCTTAGTAGTTGAGCAAAGAATGGTTCACTACTTTACTCAAGTGATATGCAATAGTGAACTAGTCAGTCTTGGACATACCTCACGATACCCCATTGTCTCCTAATCATATCGTGAGACTCTTTTGAAGGTAAATAAACCTTCAATACATTGGAGATAATCATATATATATATATATATATATATATATATATATATATATATATATATATATATATATATATATATATATATATATATATATATATATATATATATATATATATATATATATATATATATTATGCAAAAACCTATAGAATTGTTTGTGCACATTCCTAATTGTGAAGATATATCTCCTTCCCCTTAGCTCTCCTGTGGTCTAAATTCATAAGGATTTTTTTTTTTCTTGGGATCTAATTACTAATGAAGTTGCCTTGTCTATGATCCTTTGATGGTTATAGGTCCATAAGGTACATGCTTACAAGCATGCTTACAACTTACTGATGTTTGTAGTGAATGCATGTTATCATGCCATAAAATTCTACCTAGAAAAGAAATGGAGCTCTAAAAAATTTTAGCCATATCCTAAACATAAGGCTTTGCGAGCCTATGGCACACACGTCATTAGCAATAATATAGGGCTTTGCAAGCCAATGGCATACAAGCCATATACTAAATCTTCAAGCTCCATAATCTGCAAAAAACATAACATGCTCGGAGCATATTCCCTTAATGTCCTGCACTTACATTTCTTGCAAATCATCAAATATGTATATACTTTGCATGCTCAATCGCACATCCATGCGACTTTTTATAAAAGAGAATAGATGAAGTATAATGCCATTTAAATGCTTTATCATTGTCTCCTACATATGGACATGCATCGTTGAAGCCTTGAACTCATTGAACCGAAAATGCATTGTCTATGATCCGCTTCTCACCTTCTTGTCCAATTCAAATTCATGACATCTTCATCTTGAATGATCTTTATGTTTCAATCTCAAACTTGCTTCCTTAGCTCTTTGAAGCTTGACAAGGACACCTGCTCCTTAGAGCGGCCTTCAAAGTTAAAACTTTGAAGTTTGCATTTTGCTTGTAACTAGGCCAACTTGTAACTAGGCCCTGGATTCCCTTTGGTCTCGAAGCTTTGAACAGCCATAGTCATCTTTGCTATTATCTTGAATGCTTCTTTATTCATGTAACCTTCTGTCCAAGTTGGCTCGAGTACCTCATTTGTTGCCTGTCCGAGACTCCAGTTTTCAGGACTGACATTCTCCACCATGCCAACATTTTCAGCTGCAGCTTTAACATCAACTTCACTTTGCTTGGTACTGGTTGGAATGCTTGCCCTATGCATGTCCAGATCTAAACTACAATTCTCTGCACCTATTGCCAAATCTGTTTTCGTTCCATCACCAAGGATCCTGGCTTCAGGTGCAAAATTCATCACAGCCATTTTTTTTTCATTCGCTCAAGCCTGAACCAGTTCCATCATATAGAGGATCAAATTGATCCTTTCCAACAGAAGAACTGGTAGGTTTCAAATCCTGTACCATGCCCAATAATGGAGGTATTGCTGTAAGCAAATAAGAATAAATTGTTGACTGGACCATGCTCGATAATGGAGAAAGCGTTGCTGAATGAGACAAAAACTCAGCACACACGGCATTGATTGTTTTGTGGCAATGTCACTGGAAAGTTGGAAAGGTTGAGATTATAGAGAACAACCTCCAAGTTATGGTGATTCCATGCCTCTACCATTGAAGTCAGCACACTTGCCATTGATATCCCTGACATCAAAATCATGAGACAGTCTTAGCACCTTCCAACTCCAATCCCCACATCCCAAATCAATTTTTATTACATGATGTCTGCCCACAGTTAACCACATATACACCATGCTAGAGCTTGCTAATTATCTTGGGGAAATGGGCCAAAGTACCAGAAGAAGGGAAAGTTTCCTCCATTGCCTATGAATTTGAGATGAAATACCTTCATTTCCAACACAGTAGTAGTATTTCGAATACACATTTCCTTCTCAAAAATGTTCTCTCATAGCGAAGAGCTGAGTATCCGATGTGCACGCCAAGAACAGACCCCTCATAACAGGCAGTTGATACATACAGGTTTGAAGGACAATGTCCGATGAAACTTCAAAGAGTCCATGCAGACTTTCCATGGTCTGGAGATTGACGTGTAGACGGGACGAGTGGTACGTGTAGATGGGATGAGTGTACCACTGAAGCCTAGGAACTCTACACCCGGACACAAGTTCCTCAGGCAGACCCGTAATGAAATCAACGTCTTCGCATCTCTGGGATGCCATGGCCCTCAATGGGCAGAATTATCGTGTAGACTTCAAACGTTTAGCTGATGCTTTGAAATGCACGGGTAATGCAGTATCCAGAGAAATATCGTGGGCTGCACTTGCTGTATCATGAGAAGAGTTTGGAGAGGAAAGGAATGCTCTCAAGCCATCGCACCCAAGCTCTGATACCAATCTTAAGTCATAACCTTTCCGTAGCTCATTCAGGACTACACAGATAGGATGTAAGCTGTCTCCTCCCAACCATGCCCAAGCTCTCCTATCAATGCAACTCCTTAATCATCTCTTCTCCACGCTCTCCTCTACCCATATGGCAAGTGCAACACATGATGCCATGTGGCAATTCTAGCCACCTCATCCTGAGGGATGTTCCCACCCAAGGATATATAATGTGACAGAACCCAATGTATCCTCTCATGGGTTTGGTATGCAAACCGCATCAACTAGGATATCTATGTATTATCTACATATGCATGCATTTATTCATGTATGTATGTATGTATGTATGTATGTATGCATGCATGTATGTATGCATGTATGTATGTATGCATGCATGCATGTATGTATGTATGCATGCATGCATGCATGTATGTATGTATGTATATGTGTGTGTGTGTGTGTGTGTGTGTGTGTGTGTGTGTGTGTGTGTGTGCGCGCGCATGTGTTACACTAGAAATAATTTATTTTTTTTATTTAATATTTCAGATTTAGAAAGTTAAAACTTCAAAAACATGAAAATGAAAAATTAAAAAAGAGAAAAAGAGGAAAAAAATGAAACAAAAGAAAAAAAATCATACCACAAAAGACTACCCAGCATGATTAATAGTTCCATAGTTTCATCGAACTTACAAATGATCAATTTGAACAAACTTAAGTTGAAGAACGGTAAATGAACTTGTAACAAAGTAAGAAAGACCTTACCTACAACAGCTGAATAAGAAATATTTGGTTCAAAATGAGACCTCTATATGATGTTAGTGCTAGCATATGCCAAATCTTTTTTGTAGATGTCCAATCAATTACATTCCACCACTGTGAGCTGCAAACTTTAATTCCAATGTCCCATCGGTCTGAGTATAAAGATGCTACTAACAATTTTTATATTCCACATAAGAGCAAAGGTCTCATCAAAGCCAATGCCCTTCGATTGATCATAACTTTTTGCTACAAGTTTAGCCTTATCATGAAGAACTATTCCAACATCATGCTTGTGTCTCAACCTTCTTTCCAAAAGGCAAATCACATGAAGGCCAAGTACCATTCTTTATAATAGCATAGAATTCTCAATGTATGGCAACTATCCAATCTTTGGACATTTAGGCTTAATCAAAAAAGACAAGCTGTATCTTATCACAAAGACTAAGATTAGTCACATTACATAACAATCTAACACAAAAGAGGTACTATAAAAGCTAGAGAGAGTACAATAAGGCGAACCTGCAATTAATTTTGTCATTCAAAATTTGCACCACTCATTTTGGCATATTTTCTATCTCCTCAATATTTTCTCTCATCATGTACACCTACATAAATGGAATGATCCATGTCCTCATTGAAACCCTATTTAGGCTGAGTAATTGTATCAATGGGTGCCACATTGGACTAGCCCTTATTGAAAACAGACAAAAAGAGTGTCATAGACATCAGTTGGGCTCATTGATGTCTTCTTAGGACATGAGGGTAGAGGCTTAACTCCATCTTCCACAAAGAATACACGTTGACCAACCAATTTTCGTTCAGTTTGTGGATGATAGAAACAATATCCTTTGCTTTTAAAAGTAATATGTCCAACAAGAATACAGTTCAATGCCTTATCATCCAACTTTCCACATTGTTGCTTAAGCATTAATGCATATGTATTATGTCAAACAATAGAAAACATGTAAATGAAAAACAAATGGCTTATGACCACACAAACGCTCTTGAGGACTTATAAATTGCAATGTTTTAGTGAGACATCTATTATGTACATATGCTGCATGCATATCAACCTAAAACCAAAAACTATATAGTAAATTTTGACTCTTTACCATGGAGCTTTCCATTTATAAAAGACATGTTTTTTCTCATAGCAACACCTTTTTATTGCAATGTACATGGTGCTTCACACTTGCGTTTTATCCCGCACTCAGCTAGAGTGCCTTAGGTTTAAAAAACATGTAGTCTTCCCCTCGATCAAAACAAAAAGTGCCCATTTTACACGCTAACAACTTTCGGCCACTACAAAGAATTGTTGAATCACAAAAGTACTTCAGCCTTTGCTTTGAGCATAGATATCCCATGCATGTCTAGACGTGTCATCTATAATAGTCATGTAAGTACAAGCAATCACCCAATGATGGTATTTGCATAGGACGTCTGACATCATTGTGAAAGAAATATTTGTTCTCCTTTGAAGAAAGAAGAACTTGAATCTTACCCAAAATACAACCCCACAAACATGCTTAAAAGGTACATCAAGCATTAGACTCTCGAGATCCTTCTTACTAACCAAACAGAGTACAAGGCATATTCAAAAACCAATAGAAGGATGGAAATCAGACTCAATTATTGGGCATAGAGCCAACCGATGTGGAAGGGAAATACAAAATCTTCATAACAATAGTTTCCCTCACCAACAAATACAACGTCCAACTCTTTTCTATCCACGAGAATAGGTTTAAATATTCTTTATTTTTTATAATGAAATCTATGATATATTGACACCTCACACAATCACTAGAAACACTGTAAGCAGGTATCGTAAGAAGAAGTTAAGTTGTGCTCTTTTCTGCATGTATGAAAGTCAAGACCACCTGTGCGTAAAGTAGATACAGCAGATTGTTTATATATCAGCCTCAAAGATTCCTGACACATGAATCTCACAGATGCTTTATTCCCAACATGCAAGGCTTCTTCCCGCTTAGGCTGCCACGAATGCATTGCACTGTTGTTAATTTTGCTCGACCTTTTAAGAGAATTACTAATGATTTTCTATGCGTGGTATATGGGAAAAATAAAGCAGCTGTTTCAAGCTTGTATCATGATCCTTGAAAGGCTCTGAGACCAGCTGTTAAACATGCAGCAGATACGGCAGAGATGCAAGTCATGTATCACACTAGAATGAAGCAGAGTTTGGAATTTTTGTAAGGTTCGCAATACAACTGATCTTTGAAAGGCTCCGAGACCAGCTGTTAAACATGCAGCAGATACGGCAGAGATGCAAGTCATGTATCACACTAGGATTAAGCAGAGGTTGGAATTTTTGCCTGGCTATAAGAAAGGGACAAATTTTCGCGTGGTTACCAAATGTGAATAGAATTTTTGCAAAGGTAGCGGTGCGTTGAAGTAGGCATATAAGTTTATGAAAGCCAACAGGCGGTGTGAGAGACACACTGGCTTCATAATGCATTACTCAAATTATTCAAGAGGGCCGAGATAGTGCAATACGTGTAGCTATTGTCATCTCATACGCACTGTAAAAAGGTTGACTTGTGATGAACATCTCCCAAAGGATCCACATTGTCGCCTCGATTTCTCCCCTCTTGATGGCAAGTGGCACTAAATGTGCGAGTTCAGATGACAACTATAGCCAAATACCATCTTTCCACTGTGTCTTCCAATATGACATTGACGCCCTCAGACTTCTAATGAATTGCTGAGAGTCACTACGAAGGCAGACTAGATCGATGATGAAATCTTCAGGGCATTGAGAAACAAATGGGGCATCTGATCCATTCGTCACAAAGAAACCTTTTTCTTGCTCAAATAAGGAGCTCGTCCTCTGGCTGGGGCAGTGCGGAATGAGCATAATGGACACAGGTCACGGTGGTCAAGTAACGGGAGGAATCCTGAATTTGGCATAACAAAAAACACTATAGAATGGAGCCATATGCAGATCGAAGCTCCTCAAACATCTCAAACCAATCGAAAAGGGCGGGTACATGCATGATTTTTTGGGTGACCAGTTTGCACTTTTTGGGTGATCGAATGGAGCATTAGAAGCACATGTGCAAGAGATCCAGTGAACTTCGATCACCGTAATTACAGGCACATGCATCTTGTTACCCAATGTCTGACGACTTGAAAGTCAAAACACATGGATAATTATCAAATTTTCAATGACAATTATCGAACACATTCCATTATATTCCATTGTTATAATTTTTTATTTTGATTATAAATATTATTTGTATTTGGTAAAGTTAAATCCATACATACTATTTCTATTATTAGTAGAACTGACTATACATTTTTCATTGCGAGTATATTTATTTTGATAGTTGTTGTTAAATAGACACAAATACATACTATTTCTATTATTAGTAGAACTGACTATACATTTTTCATTGTGAGTATACATTTTTCATTGCGAGTATATTTATTTTGATAGTTGTTGTTAAATAGACACAAATACGTAAACTCACAATGTATAGAGAGTTCTACCAATAACATAATACGTAACTATAACTATAATCACAATGGAAAATATGAAATATAATATGTATGCATAATGAATATAATATGTATGCATAATGAGACACATACTCGTACGCATGTGAGCACGTGAAATGAATTCAGTCTATTTTATCCACCCGTGAAAGATTCTATTTTCATATAAAGGAAGTGTGCATGAGATTTTTAAGTGTTTGGGTGATCGAACAAAAAAAAACAGTTGCATGATGGTTCGTTCGGGTCACTGTAGTTCTTACCATACACATCATCAATTTGATTTTTGATAAGCTCCTTAGTGAATCCTCCCAATTTTGGGGATGCTGGAGGCACACACTCTGAGGTAGATGATGGATTCATCACCTCCTAAATTCCAAGATCGCATACACAGAGTTCTTGGAATTGGAATTCCACCCAGCCACGTACTACCCCTCATTAATCCACTCTCTCTCAATCCATATACTAAGGAGTCTCCCATGGCTTCACACATGGGTGCCACATGGCACTCATGTGTGAGCCCATCTAAATATAACTAAGAGATGGTTCACACCTTTCTCCCAGGGTTACTCCAATGTAACATTTTTTTCCCCTTAATTCCATTTTTGTCCTCAAAAATGGTATTGGAAGGTTCTTAGGAAGACTGGCCAACACCCAAATCAGCCATAAGGCGTCTGAGCCACACACACTCAACAGTTGTTGTGAAAGCTTCCCTATACTCAGCCTCACAACTGGAAGTGGCCACAGTAGGCTGCTTCTTGCTCAACTAAGACATACATGAGCTACCAAGCATGAAGCAAAAACCACTGGTGGACACACGAGTGTCATAGCAACCAGCCCAATCAGAGTTAGAAAAAGCATGCAATTCTGGCGGTAGTGATGCCCCCTTGGGATAAAACAACCCAAGTAGCCGAGTACCACTCAAGTAGCGAAAGATGCGCTTAACCGCCTGCATAAACCTGCTCATCTGTGAGACAGCAAACTGAATATCTGGTCGAGTAATGCATAAGTAAATCAAGCATCCAATAGCCTATTGATAGAGAACACCATCAAATGCATCTCCAGCATCATGAAGACTCAATCGTAAACCTGTCTCCATAGGAGTGACAATAGGCTTACAGTCTTCAAGGCCAAAATATTGCAATAATGTGTCAATATATTTCGTTTGACACAAAGCCATTCCACCATCAACTTGCATAAACTGAATGCCCAAATAGTGATGCGAATTCCCCAAATCAGACATCTCAAATGAGGCATGCAAATCAGCCTTGAAATCAGCAATATGCTTCTCAATAGACCAGTGAGAAGCATGTCATCAACATAAACAACAATGATCAGAAGCACATCATTAGCACGCTTAACACATAAGGTGCTTTCAGTTGGAATGTTCTCAAAACCATGTGCAACTAGATAGGCATGTATCTTCTCATACCAAGCACGTGGTGCTTGCTTTAAACCATATAATGCCTTCTTTAACCTACACACCTGGTTTTCATGCCCTTTCTGCACAAAGCCACGGGGCTAAAAAACATACACTTCTTCATGCAAGTCACCATTCAGAAATGTTGTTTTAATGTCCAACTGATGTACATTCCAACCATGATGGGCTGCAAGTGCACAAATGCTCTGAACAGTAGTCATACGGCATGTAGGTGCAAAGGTCTCATCAAAATCAATGCCTCTTTCATGCGCATAACCCTTTGCAACAAGCCTAGCCTTATACCTGTCAACTGTACCATCAGGTTTACGCTTTAGCTTGTATACCCACTTAGTGCCAATGGCCTTCTTTCCAAGAGGCAAGTCACATAAAGACCATGTACCATTCTTCATTATAGCATCATATTCAGATTGCATAGCAGCCATCCAATTTTTTGAATTTTGTGCTTCATCAAAAGAAACAGGCTCATTCTCATCACAGAGACTAAACGCAGCCATAGCATAGCAATCTGATGCAAAGCAGGCACTATGAGAGCCTGAACGAGTACGATATGACAAAGGTGCATCTAATTTGCTGTCACACAAAGTCTGCACCAGCCATTTTGGCATAGTTTTTGCCTGCTCAATATCAGGTCTCTCATCAACAAGTGCATCATGTAAATCTGCATAAAAAGTGGAATGATGTACAGCATCATCATATGAAACTTGCAAAGGTTGAGAAGTTGCCTCATTAGGACGAGCACTAGACTGTCCACCTGTAAAAAGAGGCATCAAAGTATCATACATGTCTTTGGAGCTAACAGATGTCTCCTTAGTACATGAAAGCAATGGTTGAATAGCATCTTCCACAAAGACAACATCACGGCTAACCAGAATGCGTTTAGTTTGTGGATGATACAGACGATAGGATTTACTTTCAGAACTATACCCAACAAAAATACATTTTACTGCCTTATCATCCAATTTTCTGCGATGTTGTTCAGGCACTAGTGCATATGCCAAACAACCAAAAACACACAGATGAGCAACAGATGGCTTGCGGTCATGCCAAGCCTCATATGGAGTGATAGACTGTAGCACTTTAGTGGGACACATGTTCAGTACATATGCTGCACACATGACAGCCTCAAGCCAGAAACTATGTGGTAAAGCCTGACTTTTGACCATGCACCTCGCCAATCTCCATGAGTGACTTGTTCTTTCGTTCAGCAACTCCATTCTGTTGAGGTGTATACGGCACTGTGAACTAGTGTTTTATCCCACGTTCAGCCAGAAATGCATTAAAATCAGAAGACATATATTCCCCCCCTCGATCAGAACGGAGGGTGCCCATTTTACATGCTAATAGATTTTCAGCCAAAACCAAAAAAGTGTCTGCATAGGACCACAGACATCACTATGTACAAGCTGCAATTTCTGTGTAGCCTGAACGGAACCATCTTTTGGAAAGGAGGAATGCTGCATTTTGCCCAAAATACAGCCTTCACAAACATGTTTTTGAGGTGCCTCAAGTTTGGGCAAAGAGGACACCATTTCAGATTTCTGCAGGCATAGCAAACTAGCAAAATTCAGATGGCCAAAGCGTGCATGCCAAAGCTTTGCATCTGACATAGCCTGAGAATCATTTACTGCACATGCCAAATCATTTTCAGATCTTTCATAGTCTATGAGCTTATATAGCCCACGACATAAAATGCCAGAAGCAATAATAACATTGCCATTTGACAGATCATGAACTGTACATCTATCATCAACAAATTTCACAACCAAGCCAATCTTGGCTAATGCAAAAACTGATAACAGATTCTTCTTGATCCCTGGCACAAATAAAGCATCTGACAAAGTGAAAGAACTACCATCAGCAGTAGTCAAAATGATCTTACCAACTCCCATAACAGGATAAGAGGAGTTGTTGGCGCATGTAACAGTATTCCCTCTAGGGGAAGGCTCGAGTGAAGAGAAGAAACTGCACTGCGAGGTAATATGTTTGGTCACCCCACTGTCAAAGTACCAAACATCTGAGTCTACTGCAGGCATGCACTGCTCATGAGAAAATGGGTCAAAACTACAAACAGTAGTGAATGCCCATTCTTCTTCCTGCACAAGATTAGCAGACTCTGTTTTTGGTGTAGAGGCTTCTGCAACAACCATTGCAGCCTCTTTCTTTTTTGCCTCTTTTGCAACCAATTTTGGATAGTTCTTTATGATATGATCATTCCCTTTACAGTACTTACAAAACAATTTCCTCTTTTCTGATTTTTTCTCATCTCTATCTTGGTTCTTCGAATGTGCAGCATTTGCAGATTTCTGCTTACTAGTAGAAGAACTCCATTTTCCTTTGCCCTTCTGACTAGCCAAGAAAGCTTGAGCTGCAACACGCATAATGGACCTGTTCTGCCTGGACTGATCTTCCTGCAATAGAATAGAGACTAACTCCTCAAATGACAAGGCATTTGGATTGCCTTTCATCATCAACTGAAGAGTAGAAGCAAAACTCTGATATGAATCAGGAAGACCATTCAGAACGGTCTGCACAAGTGAGCTATCTGGTATAACCTCATCAGCAGAAATCAACTGTTCCTTCAAGTCTTTGATCTTTGTTAGGAAATTGTCCATAGAATCACCTTCATTCATGTGCTCACTCTCCAACTGTTTTCGGAGGTAAGCAATACGAGCCTCATTCCTAGCTTGGTACAATGTGGTAAGTGTATCCCAAGCATCCTTAGCTGTTCTGCAAGAGCGAATATGAGGAATAATGGCACGTTTGACAGACAAAGCTATCAATGCATGTGCTTGGGCATCTCTGCCATCCCAACGAATCTGTTCTGCAGTAAGTGCAGCAGAAATAGCAGCACGAATGGGAATCTACACAATATCATCTTCGACACCATCTTCATCAGCTCCAACACCTGTATTTGTAGTACCTGTTGTTACAGGTGTAACATGACGTCTTTCAACACCCTACACAATGTTCCATAATCCTTTTGCAACCAATACATGTCGCATCATATAAGCCCATAATGGGTAGTTGGTACCATCCAACTTATCCTCAACAGCCAACATACAGAATACATCACTACTTCCAGCCATGGCCGGTGACTAAAATACCTTGATGCAAAAAATTGACTGTATCTTAAAAAGTTGAATGGAACTTCCCATACGAGTTTTGCTAAACCTGTAGCAGACTTCGAGACGCTTATACTAGCGAACAGAAGTATAAGCGAACAGAAACATGTATATACCTTTGGCACAAAAAGACAAAATAGCTTGCAAACGGCGGAGTGTCGACGGCGCCCTAGATGAAGCAACGACCTGCTCCGATACCAATTGTTGGAGTTAGACTTCTGCGGAAGCACGCGAACAGCACAAGGAAGAAGAAGAAGCTTGGAGCACAACACACAATACTGAATGTATTACTAGGGAATGTACAAAGATAAGTAGCCCATTAGGGCAATAGGCATATATACAAGCTGGGGGAAAAAAACCTCCTAAAGAGGGAATAAAGTGCCCCGGCGGTCCTAATGTGTTCACACACATCATTACCTAAATATATCAACACCTTCCTATTCTCTTAAGTATTGGGAATGGTCCACAATACCTAGGAGATAATTTTGGACAAGGTCCCATCTTCATGGTTTCAGACCTAGATAGAACTCTAAGATAGACTTGTTGGGTGTGTGTAGGAGTGTGAGAGACACAGGAGAAGGACACACAAGGAGCACAAACGCAGCAAGACACACGGAGAAGACGATGGCTGGAATAGCTCACTCTATTGACGATGAACTAAACTGAAGTAAAAGCTGAATAATATCCCTAAGTACAAAGTACCACCACATATGAGAGTATCAAGTATGTGGTAACATGGGGAGAAAACCTCTAGCCAGCACTAGAGTAAAAAGTGCCCATGTATAGGGAAAAGGTTCACATCAAAGCTACTCGAGGAACACATAAGTGTAACAAACCCCCCTGGAGCGAATGATGTGAACACATACAGGGAGTGACAGATCAGCCCCCACAAGGTAATAAGCCTAAAGCTTTGCAAAAAGCTTCAAACTTTTCTCGTGGAAGAGCTTTGGTGGATATGTCTGCCACATTATCTTGTGTAGGCACATATGCCAAATCAATATCTCCTGCATGAAGGCACTCTCTCACATAGTGATAATGCACCTCAATATGTTTGGTATGTGCATGAAACACTGGGTTTTGTGCAACAGCCATATACACTCCATTGTCGTTGTGAAAACTGCCCTGTACTCAGCTTCACAACTCGATGTCGCCACTGTAGGTTGTACTCAACCAAGATATGCATGAGTCTCCAAGGAAAAAGAAATTACCACTAGTGGACATGCGAGTATCATAACAACCAGCCCAATCACTATCTGTAAAAGCATGCAAGTGTGGCTGAACATCTTTGCCATAAAAGAGACCTAAGCTCAAAGGGCCTCAGAGATATCTAAACACATATTTCACCGC
The DNA here is from genome assembly GCA_020310875.1 of Ceratopteris richardii. NCBI lineage: Eukaryota > Viridiplantae > Streptophyta > Polypodiopsida > Polypodiales > Pteridaceae > Ceratopteris > Ceratopteris richardii. Next base: position 47,937,433 of record CM035429.1, read on the forward strand.
TTGCCAATGCTTAGTGCCAGGGCTATGCATGAATCGACTCAACTGGGAAATTGCATACTGTATATCCGACATTGTGTTGCATGCATATATAAGACATCCCACAACTTGCTGATGAAGAGAAGTGTCAAATGCATCACTGGAATCCTCAACTGAGAACCTGAATCCTATCTCAGCTGGTGTGTAAATTTCCTTACAATCCTCAAAGTCAAAACGTTGAAGTAGTTTTTCAGCATACTTTGCTTGATGCATAACAATTCCCCCCTCAATGGAAACAAACTGGATGCCAAGATAGTAGCTCAAAATACCAAGATAAGTGACATCAAAAGTATGCTACAAATCAGCCATAAGAATGTCATGTTTTGCATCACATGAGCCAATCAAGAGTGTGTCATCAACATAAAGAACAAGCACTATAAGATTGGCCCCATTTTTGTGTACATAGAGTGTGCTTTCAATTGGACTACATGTGAAGCCAAGAGCAATCAAGTGCTTATGTATTTTGTCATACCATGCACGTGGAGCTTTCTTGAGACCATACAAGGCTTTATGCAAGCGACAAACCATATGCTCTTTCCCTTTCATAGCAAATCCAGGAGGTTGCTTCACATAGACCTCTTCTTGCAAATCACCATTCAAGAAGGTTGTTTTTATGTCCAACTGATGCACTTTCCAACCTCGATGGGCAGTCAATGCAACCACGGTACGAATGGTAGTCATGCGTGAAGTAGGTGCAAAACTTTCCTCATAGTCAATGCCATATTGTTGTGCATATCCTTTGGCAACCAATCTAGCTTTGTAGCGATCAATGCTACCATCAGATTTTCTCTTAATCTTATAAACCCACTTTGTACCAATGGCATTCTTTCCTTTTGGCAATTCACATAACTCCCAAGTACCATTTCTATGTATGGAATCCATTTCTGATTGCATAGCACTCATCCATTGTGGATCATCACATGCATCTTCAAAAGAAAGTGGCTCCTCATTACATGCTGTAGCAATAAGAGAATAATCCACAAAATCACTTGATGCATGGTGAGAGCTTGATCTTGTTCTACCACGTAAAGGTGCACTCAATTTGTTGTCCTGCAAAGTTTGTTTCAACCACTTTGGCATAGATTGTGCACTCTTGATAGACATGCGTTCATTATGTAAAACATCTTCAATATGTACATCATGCGTGGGCTGAATTTCATGCTCATTTTCAGCCATATTTTGATGCAAATGTTCAGCCACATGTGGCTGGAAATTTCCAGTAGTTTTGACATTTTTTGGCTGAATTTTTTCAGCCATGTTTGGCTGGAAATTCTTTGCATTTTCAGCCCTATTTGGATGGAATTTTTCAGCCCTTTGAGCCTCAGTTGGCTGGTCTACATGGCCATAGTCAAGCGCATCATTTTGGAACAAAGGCATGAGTGTATCGAACACATCTTGTGAGCTAACTGTTGGTATTCTTTTGCATTCAAGTAGAGGGGAAAATGAACTTTCAGCAAATACCACATCTCAACTCACAATAATTGTGTTCGTCAATGGATGGTACAACCTATATCCCTTACTTTTAGCACTATAACCAACAAATATACATTTCTTTGCCTTGTCATCAAGTTTGTGACGTTGTTGTGATGGCACAAGAGCATATGCCAAACAACCAAACACATGCATATGACTAACCATAGGCTTATGACCATTCCAAGCCTCATAAGGAGTGATGACTCTCAATGCTTTTGTAGGGGAGCAATTCAACACATAATTTGCACACATGACCACTTCCATCCAAAACTTATCAGGAAGATGCTTTCCTTTAACCATACATCGTGCCATTTCAAGTAGAGTTCTATTTTTACGCTCGGCAACACCATTTTGTTGAGGTGTATATGGCACCGTACATTGGTGTGAAATACCTCTTTCATGAAGAAAATCATTAAACTCATGTGACATGTATTCACCACCACGATCCGTGTGTAGAGTCAAAAGCTTTTGTGAAGAAAAATTTTCAGCCATAACTAAAAATGCTTTGAAGCAAGAAAATTCCTCATTCTTTGCTTTCATAGGATACACCCATGTATGGCAAGTAGCATCATCAATGAATGTAACAAAGTATACATGCTTTCCAAAAGATGGAGTCTTGACGGGACCACATACATCACTATGAACAAGCTGCAATTTTCTTGTAGTGTGTGTATGATCATCTTTTGGAAAAGAAGCACGATGCATTTTTCCAAGAATGAAACCTTCATGCATGCTTTTCAATGGACTCAAGTGTAGGCAAGCCAATCACCATGCCCTTCTTTTGCAAGTAGAGCAAACTATTGAAGTTCAAGTGACCAAAACGAGCATGCCAAAGCTCCATTTCAACCATGGAAGAAGTATGTGCAACTAAGGCATTCGAGGCAGCCCTCTTGTATGTATCCATGTGATACAAACCATTACATAATGTACCGGACATCGCGATAACATCGCCATTGTTGAAATCATGAACCATACACTTATCATCAACAAAGTGTACATGAAGTCGAGCTTTGGCAATCAACGGAACTGAAATTAAGTTCTTCTTGATACTAGGCAGATACAATGCATTTTTCAAGAGAATCACACCTCCATTTGCAGCCATAAGCTCAATTTCTCCTACTCCAATGATAGGATAAGAGGCATTGTTTGCACACACCACATGTCCTCCTTTAGGTGCATCTTTCAAAGAGGCAAAAAATCTTTTGCATGATGTTATGTGCTTTGAAGCACCACTATCAAAGAACCAATCCGAATCAGCCTCACTCACAACCATACATTTAGAATGTAAAGAAGCATCATAATGACATGTAACCCAAAAATCTTGAGCCATGTTAGCTTCATCATTCTTTGCATTTCTTGAATTTTCAGCAATAGACATGCCGAATTCCTTCTTCTTTTCATTGCATTTAGCAAGCTTTCTACACTCATCAATAGTATGACCAGCCTTTCGGCAATATTTGCATCTCTTCTTCTTTTGCAAATCACCATCATTAGAGGAATGAGTGGTAGAGGAAGCTTGAGGCTTTGGTTTTGATGAACCCAAATCTGAACCATACTTGCTTTTCCCCTTTTGTGAGATAGCAAGTGCTTGCGTTCCCTCAATCAAACCACTCCTATTCACTCTAGATTGCTCTTCTTGCAAAAGAAGAGAGACAACCTCATCAAATGCATACATATTAGGATTTCCTTTTGCAACCAAAGGGAGTGTAGTAGCAAAGCTTTGAAAAGATTTTGGTAATCCTTTCAACAATGTAGAAATGAGTGATGCATCTGGAATGATATCATCTATGTTTGCCAATTGCTCTTTCAAGTCCTTGATGCATGTCACATACACATCCACTGACTCATCTTCAGCCATACATACATCCTCAAGTTGCTTCCTCAAGTATGCAACACGTGCTTCATTACGCACGGCATACAAAGAAGCAAGAGTGTCCCATGTCTGTCTTGATGTAGAACATGACTGAATGTGTGGAACTATATGATGCTTCATTGAAAGCGCAATCAAAACATGAGCTTGAGCATCTTTTCCATCCCATCTAAGTTGCTCTTGTGTAGGTGGAGAAGGAGAAACCACTGTACTCGAAGAAGAAGCTCCATCTGTGACAGTAGACTGTGAAGTAGAAGCACCTGCAGGTCTTCGATCTACATCTACCACTATGTTCCAAAGTTATTTAGCAACAAGAACATGCTTCGTCATGTAAGACCACATCGGATAGTTGGTCCCATCAAGCTTATCTTCAGCTTGAAGCATGCCAAACAAGTCATTGCTGCTCGCCATTTCACTAAGGAACAAGAATGTGATAAATCCTTGACTTCGACGAAAGCTGAAATGAATGCTGAAATTTCAGCTCACAAACCGTCACTCTGATGGTGATTCTGACTGCATGAATGGCTTCGAAGTGGTGGTAAAACCCGAGCGCACCTGGTGGAAATGTTTCTTGGCTACTGAAATTCACAGTTCTATGCTCCGAAGTCGATTTGCACTGTTAAAAGTGCACGCGCGCTGCGACGCAAAAAACTGAAACTTGAGAAGAAGCTGAACCTGCTCTAATATCACTGTTGGGTATGTGTAGGAGTGCGAGAGACATAGGAGAAGCACACACAAGGAGCACAAATGCAGCAAGACACACGGAGAAGACGATGGCTAGAATAGCTCACTCTATTATGAACTGAACTGAAGTAAGAGTTGAATAATATCCCTAAGTACAAAGTACCACCACATATGAGAGTATCAAGTATGTGGTAATATGGGGAAAAAACCTCTAGCCAGCACTAGAGTAAAAAGTGCCCATGTATAGGGAAAAGGTTCACATCAAAGCTACTCGAGGAACACATAAGTGTAACAAGACTTGCTCTCCTACCTCAAAGTTGATATCTCTCCTTTGAGGGTCAACATAGGCTCTAGCCACGTCCTGAGCTCTCCTAATGTTGTCCTTAGTAAGCCTAAGCATATCGTTCATCTCTTCCAAGGAGTCATTTGCAGCTTGGACTTTCCCATTTTGCAATCCTACTATATATGGAGCTCTTGGTTGAAACCCATACATAAGAATAAATGGATTATGCCCATTGGAAGAGTGCTTGGCACTATTATATGCAAACTCTACTATATGTAATTACTCTTCCCAATTAGTTTGCCTTTCATTCACATATTCCCGAAGCATATTCTATAGGGTTTGGTTAACCCTCTCTGTTTGCCCATCCAACTCTAGATTCTCAGTCGTACTCATGTTGAGTTTCGTATCCAACCTTTTGAAGACCGCTCTCCAAAAGTGGCTAGTGAACTTCCTATCCCAATAAAAAACTATGCCTAATGGAAGACCATATAACTGGTATAGGTTCTCTACAAATAGTCTAACCAACTCAGGTGACTTCACTACACTAAATGTTGAAATAAACCTAACCATTTTGGTTAAACTATCCACAATTACACAAACTAAGTTGTGCCCTCTTTGTGTCTTAGGTAATTCTACTACGAAATCCATGGAGATACTCTCCCACTTCAAATACTCAAATTCTCAATCTTTAAGCTTTATTGGCGTGGCATTTAATGCACTTAAGCACATACTCTAGGACGTCCTTATGAAGCCCAGACGAGTAAAACTGCCTCTTAACAAGATCATAAGTCTTGTTAACTCATGGGTATCCCTCTCTAGGTGTGTCATGACACTCATCAAGAATGTGTTGCCTCAACTCAAGGTCTCGAGGGACACACATCTTACCTTTATATAATAGATATACATCATGGATACTCTAATTCTTCCACTTGAATCCCCCTTGAGTACCCGTCGATACTCCATCCTCACTGGAAAGTGGTATATCACAATCCCCTTTCTCTAACGCTTCCCAAAGTTAGTCACTACATTAAAATTTTCCTTCCTATACCTACCTCATAATCAAACTCATGAAGAAACATTTCCCTCTAATGGACTCAAGTAACTCACTAGTGATCTGAGTAAAACTCAGTCCATTGAGCATAGGCATGTGTCTAAGCAAGTGAGTCACTACATTAAATTTTCACTTCCTATACCTAAGCTCATAATCAAAGTCATGAAGGGTCTCTACCCATCGGGCCTTACAATTTTTAAGGTTTGTTTGATTAGAGAGCCACTTAATGATCTCTTGATCAAGATCAATTGGTCAACAGTCTTGAACTAAAACAGCTCCTATTGCAAAATCACTCACATGAGTCTCAACCAAAAAGTGTTTATTGGGATATGCTATATGCAAAAATGGAGTTGTAGCAATTGCTACCTTCAACATCTCCATACTTTGCTTCTATTTGTGTCCCCAATGAAAGGCTTTCCCTTTCCCTTTAAGTTGTCCCACCATTGGGACAACAATTTTGGCATAATTCTTAATGAATCTTCAATAGAATTCTGATAAAACTAGGAAGATCTATAGCTCTTCGAGGTTCCTAGGATTTGGTCATTCCATAATAGCCCTTACTTTTTCAGGATCCATGTGGATTCCATCTTGCTAACTAGTTGCCCAAGGTTTCTAACCTTTGTTTTGAAACATTCACACTCTGAATCCTTGGCAAAGAGTGAATTTTCCCTCAGCACCTAGAATACTTTTCTCAAGTGTTCCAAATGTTCTTGTTCTCATCTACTATAGATCATAATATCATCTAGAAAATCTACTACAAATTGCCATAGACAAGGTCGTAATACACTATTCATGAGATTCATGAAAGTGGCAAGAGCATTGGTGAGACCAAAAGGCATCACCAAGAACTTGTAGTGCCCATATCTAGTCCTGAAGGTAGTTTTAGGGACATCCTCTGCCCTAGTCCTAATTTGATGATATCTTGACCTAAGATCAAGCTTGGCAGGATACCTAGCTTGATGTAATTGATCAAATACCTAGCTTGATGTAGCTGATCAAATACCTAGCTTGATGTAAGTGATCAAATAGATCTTCCAACCTAGGCATTGGAAACCTATTTTTGATAGTTACCTTGTTAGTGGCCTATAATCTATGCAACGTCTCATAGAGCCATCTTTCTTCTTAAGTAGAAGCATTGGTGATGCCGATGGTGAGTTACTAGGTCTATTGAAGCCTTTATCTAAGTAATCCTACAGTTGCTTCTCTACCTCCTCATTCGAGAAAGCACTAAGCCTATAGAGAGGCTTACATATAGGGTTCATGTTAGTAACTACCTCAATAGCATGGTCAATATCCCCTCTCTTTAGGTGGTATCCCTTTAGGTAAGTCAGCGGGAAAAACATCTCTAAATTCAAACATAAGATCCTTAAAACCTTTAACAACACACTCTTGCAAGAAAGAATACTGTATGATAAGCTCCGTAGTGACTCCTCCCAATTTTTGGGATTCCAGAGTCACACACTCCAAGGTAGAAGATAGATTTGTCGTCGACTATTGGATGCATCTAGATATTCTTTGAAAGTTGGAGCTGCTAAGCCATGTTTCCTGTTCTTTTAAGTGTTGGGAATGGTCCACAATACCTAGGAGATAATTTTGTTCAAGGTCTTGTCTTCATGGTTTTAGACCTAGATGGACTCTAAGATAGACTTGCTCTCCTACTTCAAAATTAATATCTCTCCTTTGAGGGTGAGCATAGGCTCTAGCCCAGTCTTAATCTCTCTTAATGTTGTCCTTCGCAAGCCTATGCATATTGTTCATCTCTTCCAAGAAGTCCTTTACAGCTTACACTTTCTAGTTTTGCAATCCTACTACATACAAAGCTCTTGGCTAAAATCGTACACAAGCATAAATGGACTATGCCTAGTGGAAGAGTGCTTGGAACTATTATATGCAAACTCTATTATAGATAAGTACCCTTCCCAATTAGTTTGCCTTTCGCTCACATATTCCTGAAGCATATCCTCTAGGATTTGGTCAACCCTCTCTCTTTGCCCATCCGACTATGGATGCTCAGTTATACTCATGCTAAGTTTCATATCCAACCTTTTGAAGGCCACCCTCCAAAAGTGGCTAGTGAACTTCTTATCCCTATCCAAAACTATGTCTAAAGGAACTCCATATTATCAGTATAGGTTTTCTACAAATAGTCTAGTCAACTCAGGTGTCTTCACTGTACTAAGTGTCACAATAAACCTATCCATTTTGGTTAACCTATCCACAATTACCTAGACTGAGTCATGCCCTCTCTCTATCTTAGGTAATCCTACTATGAAATCCATGGAGATACTCTCCCACTTCCCATTGGGAATATCCAATGGATGTAATAGTCCTCCAATCCTCAATCTTTCAACTTTATTGATCTGGCATTTAGTGCACTTAAGTACATACTTTAGGATGCCCTTATGAAGCGTAGGCTAATAAAATTACCTCTTAACAAGATCATACGTCTTGTTAACTCTTGGGTGTCCCACACTAGGTGTACTATGACACTCATAGACAATGTGCCATCTCATCTCAAGGTCTCTAGGGACACACACCTTACCCTTATATAATAGATATCCATCATGGATACTGTAATTCTTCCACTTGAATCCTTCTTGAGTACCCATCGATACTCCATCCTCATTGGAAACCTATATATCAAGATGCCCTTTCTATATGGCTTCCCAAGTCTTCGAATATGTAGGATCAAGCCTACATTTCCATCAAATGGACTCAAGTAGCTCACTAGTGATCCGAGTAAAACTCATTCCATTCAGCATAGGCATGCGGCTAAGCGAGTTGGCCACTACATTAAACTTTCCCTTCCTATACATAAGCTCATAATCAAACTCCTTAAGGGTCTTTCCCCATCAGGCCTTATGACCTTTACGGTTTTTTTGATTAGAGAATCAGTTAATGCTCTCTTGATGAAACACTATCGTGACTTGAGTACCATATAAATAATGAAATCGCTTCTTCAAAGCATGGACAATCGCATACAACTCCTTCTCATAGACAGAGTTATTTTTTTGAGGAGGTTATAGTTTCTTGCTCTCAAAAGCTACTGTTCGATCTTCCTAAACTAAAACCCCTCCTATTGCAAAATCACTCATGTCAGTATTAGTCGCAAAGGGTTTTTTGGGATCTACTATATGCAAAAGGGGAGTTGTAGCAATTTCTACCTTCAACATCTCCGTACTTTTCTTCTATTTGTCTCTTTAATGAAATTTTTTCCCTTTCCCTTTAAGTTGTTCCATCATCAGGACAACAATTTTTGCATAGTTCTTAATGAATGAATTGTGATAAACCTAGGAAAATATGCAATAATAGCCCTTAGTTTTTCAAGATCCATCTTGATTTCGTCTTGGGGGACTATATGCCCAAGGTATCTAACCTCTATTTTGAAAAATTCATAATTTGACTCCTTAGCAAAGAGTAAATTTTCCCTCAACACTTGGAATACTTTTCTCAAGTGTTCTAAGTGTTCTTGTTTCGATCTACTATACATCAGAATATCATCTAGAAAACATACTACAAATGACCCTAGATAATGCCATCATACACTATTCATGAGCTTCATGAAAGTGGCACGATCATTGATGAGACCAAAAGGCATCACCAAGAACTCGTAGTGCTCATATGTATTCTGGAAGGAAATTTTAGGGATATCCTTGTTGGAGTTTGAGGTCTGTAGAAGCATGCAAACGACACAAGGAAGAAGAATAAGCTTGGAGCACAACACACAATACTGAATGTATCACCAAGAGAATGTACAAAGATAAGTAACCCGTTAGGGTAATAGGCATATATACAAGCTGGGGAAAAAAACCTCCTAAAGAGGGAAAAAAGTGCCCCGATGGTCCTAGTGTGTTCACACACATCACTACAAAAATATATCAACAAAACCCCATTGGGAATGATGTAGTGAACAAAGAGCCGGCACTTATGTATAAGGAATTGCCAAGCTATGTGGTATCAATCCACAAAAGGAAGTAAGCCCAAAGACTTGCAAAAAGCTTCAAACTCCTCCCTAGGCAGAGCCTTTGTGAAAAGGTGTGCAAGGTTCTCCTATGTGGGCACATATGCCAAACTAATCTCTCCAGAAGAGAACCTCTCCCTAACAGAATGATAGTGCACCTCAATGTTCTTAGTGCGAGCATGGAACATAGGGTTCCTCACAACTACCAATGTGCTCTGACTATCAGTAAAGATGGTGGTGCTAGAAGACTGACAACACCCAAATAGCCACACACACTCAACAATCATTGTGAAAGCTACCCTATACTCATCCTCACAACTAGAAGTGGCCATAGTAAGCTTCTTCTTGCTCAACCAAGATGTGCATGAGCTACCAAGCATGAAGTAAAAACTACTAGTGGACACACGAGTGTCATAGCAACTAGTCAAGTCAGATTCAGAAAAACATGTAGATCTAGCGGTAGTGATCCCCTCTTGGGATAAAACAATCCAAGTATCCCGATACCACTCAAGTAGTGAAAGATGTGCTTAATCACCTACCAATGCTTGAGACATGGGAAATCCATAAACCTGCTCATTTGTGAGACAACAAACTAAATATCTACTTGAGTAATGCATAAGTAAATCAAGCATCCAATAGCCTACTGATAGAGAATAACATCAAATGCATCTCCAACATCATGAAGAATCAACCGTGAACCTGTTTCCATAGGAGTGGCAATAGGTTTGCAATCTTCAAGGGCAAAGTGCTACAATCATATGTCAATACATTTTGTTTGACACAAAGTCATTCTGCCATCAACTTGCATCAACTGAATGCCTAGATAATGATGCAAATGCCCCCAATATGAGATCTCAAATGAGGCATGTAAATCAACCTTAAAATTAGTAATATGATTCTCATTAGGACTAATGAATATCATCTCATCAACATAGACAACAATGATCAGAAGCACATCATTTGCATGCTTAACATAGAAGGTGCTCTCATTTGGACTGTTCTCAAGCCATGTGCAATCAAGTAGGCATGCATCTTTTCATACCAAGCACATGGTGCTTGCTTCAAACCATATAATCCCTTTTTCAACCTGCACACTTTGTTTTCATGCCCTTTTGGCACAAAACTATAGGGCTGAAAAAACATACACTTCTTCATGCAAGTCAGCATTCAAAAATTCAGCTTTAATCTCCAACGGATGTATGTTCCAACCATGATGAGTTGCAAGTGCATAGATGCTATGAACCGTAGTCATTTGGCATGTAGGAGCAAAGGTCTCATCAAAATCAATGCCTCTTTCTTGAGCATAACCTTTTGCAACAAGCTTAGCCTTATAGTTATTCCATCACACTTATGCTTCAGCTTGTATACCCACTTAGCGACAATGGCCTTCTTGCCACGAGGCAAATCACATAAATACTAGGTACCACTTTTCATAATAGTGTCATATTCTGATTGCATAGAAGCAATCCAATTTTTTGATTTTTGTGCTTCATCAAGCAAAATAGGTTCATTCTCATAAAAAAGAGTAGAGGTAGACAAATCATAACAATTTGATGCAAAATAAGCGCTATGAGATCCTAAATGAGTATGATATGATAGAGGTGCATCTAATTAGCTATCTCATAAAGTCTGCACCAGCCATTTAGGCATAGTTTTTACGTCGTCTATATCAGACCTCTCATCAATGAGTACGTCATGTAAATCTGCATCCAAAATGTAATGATCAACATCATCATGTGGAACCTACAAAGGCTAAGAAATCCCCTCATTTGGACCAACATTAGATTATCCACCTGTAAAAAGAGGAACCAAAGTGTCATACACATCTTTGGAGCTAATTGATGTCTCCCTAGTACATAAAAGTAATAGTTGAATTGCATCTTCCACAAAAACAACATCATGGCTAACCAAAATGCATTTAGTATGTGGATGATACAGACAATAGCCTTTGCTTTCAAAATTGTACCCAACAAAAGTACATTTCATTGCTTTATCAAGTAATTTCCTGCATTGTTGTTCAGGAACTAATGCATATGCCAGACAACTGCACACATAACAACCTGAAGCCAGAAACTATGTGGTAAAGCTTGAATATTGGCCATGCACCTCGCCACCTCCATGAGTGACCTATTCTTCCTTCCTGCAACTCCATTCTGTTGAGATGTATACGACACCATACACTGATGTTTTATCCCACATTCAACCAAAATTGCATTAAAATCAACAGACATATATTCTTTCCCTCAATTAGAATGGAGGGTGCCCATTTTACATGGTAGATTTTCAACCAAAACCATAAACTATTTGAAGCACATAAACACTTCTGACTTTTCTTTCAATGGATATACCCATGCATGCCTCAAAAATCATCAATGAAACTCACGAAGTAAAGGTAGTTCCCAAAAGTGGGTGTTTGCATAGGACCACAAACATGTGAACCAGCTGCAAGTTTTGAGTATCTCGTACTGAACCATCTTTTGGGAAGGAGGAATGCTGCATTTCACCCAAAATACAACCTTCACAATCATGTTTACGAGGTGCCTCAAGTTTGGGTAGAGAGGACACCATTTCAAATTTCTACAAGTGTAGCAAACTAGAAAAGTTTAGATGGCCAAAGTGTGCATGCCAAAGCTTTGCATCTCACATAGCCTAAGAATCTTGGACTGCATGTGCTGAATCATTCATAGATTTTGCATAATATATGAGCTTATACAGCCCGAGACATAAAATGCTAGTAGCAATAATGAAATCTCCATTTGACATATCATGAGTTGTACATCTGTCATCAACAAATCTCACAACTAAGTCGATCTTGGCTAATGTTGAAATTGAGAGCAGATTTTTCTTGATCCTTGGCACAAATAAAGCATCCGACAATGTAAAAAAAAAACCATCAGTAGTAGTGAGAATGATCTTACCAGATCCCATGATAGGATAAGAGGATTTATTGTCACATGTGATAGTATTCCCTGTAAAGGCAGGCTCAAGTGAAGGAAGAACTGTGCTGCGAGCTAATATTGTTTGGTTGCCCACCATTAAAGTACCAAACATCTGAGTCTACTGCAAACATACATTGTTCATGAGAAGACGGATCATAACTGCAAACAATAGTAAATGCCCATTCTTCATTTTGCACAAGAGTTACAGACTCTGATTTGGGTGTAGAGGCCTCTGCAACAACCATTCCGGCCTCTTTTTTTTTTGCCTCTTTGCCACCAATTTTAGACTCTTTCTGACATGATCATTTCCTTTACAGTAAAACAATTTCTACTTTTTTGTTTTCTTCTCATCTATGTCCTCCTTCTTTGATTGTGCAGAATTAGCAGATTTCTACTTATTAGTAGATGAGCTCCATTTACCTTTGCCCTTCTCACTAGCCAAGAAAGCTTAATCGGTAACATGCATAATGGATTTGTTCTACCTGATTGATCATCCTACAACAAAACAGAGACTAACTCCTCAAACATTAAGGCATTTGGATTGCTTTCATCATCACTTGAAGAGTAGAAGCAAAACTCTGATATGAATCTAGAAGACCATTCAAAACAGTCTACACAAGTGAACGTTCTAGCAAGAATTCATCAGTAGAAATTAATTGCTCCTTCAAAGCTTTGATCTTTGTCAAACAATTGTCCATGGAATCTTCTTCATTCATCTGCTAAGTCTCCAACTATTTTCAGAGGTAAGCAACATGAGCCTCATTCCTTGCCTGGTATAAAGTTTTAAGTGTATCCCAAGCATCCATTTCTATTGTGTAGGAGTGAATGTGAGGAATAATGGCATGTTTGACAGACAAGGCTATCAATGCATGTGTCTAAGCATCTCTGCCATCCCAACAAATTTGCTCTACTATAGGTGTAGCAAGAATTATAGCATGAATAGGAACTTGAAGAATATCATCTTCAATGCCATCTGCATCACCTTTGGTAACTATATTTGCAATTCTAGTAGGATGTTTTTCAACATCCTGTACAATATCCCACAATTCTTTTGAAACTAATACATGATCCATCATATATGCCTTTAATGGGTAAGTCATACCATCCAATTTTCCTCAATAGCCAACATATGAAAGGCATGATTGCTTTCATCCATGGCCATTGACTAAAATACCTTGATGTAGAAAATGACTATATCTCAAAAAGTTTAATAGAACTACCTTGTTGAGTTTTGTTAAACCTGTAGTAGACTTTGAGGTGCTTATACTAGTGAACCAAAACCTGTATATATGTTTGGCACAAAAAGACAAAATTTCTTGCACAAGCACTATGATAGTGCGTTCGAAGTTCGAAACGAGCTTAGATTGCTGTTTCGACACCATAGAGCAAAGCAATTTTGAACTCCTAATCACCCTGAGTATGCTCACCAATTTTTGTGTGATTCTGAGACTATGACCAGAGGGGTGTCGACGACCCCCTAGATGAAGCAACAATTTTCTCTGATACCAATTGTTGGAGTTTGAAGTCTTCGAAAGCATGTAACAACACAAGGAAGAAGAAGAAGCTTGGATCACAACACAGAATACTGAATGTATTACCAAGAGAATGTACAAACATAAGTAACCCATTAGGGTTATAAGCATATATACAAGCCGGGGGGAAAAAACCTCCTAAAGAGGGAAAAAAGTGCCTCGATGGTCCTAGTGCGTTCACACACATCACTAGCAAGATATATCAACAATCCTCTTCCCTAACCCTAATCTCATCATATCCTTACCTAAGATCAAGCTTGGTAGAATACCCAACTTGATGTAACTAATCAAATAGGTCTTCCAACCTAGGCATTGGGACTGACTTTTGATATTTAACTTGTTCACTGCCCTATAATCTATGCAAACTCTCATAGACTCTTCTTTCTTCTTAAGTAGGAGCATTGGAGATGCCCACAATGAGTTTGCTAGGTCTAATGAAGCCTTTATCTAAGTTATCTTGTAATTGCTTCTCTAACTTTTCATGTTGAGAAACACTAAGCCGATAAGGTGGATCACATATAGGGTTCATGTTAGTAACTACATCAATAGCATGGTCAATATCCCACTACATCCCCATGTATTTGGTGTACATGGTAAAATCTTAGTGTTGTTTCCCCATATCCTTCCTCTTCAAAAGTCTCTTGGGAAGGTAATCTAAAGTTTGGAAGCCACCTCTAAAGGGTGTTATCTTGCTCCCATGTAGCACTATCTTCTTAACTATATTTCCACTTTATTAGACACACTTTGTATAAGTGACTCCTCATCTGTTTCTCTCGAGTGCATAGTATGCTCTCGGGCTCATGTGGAACACACTGAATAGAAATAGACTCTACTACCTCACTATTTGGAATGAGGTTCTCAAATTCACCCAATCTTTTCTTAAGCTGGCTAACATGAAATATTGTATGGATCTGGCTATTCTTTGGAAGTTGGAGCTGATAAGCCATCTTTCCTATTCTCTTAAGCATTGGGAATGGTCCACAATACCTAGGAGATAATTTTGGACAAGGTCTCATCTTCATGGCTTCAGATCTAGATGGAACTCTAAAATAGACCTTCTCTCCTATGTAAAAGTTGATATCTCTCCTTTGAGAGTCATCATAGGCTTGGTCCTGAGTTCTCTTAATGCTATCCTTAACAAGCCCAAACATATTGTTCATCTCTTCTGAGAAGTCATTTGCAACTTTGGCTTGCAAAAAACTTCTGTAGACTATGTAGAGATCACGTTTGATACTGCTATTGTATCTCCCCTCCAATTTTTTTTGGTCTCTTTGGGATTAAAATAAAATAGAAACTTGGGTGGAAAAACTTTTCTCATTCTTCAATCAGAGCAAATTTGTTTGGATGGCATAGATGCTGAGGCACATGCATTGATAGCTTTGTCTATCAAACGTGCAATTATTCCCCACATCCGCTCTTGCAAAACAGCTAAGGATGTTTGGATACACTTACCACATTGTACCAGGCTAGGAATGAGGCTCGTGTTGCTTACCTCCAAAAACAGTTGGAGAGTGAGCACATGAATGAAGGTGATTCTATGGACAATTTTCTAACAAAGATCAAGGATTTGAAGGAATAGTTGATTTTTGCAGATGAAGTCCTTCCAGACAGTTTAGTTGTCCAGATTGTTCTGAATGGTCTTCCCGACTCATCTCAGAGTTTTGCTTCTACTCTTCATTTGATGATGAAAGGCAATCCAAATGCCTTAACATTTGAAGAGTTAGTTTCTGTTTTGTTGCAAGAAGACCAGTCTAGGCAGAACAAGTCTATTATGCGTGTTGGAGATCAAGCTTTCCTGGCTAGTTAGAAGGGCAAAGGAAAATCGAGCTCTTCTTCTAGTAAGCAGAAATCTGCAAATGTTGCACATTCGAAGAAGGAAGACAAAGATGAAAAGAAATCAGAAAAGCAAAAATTGTTTTGCAAATACTGTAAAGCAAATGATCATGTCATTAAGAGCTATCCAAAACTTGCTGCTGAAGAGGCAAAGAAGAAAGAGGCCAGAATGGTTGTGCAGAGGCCTCTACACTAAAAACATAGTCTGCTAATCTTGTGCAGGATGAAGAATGGGCATTTACTAATGTTTGTAGTTTTGACCCATCTTCTCCTGAGTAGTGCATGTCTGTAGTAGACTCAGATGTTTGGTACTTTGATTGTGGGGCAATCAAACATATTATCTCGCAGCGTAGTTTCTTCTCTTCACTCGAGCCTGCCCCTATAGGGAATATTATTACATGTGCCAACAACTCCTCTTATCCTGTTATGGGAGTTGGTAAGATCATTTTGACTACTACTAGTGGTAGCTTTTTCACTTTGTCAGATGCTTTATTTATGCTAGGGATCAAGAAAGATCTGTTATCAGTTTCTGCATTAGCAAAGATTGGCTTGGTTGTGAAATTTGTTGATGATAGATGTTAGTTCATGATCTGTCAAATTTCAATGTAATTATTGCTTCTGACATTTTATGTTGTGGGCTATAGAAGCTCATAGACTATGAAAGATATATAAATGATTTGGCATGTGCAATGCATGATTCATAGGCTATGTTAGATGCAAAGCTTTGGCATGCATGCTTTGGTCATCTAAATTTTGCCAGTTTGCTATGCTTGCAGAAATTTAAAATGGTGTCCTCTTTGCCCAAACTTGAGGCACCTGAAAAACGTGTTTTTGAAGGCTATATTTTGGGCAAAATGAAGTGTTCCTCCTTTCCAAAAGATGGTTCAGTTCGGGCCACTCAAAAATTGCAATTTGTACATAGTGATGTCTGTGGTCCTATGCAGATACCTTTGTTTGGGAACTATCTTTACTTTGTGACTTTCATCGATGATTCTTCCGGGCATGCATGGGTATATGTATTGAAGGCAAAGTCCAAAGTGTTTATGTGCTTCAAACACTTACTGGTTTTGGCTGAAAATCTGTCAGCATGTAAAATGGGCACCTTCGATTCTGATCGAGGGGGGGAATATATGTCTTTTGACTTTAATGCATTTCTGGCTGAACATGGGATAAAACATCAGTGTACAATGCCATATACACCTCAATAGAATGGAGTTGCTGAACGAAAGAACCGGTCACTCATGGAGATGGTGAGGTGTATGGTCAAGAGTCAGGCTTTACCACATAGTTTCTGGCTTGAGGTTGTTCTGTTGGCATCATATGTATTGAATAGGTGTCCCACTAAAGCACTGCAGTCTATCGATCCATATGAGGCTTGGCATGGTCACAAGCCATCTATTTCTCATCTGCATGTTTTTGGTTGTCTGGCATATGCATTAGTGCTTGAAAAACATCGTAGGAAATTGGATGATAAAGCAGTAAAATGTATTTTTGTTGGGTATAGTTCTGAAAGTGAAGGCTATCGTCTGTATCATCCACATACTAAACACATTAATCTGGTTAGCCGTGATGTTGTTTTTGTGGAAGATGCTATTCAACCATTGCTTTCATGTACTAATGAGACATTTGTTAACTCCAAAGACATGTATGATACTTTGTGGCCTCTTTTTATAGGTGGACAGTCTAGTGCTAGTCCTAATGAGGCAACTTCTCAGCCTTTGTAGGTTTCATGTGATGATGGAGATCATTTCTCTCATGCAGATTTACGTGATGCACTTGCTGATGAGAGAGCTGATATTGAGCAAGCAAAAACTATGCCAAAATGGCTGGTGCAGACCTTGCGTGACAATAAATTAGATGCACCTCTGTCATATCATACTCAATCAGGCTCTCATAGTGCCTTTTTTGCATCAGATTGGTATGCTATGGCTGCCTAGTCTATGTGATGAGACTGAATCTATTTCGTTTGATGAAGCACAAAATTCTGAGCATTGGATGGCTGCAATGCAATCTGAATATGATGCTATCATGAAAAATGGTACCTGGTCTTTATGTGACTTGCCTCCTGGAAAGAAGGCCATTGGCACTAAGTGGGTATACAAGTTGAAGCGTAAAACTGATGGAACAGTTGACAGGTATAAAGCTAGGCTTGTTGCAAAGGGTTATGCACAGGAAAGAGGCATTGATTTTGATGAAACCTTTACTTGCCAAATGACTACTATTTGTAGCATATGTGCACTTGTAGCTCATCATGGTTAGAATGTACATCAGTTGGACATTAAAACAACATTTTTGAATGGTGACTTGCATGAAAAAGTGTATGTTTTTCAGCCCATGGATTTGTGTAGGAAGGGCATGAAAACCAGGTTTGCAGATTAAAGAAGGCATTATATGGTTTAAAGCAAGCACCACGTGCTTGGTATGAAAAGATACATGCCTATCTCATTGCACATGGTTTTGAGAACATTCCAGCTGAAAGCACCTTATATGTTAAGCGTGCTAATGATGTGCTTCTGATCATTGTGGTGTATGTTGATAACATGCTGCTCACTGGTCCTCATGACATGCATATTGCTGATTTTAAGGCTGATTTGCATGGCTCATTTGAGATGTCTGATTTGGGGCATTTGCATCACCATTTGGGAATTTACTTTATGCAAGTTGATGGTGGAATGGATTTGTGTCAAATGAAATATATTGAAACATTATTGCAGTGTTTTGGCCTTGAAGACTATAAGCCTATTGCCACTCCTATGGAGACAGGTTTACAATTGAGTCTTCATGATGCTGGAGATGCATTTGATGTTGTTCTCTATCAGCATGTTGTTGGATGCTTGATTTACTTATGCATTACTCGGCCAAATATTCAGTTTGCTATCTCAAAGATGAGAAGGTTTATGCATTTCCCAAGTGTCAAGCATTGGTAGGTGGTTAAGTGCATCTTTTTCTACTTGGGTGGTACCTAGCTACTTGGATTGTTTTATCCCAAGGGGAGATCACTACCACCAGATTTGCATGCTTTTTTTGATAGCGATTGGGTTGGTTGCTATGACACTCGTGTGTCCACCAATGGTTTTTGCTTCATGCTTGGTAGCTCATGTATATCTTGGTTGAGCAAGAAGAAGCCTACTATGGCCACTTCAAGTTGTGAGGCTGAGTATAGGGCATCTTTCATAGCGACTGTTGAGTGTGTGTGTGTGTGGCTCAGATGCCTTATGGATGATTTGGGTGTTGGTCAGTCTTCTGCCACCACCATCTTCACTGACAGTCAGAGCACATTGGC
This sequence comes from Ceratopteris richardii, assembly GCA_020310875.1. Lineage (NCBI taxonomy): Eukaryota > Viridiplantae > Streptophyta > Polypodiopsida > Polypodiales > Pteridaceae > Ceratopteris > Ceratopteris richardii. The sequence goes on from CM035429.1 coordinate 47,956,378, forward strand.
AGTTGCGAGGAACCATGTGTTCCATGCTCGCACTAAGCACATGGAGGTGCATTATCATTCTCTGCCTAGGGAGAATTTTGAAGCTTTTTGCAAAGCTTTGGGCTTACTTCCTTTTGTGGATTGATTCCACATAGTTTGACACTTCCTTATACATGAGTGCCAACTCCTTGTTCACCATGTCACTCCTAGGGGGGATTTGTTGATATATTTAGGTAGTGATGTGTGTGAACACTCTAGGACCAGCAGGGCACTTTTTTCCCTCTTTAGGAGGTTTTTTTTCCCCCGGCTTGTATATACGCCTATTGATCTAAGGGCTACTTATCTTTGTACATTCTAGTGGTAATACATTCAGTACTGTGTGTTGTGCTCCAAGCTTCTTCTTCTTCCTGGTTTTGTTCGCGTGCATCTAGAGACGTCTAACTCAAACAAAGTGTTCATTGGGAGCTGCTATATGCAAAAGTGGAGCTATAGCAATTGCTATCTTTAACATCTCCATACTTTGCTTCTATTCATCTCCCCAGTGAAAGGCTTTCCCTTTCCCTTCAAGTTGTTCTGTAATCATGACAAACATTTTGGCATAGTTCTTAATGAATCTTCATAGAATCTTGATAAATCTAGGAAGATATGTAGCTCTCCCAATTTTTGCGATTGTGGAGGCACACTCCGAGGTAGAAGATGGATTCATTTCCAGCTAAATTCTAGGATCACATACACAGAGTTCTTTGAATTTGTATTCCTCCCAGCCAAGTACTACCCCTCATTTATCCACTCTCTCTCAAGCCATAGACTAATGAGTCCACACATTACTTCATACATGTGTGCCGCATGGCACTCATGTGTGAGCCCATCTAAATATGTCTACTAGATGGTTCACAACTTTCTCCAAGGGTTACTCCAATGTAACATTTCCTTCCCCTTAATTCCATTTATGTCCTCAAAAATGGTATTGGAAGATCCTCTAAGAAAGAGAATTAATGGAATAGTACTCCCACTATATCCCCATGTATTCGGTGTACATGGTCAAATCTTCTTGTTGTTTTCCCATATCCTTCCCCTTAAGAAGACTCTTGGGAAGGTAACCTAAAATTGGGAAATCATCTCTAAAGGGCGCTAACAACACTCCCATGTAGCACTATCTTCTAAACTATGTTTCCACTTTACTAGAGTCTGTTTGTATAAGTGACTCCTCATCTGTTTCTCTCGAGTGTGTAGTATGCTCTCAAGCCCATGTGGAACAAATTGAATAGAAATAGGCTCTACTACCTCACTATCAGGAATGAGGTTGTTAGATACACCCCCCTTTTCTTAAGCTAGCTAACATGAAATACTAAATGGATCTAGCTATTCTCTAGAAGTTGGAGCTGGTAAGCCATATTTCCTATTCTCTTAAGTATTGGGAATGGTCCACAATGACATGAGTTCTTCAAAGCCTATGGACAATTGCATATAACTCCTTCTAATAGAAGGAGTAATTCTTTTGAGCAGGTTCTAACTTCTTGCTTTTAAAAGCCATTGGTTGACCTTCCTCAACTAAAACTACTTCTATTGCAAAATCACTTGCATGGTTCTCAACCATTAAGGGTTTATTGGGAACTATTATATGTAAAAGTGAAGTTGTAGAAGAGATGTTTCACACCTTTCTCTTAGGGTTACTCCAATGTAACAATTTTCCATGCTGGCCAAAAACCACCTTTGTGATCGAAGCTTAGGTTTCCAGACTCTCATGTGCCCACTATAGGATCCATGGGTGGAAGAAAAGTTTGCAGTACTTGCTTTGTAGATTAAAATGCTCCATTTCTCAAATTTTTATCTCTATCTACATCTCATACTACTACCCGATCATTTCCATGTCATCCTTCACATATTTATCTGCAATTTTCTAAGAAAATCACTAATTTTGCCCTAGATTTAGGGTTGTAAGTTTCCCTAATATGCTAAATTAGGTTACCCCAAATTTTTCCCAAAATTCAAATTTTATCCAAAAGATTTTGCATTACCCTTGAATTTTCCACTAAAAAATTTTGGTGTTGTTCCGCTTCATGTCAAGATCATACCTTTTCTCAATCAACATTTGAGATACAAAGTTATTGCTTCTTGACTCCCTCCTAACCATGTCACATTCACCCTCTCCTCCCACTCCATCCCATGCTTTTTTTGCCCACTCTAAGAGATGTATGGTTGTCAATTGGAAAACAGCCCTTTTCCACTAGGGAGGGTTTCTCATCAAAGAACAACCACATAACATTTACTTCCCTTTAATTCCATATTTTTCCTATAAAATGACAATGGAAGGCAGACGGATTGCGAGAAAATTTTCATGTACCTCTCTTGAACCTAGCCATATACGTATGCATAGACATGTCATCCATGTGTGTTATTTCTTCTACCTAAAGAAATCTCTTAAAATGCTAAATATTGTTGGGGATGTAAGGTTCATGTGACCTTACCCCTATATTCATATACATATATCATTTATAGAGCATTACCTCAAGAAGATCATTCTGTGGATTTTGAGCCTCCCATGCATATGTGTGCATCTCTCCTCTCCTCTCTCTCTCTCTCTCACTCCATCTCCTCCTTGCTCCTCTTGTTCAGACCAACAAAGGCCTTCATTGATATAAGAACTTGTTCAAGGCTAATGTGCAAGGAGCTTCAATGAAAGTTTAGGGTACAAATGTAGGTTGACATCTTTTACACAACATGTTGGTATTTTAGCCATAACTCGAGATAGCAAACTCAAATGGATGCGATTTAGAATTTTTTGTGTAGCTTACACAAAGAACTACAACTTCACAGAAGGGTGCAAGATTTGATTTGGAACAAAAAGGCATCAAATTTCAAAAAGCCATTGATTCAATCTTGATAGCATGTCCAAATTTTGGCTCTAACTTGAATTTTAGAGATCCGATTGAAGTGATTCGCAGTGTTTTGCATAGTTTGAGAAAGTGTCTACAAATTTCTGGAGGAACGTTAAGTCAAAATTTACAGTGCTAGGTCATCAAATCCAAAATACATACCAATAGTGCCAGAGGTGAATATGAAAATGATAGTATATGATTTTTTTGTTTGTATCTTGATTTAGACACCTCTGATTGAGGTGTTCTAAGCATCCTTGCATAGCTAAGAAAAAGTTCAAGTTTGATGGAGCAAAATATGAGATTCAAAGGGTATCAACCTTGAAATAGAAAAATATAGAGCAACACATTTTCAGCTTAGAAACCCTAATTGCATTTAGAGGTTCATTTTTCTTTGGAACTTTGGTTAAAGAGATTTTATGGTGTGCAAGCTCTTATTTTTAGAGCTTAAAGGCATTGGACATGTATGATCTATGTGGTAACTCCTCCATATGAGAGTAGAGCATGATCTGGTCAAGTGTTTGGCATGTAAGATGATATTGTGGTATACCTTTCCTCTATTATGCTTAGCATGACATGATTTTGCCACTTTACCTTGTGCTCACCTTACGGGGGTTGGTATTTACCTTGTGGTCACCTCATGGGCTTGGGGAGGCCACCCTTGGGGTGACCCCTCACCCTATGGGATGGAGATAGCCTTGCGAAAACCCCTCACCCTATGGGGTGGAGGGTCCCCTTGTGGCATCCCCTCACCCTATGGGGTGGAGGGCCATCCTTGGGGTGACCCCTCGCCCTATGGGATGGAGGGTAGCCTTGGGGCAACCCCTCACCCTATGGGGTGGAGGGTCCCCCTTGGGGCGACCCCTTGCCTTATGGGGTGGAGAATCGCCCTAGGGCGATCCCTTGCCCTGAGAATCACCTGGGAGATCATCGTGATGCAATAGGCCCTTTTCCCATATCAAACCATCATGGCCAAGAATTTGAGGCAAGAAAATTACCTAAAGAGTGGAGCATGGATAATGGGCATAGCCATGACCAATTCATTATGGGCATTGGACTTCATAGGCTGACTCCTTGTCCAAGGAAATATGGTGACTCCTCCAAGTGCCTTAGGGTGACCATGTGCCTTGGGGTGACCATGTGCCTTGGGGTGACCATGTGCCTTGCATCATGGAAAATTGATGCCAAGGGAAACTACTCCATTGAGGGCAATCCATTTTCTCAAATTTCTCTAAGGCCAAGGCATGGTTACATCTTGAGGGAAACTTGTGGACATCTTTGGGGCAAACATTCACCAATAGAGGCAATTCCAGACATGCAAGGATATCTCTTCTTGGGGGGGGGGGGGGCATGGGCTAGGGTGAGCCCTCTACCTTCTATGACACTATGGATGGCTAGGGCAAACCCTCTACCTCCAATGCACCACCCATGATGGGCAACCCATGTCTAGGGTGCCCTTTTGCCCACATTGCTCCACCATGGGTGACTCCTCTATCATATACCTCTAGGCGACTTTTGGAGACTCCCAATGAAGGCAACTTAAGAAGAAAGTACAAAGGGTGACATCTCTCCCCAAATTAGGCATAGGTAGGGCACCCACGTGGTGGTATTTTTCATGAGGGAATGAAGATAGGGTGATTGTGGTTCTCATTTATCAACTATTATGTTATGCACCACTTTTTATCTCCAGCGGCAAAAGCAACTAGATAATTGGAAGGCACCTATGGCTATACCCTAAAGGTATGGCTCCAATTGAAGGCTCTAAAGTGGGAAATTATCAAGCTGTGGAAGTTTTACTCTCTTAGAAGATTTCACACTCATTGCAAGGTGAATATGTGTAATAGTAAGGATCAAAGGCTTTGGCTTCTCATTTGTGTGGCAAATAGCATGACATTGTGATTGAGTAGTCTTGGTTAGTGTATCTTAGTATAGAGCCTGGTTTATGTCATTTGCACAATATTTTATTGTCAAAATGTCTCTTGTTGTTGACTTTTAAGCAATCAATTCTAGTCTCTGGATTGACTACTAGCTTGCTTGTAATGCCCATTTGATATATTTTTACTGTAAGCATCCTAAGTCTTAAGGAATTATGCTTTCCTCATCAGTGTTCTAATATTTTTCTCATCACTATGAATTCACTATCAAGCTGTATTCCTGCACACAAGCATGTCATAGGGTATACTTCCCTAAGTAAGAATCCTCCTTGAGTAGAATGAGTATTGGAATTGTGGTTTTGATGGCCTCTTCTACAATTTGGCATGCTTGATGGGACCCTTGCATGTTCTATGTGAGGTATCTATTGTAATAAGTAGTTGTTTCCTATATTAATTTTCTTGATTTTTTGAGTCTTGTGAGTGGGTACATGACCCATACTCAAGTGGATAAGGAGCCTCTTCATGTGCACAAGAGTCCCAAAAAGTCAACTCAACCTTCAATCGATCAACTCAACACCTCTTTGCCTTTAAATCTCTCCATTGATTTAGCTTCCATACCTCTTTCAAAAGAGAAGCCTAAAAGGAACCTCGACTTTGCTTCAGACACCTTAGAAGAAACTTAGGCACCAATGGAGAGCTTCTCAAATTTATTGTCCAAGTTAAATATTAAGTTCTAAATTTGGTCCTTTCACATAAGAGATCGGCACTTCTCTATAAATAACTAAGTTCCTACTATTTTACAAGTGTAATGTTACATTCTTCAAGCATCATGCATCTAGATGACTCTTCTAGAGCATTTACAATGCTTTTTGAGATTTTACAAGGGGTTTTAGGAAAAGAAAATTAGCCATTTATTGAAATGACTTCTTTCTTTTGCTTTCTTGTCCTCAGTCCTCTGCAATAGAATCCCATGCACAAGATGCGCATGCACACTCATTATTTTAAATACTTCTATAACATATACTAACATCCCCTAACCCGCTAACTAACTTATTATTGAAAGATTTTGATGCTAACATCTTTATTATAGGCACGTCAAATGAGATGGAGACTCCCTCATCAAGACAACTTAGAAAAGGGCCAATGTTTGAGACACAAACAACTAGTTTATTAGAGAATAGTGTCATAGCTATTCCAGCTTTTTGGTTGAAGAACCCAAACAAAGTGCCCCAACATACAATTATAGGAGATATTTACATCTACCACCATGGTACATCACATGAGTTTGTGAAAATTGTATACCTTATTTTGGCATTTTAGGAGATTTATAAAGATCCAAAGTTGGTAACAGCTTGGGAGAATTTACATATATCTAATTTTTTAAACATCTCCCTAGTTCACCTTGATACATAGAAATGCATGGAGTTTCTTTACAGATTTGAAGTTTAAGAGAAGTTACTAGGATGACCAGTGTTACAAACTTTGCAGGGTAGAGACAAGTGATCAAGGTAAATAAGAAAGCTATGGTGTGCACTTTAAAGTTCCTAGTAAGATTCGGCCATAGATTGTTCCGTGTTTCATTTTGCATGAATCAGGCACATAGATACATTCAGACGATCAAGCATTGCTAGTGCCTTTGTTTATGGTTTTTAATATCCAAAGCACTACAAAGACATAATGTTTGACCAGATTTCAAACGGGCATAATTCTTTTCAGGATTATAGTTTTCTTGGAGGAGGTATCATCCTTAGTAGGATTTTTTATCAATGTTTGAAATATAAAGGGTACCTCCTACCAGCCATATCAAGGGACACTCACGCGAAGCATAGCACACATATCAATATTCAATAGTAAAATCTCCCCAATCATCAAGAAGAGGAAAGGATGTACAGAAGTAATACTTGAAGCTTTCAAACCTCTTGTGGTATTTCTATAAGAAATGAATCACAAGAAGAGGAAGAAACCCTCATTATAGCATCCAATCCAATTGGTAGGAATATCAAATTCCCTAAGTGCAGGATGGGAGGAGAAGATGGCCGAGTCATTTGCAAACCAAACCCCACAAGCACCTTTAGAGCTGATAGTCATGCATTACAAGAGAATCGTCACAAAGACTAAACCAAATCCTCCTAACAAGCCTTCGTATCTATAAAGAAATTAAAGAGACTAACCAAAAGTAGAGAAGGAAAGGAGTCAAACTTCTATAACACCTGAAAGTACCTCTTCTTCCTTCTCTAAAACAGCTAGTTCACATATGTCATCCTTGACTAGAGCTATATCTTTTTGAACCATTTCATAACCACATGTAGAGATATCCAATACCCCATTTGAAGAGGCACGCTTACACGTCACACCACCCTCAGCCAAACCAAAACCTAATGTTGGAGTTAGACGTCTGCGGAAGCACGCGAACAGCACAAGGAAGAGGAAGAAGCTTGGAGCACAACACACAAGACTGAATGTATTACTAGAGAATGTACAAAGATCAGTAGCCCATTAGGGCAATAGGCGTATATACAAGCCGGGGGAAAAAAACCTCCTAAAGAGGGAAAAAAGTGCCCCGGCGGTCGTAGAGTGTTCACACACATCACTACCTAAATATATCAACAAATCCCCCCTGGGAGTGATGCGGTGAACAAGGAGTTGGCACTCATGTATAAGGAAGTGTCGAGCTATGTGGAAATCACTCCACAAAAGGAAGTAAGCCCAAAGCTTTGCGGAAAGCTTCAAACTTCTCCCTAGGCAGAGCCTTCGTGAAAAGGTCTGCAATGTTCTCCTGCGTGGGCACATATGCCAAGCTGATCTCCCCAGCAGAGAACCTCAATGTGCTTAGTGCGAGCATGGAACACAGGGTTCCTCGCAACTGCCAATGCGCTCTGATTGTCAGTGAAGATGGTGGTGGCAGAAGACTGGCCAACACCCAAATCAGCCATAAGGCGTCTGAGCCACACACACTCAACAGTCGCTGTGAAAGCTGCCCTATACTCAGCCTCACAACTGGAAGTGGCCACAGTAGGCTGCTTCTTGCTAAACCAAGATATACATGAGCTACCAAGCATGAAGCAAAAACCACTGGTGGACACACGAGTGTCATAGCAACCAGCCCAATCTGAGTCAGAAAAAGCATGCAAATCTGGCGGTAGTGATCCCCCCTTGGGATAAAACAACCCAAGTAGCCGAGTACCACTCAAGTAGCGAAAGATGCGCTTAACCGCTTTCCAATGCATGACTCCTGGGCAATGCATAAACCTGCTCATCTGTGAGACAGCAAACTGAATATCTGGCCGAGTAATGCATAAGTAAATCAAGCATCCAACAGCCTGCTGATATATTTCGTTTGACATAAAGCCATTCCACCATCAACTTGCATAAACTGAATGCCCAAATAGTGATGCAAATGCCCCAAATCAGACATCTCAAATGAGGCATGCAAATCAGCCTTGAAATCAGCAATATGCTTCTCAAGAGGACCAGTGAGCAGCATGTCGTCTACATAGACAACAATGATCAAAAGCACATCATTAGCACGCTTAACATATAAGGTGCTTTCAGTTGGACTGTTCTCAAAACCATGTGCAATCAGATAGGCATGTATTTTTTCATACCAAGCACGTGGTGCTTGCTTTAAACCATATAACGCCTTCTTTAACCTGCACACCTGGTTTTCATGCCCTTTCTGCACAAAGCCACGGAGCTGAAAAACATACACTTCTTCATGCAAGTCACCATTCAGAAATGCTGTTTTAATGTCCAACTGATGTACATTCCAACCATGATGGGCTGCAAGTGCACAAATGCTCCGAACAGTAGTCATACGGCATGTAGGTGCAAAGGTCTCATCAAAATCAATGCCTCTTTCCTGTGCATAACCCTTTGCAACAAGCCTAGCCTTATACCTATCAACTGTACCATCAGGTTTACGCTTCAGCTTGTATACCCACTTAGTGCCAATGGCCTTCTTGCCAGGAGGCAAGTCACATAAAGACCATGTACCATTCTTCATTATAGCATCATATTCAGATTGCATAGCAGCCATCCAATTTTCTGAATCTTGTGCTTCATCAAAAGAAACAGGCTCATTCTCATCACAGAGACTAGATGCAGCCATAGCATAGCAATCTGATGCAAAGGAGGTACTATGAGAGCCTGAACGAGTACGATATGACAAAGGTGCATCTAATTTGCTGTCATGCAAAGTCTGCACCAGCCATTTTGGCATAGTTTTTGCCTGTTCAATATTAGCTCTCTCATCAACAAGTGCATCATGTAAATCTGCATCAGAAATGGCATGATCTGCATCATCATATGAAACCTGCAAAGGCTGAGAAGTTGCCTCATTAGGACCAGCGCTAGCCTGTCCACCTGTAAAAAGAGGCATCAAAGTATCATACATGTCTTTGGAGCTAACAGATGTCTCCTTAGTACATGAAAGCAATGGCTGAATAGCATCTTCCACAAAGACAACATCACGGCTAACCAGAATGCGTTTAGTCTGTGGATGATACAGACGATAGCCTTTACTTTCAGAACTGTACCCAACAAAAATACATTTTACTGCCTTATCATCCAATTTTCTGCGATGTTGTTCAGGCACTAATGCATATGCCAAACAACCAAAAACACGCAGATGAGCAACAGATGGCTTGCGGTCATGCCAAGCCTCATATGGAGTGATAGACTGCAAAACTTTCGTGGGACACCTGTTCAGTACATATGCTGCACACATGACAACCTCAAGCCAGAAACTATGTGGTAAAGCTTGACTTTTGACCATGCACCTCGCCATCTCCATGAGTGACCTGTTCTTTTGTTCAGCAACTCCATTCTGTTGAGGTGTATACGGCACTGTACACTGGTGTTTTATCCCACGTTCAGCCAGAAATGCATTAAAATCTGAAGACATATATTCCCCCCCTCGATCAGAACGGAGGGTGCCCATTTTACATGCTGACAGATTTTCAGCCAAAACCAAAAACTGTTTGAAGCACATGAACACTTCGGGCTTTGCTTTGAGTGGATATACCCATGCATGCCTGGAAAAATCATCAATGAAAGTCACGAAGTAAAGGTAATTTCCAAAAGAGGGTGTCTGCATAGGACCACAGACATCACTATGTACAAGCTGCAATTTCTGCATAGCCCGAACTGAACCATCTTTTGGAAAGGAAGAACGCTGCATTTTGCCCAAAATACAGCCTTCACAAACATGTTTTCCAGGTGCCTCAAGTTTGGGCAAAGAGGACACCATTTCAGATTTCTGCAGGCGTAACAAACTAGCAAAATTCAGATGACCAAAGTGTGCATGCCAAAGCTTTGCATCTGACATAGCCTGAGAATCATGAACTGCACATGCCGAATCATTCACAGATTTTTCATAGTCTATGAGCTTATACAGCCCACGACATAAAATGCCAGAAGCAATAATCACATCGCCATTTGAGAGATCATGGACTGTACACCTGTCATCAACGAATTTCACAACCAAGCCAATCTTGGCTAATGCAGAAACTGATAACAGGTTCTTTTTTATCCCTGGCACAAATAAAGCATCTGACAAAGTGAAAGAACTACCATCAGCAGTAGTCAGAATGATCTTACCAACTCCCATAACAGGATAAGAGGAGTTATTGGCGCATGTGACAGTATTCCCTGTAGGGGCAGGCTCGAGTGAAGAGAAGAAACTGCGCTGCGAGGTAATATGTTTGGTTGCCCCACTGTCAAAGTACCAAACATCTGAGTCTACTGCAGACATGCACTGATCATGAGAAGATGGGTCAAAACTGCAAACAGTAGTAAACGCCCATTCTTCTTCCTGCACAAGATTTGCAGACTCTGTTTTTGGTGTAGAGGCCTCTGCAACAACCATTCCAGCCTCTTTCTTTGCCTCTTTAGCAGCCAGTTTTGGACAGTTCTTTATAATATGATCATTTCCTTTACAGTACTTACAGAACAATTTCTACTTTTCTGATTTCTTCTCATCTTTATCCTGGTTCTTCGATTGTGCAGCATTTGCAGATTTCTGCTTACTAGTAGAAGAGCTCCATTTTCCTTTGCCCTTCTGACTAGCCAGGAAAGCTTGATCTGCAACACGCATAATGGACCTGTTTTGCCTGGACTGATCTTCCTGCAACAGAACAGAGACTAATTCCTCAAATGACAAGGCATTCGGATTGCCTTTCATCATCAATCGAAGAGTAGAGGCAAAACTCTGATATGAATCAGGAAGGCCATTCAGAACGGTCTGCACAAGTGAGCTATCTGGTATAACCTCATCAGCAGAAATCAATTGTTCCTTCAGGTCTTTGATCTTTGTAAGAAAATTGTCCATCGAATCACCTTCATTCATGTGCTCACTCTCCAACTGTTTTCGGAGGTAAGCAACACGAGCCTCATTCCTAGCCTGGTACAAAGTGGTAAGTGTATCCCAAGCATCCTTTGCTGTTCTGCAAGAGCGAATGTGAGGAATAATGGCACGTTTGACAGACAAAGCTATCAATGCATGTGCCTGGGCATCTCTGCCATCCCAACGAATCTGCTCTGCAGTAGGTGCAACAGAAACAGCAGCACGAACAGGAATCTGCGGAATATCATCTTCGACACCATCTTCATCAGCTCCAACGCCTGTATTTGTAGTACCTGTCGTTACAGGTGTAACAGGACGTCTTTCAACACCCTGCACAATGTTCCACAATCCTTTTGCAACCAGTACATGTCGCATCATATAAGCCCATAATGGGTAGTTGGTACCATCCAACTTATCCTCAACAGCCAACATACGGAATACATCACTGCTTTCAGCCATGGCCGGTGACTAAAATACCTTGATGCAGAAAATTGACTGTATCTCAAAAAGTTGAACAAAACTGCCCAGACGAGTTCTGCTAGACCTGTAGCAAACTTCGAGACGCTTAAACTGGCGAACAGAAACTGGTATATACCTTTGGCACAAAAGGACGAAATAGCCTGCACAAGCACTGCGATAGTGCGTTCGGAGGCCGAAACGAGCTCAGATCGCGATTTCGGCACCACATAGGGAAGCTGTTTTGATCTCGAAAACACCCTGAGTATGCTCACCAAATTTTGTGCGAATCTGAGACTGCAAACGGAGGAGTGTCGACGGCGCCGTAGAAGAATCAACGACCTGCTCTGATACCAATTGTTGGAGTTAGACGTCTGCGGAAGCACGCGAACAGCACAAGGAAGAGGAAGAAGCTTGGAGCACAACACACAAGACTGAATGTATTACTAGAGAATGTACAAAGATCAGTAGCCCATTAGGGCAATAGGCATATATACAAGCCGGGGGAAAAAAACCTCCTAAAGAGGGAAAAAAGTGCCCCGGCGGTCCTAGAGTGTTCACACACATCACTACCTAAATATATCAACACCTAACACTTCTTCAATGGACCCCACATTCAACATTGTTGATATACCATATCCATCTACATCCATCCTTGTACCATCACCACCTCATTATACATTACCACCCATATTTCATATCACCACGCCTCCACCTCTTCAATAGATGACAATATGTAAGTGACATTGAGAAGGGGAATATACTAGGAACCCAAAAAGATTAGAGAAGGAAGAAGTGATGGAATACACAAAGATAAAATTTTGTAGAAAGAGTTACAAGAAAAAAGGATCCAATATAGCAAGACCTTGACACACATAGTTACAGCTCAAGAGGATCTTGCAAAGGCCATGAACATGGTATGAACTCCTATGGCTATAGAAGCTTTGCCTAAAATTCAACTTCAAATGAAGACAGATGAAGTTACAAAGAGTAGGAATGACCATGAGTATATGCTAGAGCAATTCCTCAGCACACAAGCACTAGCATTTGTAGAAATACCACAAAAGAAAAACCATGATGAAGCATTAGGGATTTTCACATTTCCCTTATAGCTTGAAGAGCAATTGTGCTTACAATGGAACAATTTCAAAGCAAAGAATAAGAGCTTAGAGAATTGCTACAAGAAACCAAGATATCCCATGACCTACTATTATATTAGGATGCCGGAGGAGGTGCAAAGAAGATCTCACAACTTCAAGAAATACTTGAACAGCAAAGAAATGTTATGGCATTACACAAGGACAAGATTGAGGATCTAAGGAACCAAATAAATGACCTACAGAATGCACATGATTCAAAACCATCACTTCCCTGTGGAAGAAGCTACAAGATCACCTCCATTACCATCTCCATAGTTTGAGCAACCTTAACCAATGCAGTCAAACCTTGAAGTGATCCTACAAGACGATGAGCCCTTGTTCCCTCTAGAAGTGGATTTAAATGATTATCCACCATATGAGAACCTGCAAACATGGAGCAATGAGATATGCATTGAAGATATGAATGAAAGGTTTATTGAGTTTTAAAAAAAAATTCTTATTAGGAGTTTGGTAAAGGTATTAGCTGCTAGAAAAGCTCTACATCTCCTATACCCTACACTAGCACCATTCATACTCATGAAAGAACCATAAAGGTAGTATCTTACCCAATGTGTGGGCAAGACATAAGTAACAATTTACTCTTTGACATAGAAGACCTTGACCACTTAATAGATGTTGTATATGATTGTAAAGAGAGAGAGACTCATTGGAAAAAATTGGCTCAACTATCCTCAACTTCTAGCCCCACCAAAGAATAAGTTGACCCATGACTACATGCTCAAAATGATCAAATATGCATAGAAAATGGAAAATGTACCAGACCTTGCTCTCTCAATGACTGGGGGGGGGGATTGTATATGATTAGAACTTAAAATTGTTTTGGCACATCTTTTTCACTTCTAGCACTTATATTTTCAATCTTGTTTATTTTTGTAGTAGTTTTATTCATCTCTTTATGCTCATGTATCACGTGTACTTTTCATGTAGTTTTTATCTAAAAAAAAGATTAAAAAGAAGAAAAAAAGAGAGAGGACAAAAATAAAGAGAGAAAGACTTTCATTCCTATATTATTTTCTAGTCATTGCAACCAAACTTTGTAGATAATGAAGATATCAAAGTTGTATGGAATCACTTGCAAAGGAAAATTAAGACAAGTTTGCACATCAAAGACATAGATGGTTTAGAGGCATTATTCAATGCAATAATCATACACTTCAAAGCTCTAGAATGAGTTTTGAAGACCACATACTACTCACTTGAACTCTACTAGGACAACCTTCCCAAATACCTTTTCAAGAACAACAAGAACTAGTAGGAGGGAGTTGTTACACATAGGTGATAGTGCATTATTTTTTTTCACTCTTACAAAAAGTTTGAAGGGGATATTTCTAGCTCCTTGTAGTGAGACTTACCATTTTGGATAGTGCCACAATGCTCGTCTATCCCCCTTAGTGAAGAAGTACAGAAAAACATAGAGTAAGAGTTTATTGTATGTAAGTTTCAAAAATAGATGGTCTGAATATAGTTTTTGGTTGAGATATTAACCATAAAAATCCATAACAATCTCCCACTAAAGTCCAATATGGCTTATACGAACAAGGAAGAAAAGTAAAATAATGACAAATAATATTCGAGTATGAGTATATGACCAATACCTCCCACATGATGGGCATGTTAGTGTACAAGTGACTATGCAAAACGAGATCAAGTGACCCCATCCCACCACACTCAACCAAACCAAAACCTAACACTTCTTCAATGGACCCCACATTAAGCATTTTTTATATACCATATCCATCTACACCCATCCTTGTACCATCACCACCTCATTATACATTACCACCCATATTTCATATCACCACGCCTCCACCTCTTCAATAGATAACAAGGTGTAAGTGATGTTGAGAAATAGGATATACTAGGAACCCAAAAAGATCAGAGAATGAAGAAGTGATGGAATACACAAAGATAGCAATGTTGTAGAAAGAGTTACAAGGAAAAAGGATCCAACATAGCAAGATCTTGACAGACATAGTTACAACTCAAGAGGATCTTGCAAAGGCCATGAACATGGTACGAACTCCTACGGCTATAGAAGATTTGCCTAAAATTCAAGTTCAAATGAAGACAAATGAAGTTACAAAGAGTAGGAATGACCATGAGTATATGCTAGAGCAATTCCTCGACACACACACACACTAGCATTTGTAGATATACCACAAAAAAAAACCATGATGAAGCATTTGAGGTTTTCACATTTCCCTTATAGCTTGAAGAGGGATTGTGCTTACAATGGAACAATTTTAAAGCAAAGAATAAGAGCTTAGAGAATTGTTACAAGAAGACAAGACAGCCCATGACCTACTATTATATTAGGATACCCGAGGAGGTGCAAAGAAGATCTCACAACTTCAGGAAATACTTGAAGAGCAAAGAAATGCTATCGCATTCCATAGGGACAAGATTGAGGATCTAAGGAACCAAATAAATGACCTACAAAATGCACATGATTCAAAACCATCACTTATCCATGTGGAAAAAGCTACAAGATCACCTCCACTACCATCTCCATAGTTTGAGCAACCTTAACCAATGGAATCAAACCTTGAAGCAATCCTACAAGTTGATGAGCCTTTGTTTCCTCTAGAATTGGAGTTAAAAGATTATCCACCATATGAGAACCTGCAAACATGGAGCAATGAGATATGCATTGAAGATATGAATGAAAGGTTTATTGAGTTTGAAAAAATGATTCTTATTAGGAGTTTAGTAAAGGTATTGGCTACTAAAAAAGCAGTACATCCCCTATATCCTACACTAGCACCATTCATACTCATGAAAGAACAATAAAGGCAATATCTTACTCAATGTGTGGGCAAGACATTAGTAACAATTTACTCTTTGACATAGAAGCCCTTGGCCACTTAGTAGATGTTGTATATGGTTGTAAAGAGAGAGAGAGACTCATTGGAAAGAATTGTCTCAACTATCCTCAACTTCTAGCCCCACCAAAGAATTAGTTGACCCATGACTACATGCTCAAAATGATCAGACATGCATACAAAATGGAAAATGTACTAGATATTGCTCTCTCAATGAATAGGGGGAGGGGAGGGGAATAGTATATGATTAGAACTTAAAATTGTTTTGGCACATCTTTTTCACTTCTAGCACTTACATTCTTCAAGCTTCTTTATTTTTGTAGTAGCTCTATTCATCTCTATATGATCATGTATCACTTGTACTTTTCATGTAGTTTTTATCTTTAAAAAAAAGATTAAAAAGAAGAAAAAAAGAGAGAAGACAAAAATAAAGAGAGAAAGAGTTTCATTCCTATATTATTTTCTACATTGCAACCAAACTTTCTAGATAATGAAGATACCAAAGTTGTATGGAATCACTTGCAAAGGAAAATTCAGACAAGTTTGCACATCGAAGACATAGATCGTTTAGAGGCATTATACAATGAAATGCTCATATAATTCAAAGCTCTAGAATGAGGGTTGAAGACTACATACTACTAACTTGAAGTCCACTGGGCAACCTTCCCAAATGTCTTGTCAAGAACAACAAGAACTCGGAGGAGGGAGGTGTTACACATAGGTGGTAGTGCACTATTTTTCTGCACTCTCTTACAAAAAGTTTTAAGGGGATATTTCTAGCTCCTTGTAGTGTGACTTACCTTTTTGGATGATGTCACAATGCTCCTCTATCCCCATCAATGCAGAAGTACAAAAAATTATAGAGTAAGAGTTTATTGTATATAAGTTTCAAAAATAGATGGTCTCGATCCAATTTGTGGTTGAGATACTAACCATAACAATCCATAACAATCTCCCACTAAAGTCCAATATGGATGATATGGACAAGGAAGAACAGTAAAATAATGACAAATAATATTCGAGTATGAGTATATGATTGATACCTCCCACATGATGCACATTTTACATAGTGTACAAGTGACTATGCAAAACAAGATCAATTGACCCCCATCAAGTGTGTCTATAGTGTCTAAAACCTATGGTAGAGCTTTTGTCAAAGCATCTAGTGCATTTTCTTATTTTTGAATCTTATCAAGTAAAATGTGCTAAGAGGCTAAGCAATCATGAATTAAGTGATACTCTACCTCAATGTGCTTGGTCTTTGCATGATAGGCCGGATTCTTAACCAATGCAGTAGCACTATAATTATCATGAGTAAACAAGATGCATGCTAAGGTATGCTCATGTCACATGCAAATCTAGAAAGCTACTAGGTTTCCTTACATTCCTCACTTGTTGTAGCATACTTTGTTTCTATAGAGGAAATGATTGTATGTTCTTAAAGAGGAGACCTCCAAGAAATAGCACCACTTGTGAAGTGAAAAATGCACCCTGAAATAGACTTCCTTTTGTCTAAACAACTATCATAGTTAGATTTTGTGTATCCAATCATGGATGCATCACCTCTACCCAAACATGATTACATATTCTTAGTGCCACTCAGATATCTCAATATCATTTTAGTTGCATCTCAATCAGTCTTGCCAAGATTCAAGATATATTTGCTCACAACTCCCATTGCAAATGCAATGTCTAGTCCCATAGCTACCATAGCATACATGAGAGTATCAATAACAAATTGATAAGCAATCCAGGTCATGAATTGCTTCTTCTCATTTGATTAGGACTATCATTCTTTGTTTGATTGCTTCAAAAAGTATCTAGCACATGTGGAGAATCATACAAGTAGATCACTCAAGAAGCTTAGATCTAATGGAGGGGGAGAATACTTCTCCAAAGAGTTTGATGAATTCTTGCAGGATAAAGGTATCAAAAGAGAAGTGACTACCAGGTACTCTCCTCAATTGAATGAATTGTAGAGAGAAGAAACAAGACATTGGTTGGATCAACCAGAACAATGCTTGAAGAGAAGAGGTTGCCACATTATCTATGGGCAGAGGCTATTTCAATTGTTGTGTACCTTGTCAATAGACTACCATGCAAATCACTCCAAGTATGACTCTTTATGAAGCATGGTATAGAAGAAAATCTAGTCTTGGACATTGCAAGGTGTTTTGTTGTTCATGTATCGTCACAAATAAGAAGTAAGCTAGATGAAAGGGCAACAAAGATAATGTTTATTGGGTATGACTCAACTCAGATGGGTTACAGGTTCTATAATCCTTCAACCAAGCAATTCACTACAAGTAGAGATGTTGTATTTGAAGAACATAGGTCTTGGTATGATGAAGACAAACAAAAGGTAGCTCTACCATATGATCTTGATTCTAATTTCCATCAATCAAGAAACAAGCATAATACATGGGTCTAGGATCCAAGAAGTGATACAAATTGTGACCAAGATGAAAAGGACAAGGATTACAAGCTATGGAAATCATGAGGCAAAGCAAGGATGTAATATTGCGGAGAATGCTCAAAGCAAGCACTTAGAAGGTCAACATGGGAGAAAACACAACCAAAAAGTTATGGATATGATTCCATGTTTTTTACAAAGCATTAAATCTACTAAAAGCCATGAAAGAAGAAATAGATGAATCGAAGGAGATTAACACATGGGATTTGGTTCCAATGTCACCCAATCAAAAAGGTAATCTGTTGCATATGGGTATATAAGGTTAAAAGAAACTCAGATGGATCAGTTTGTAGGTACAAGGCAAGTTTGGTTGCCGAAGGATTCTCACAAACTCATGGTATAGACTATGAGGAAACATTCTCACTAGTTGCAACGATGACTACAATCAGAACATTGATAAGTGTAGCTACTGCAAGAAATTGGAGACTCATCCAACTTGATGTAAAAAATGCATTCCTAAATGGTTGTATAAGTGAAGAGGTATACATGTCACAACCATTAGGTTTTGAAAATCCTAGTCATGCATCTTATGTTTGCATACTTAAGAAAGCATTGTATGCATTGAAAGAAGCTCACATAGCTTTACAGGTTGGTTATCTACCTTCAAGATCAAGGATTCAAAGCTAGCAACTCAAATCCTTGTTTATTCATCAAAATGGATCACAATGAGGTTATCTATCTATGTATATATGTAGATGATATTATTGTGATAAGTGATGATCTAAATGGCATTCAAAGCATCAAGAGACACATGCAAGAGGAGTTCAAAATTAGTGACTTAAGTGAGCTCACATATTTCCTAGGTATGCGAGTGATTTACAAAGATGAAGAGATGTATCTAACTCAGGGAAGATACATTCAAGTCCTACTTTTCAAATTCAGAATGGAGAACGCAAAGATTGCAGGTACACCTTTGGAATTGAACCATAAACTAAGTGTTTATGAAGCTGAGCAGATTGATGATCCTAAAGAGTATCAAAGCTTAGTTGGTAGCTTGATATATGACCAGACATATCATAAAGTGTGGGAGTGTTGGAGTTTGAGGTCTGTGGAAGCACACAAACAACACAAGAAAAAAGAAGAAGATTGGAGCACAACACACAATACTAAATGTATTACCACTAGAATGCACAAAGATAAGTAACTCATCATGGCAATAGGCATATATACAAGCCAGGGGAAAAAAACTCCTAAAGAGGGAAAAAAGTGCCTCGACGGTCCTAGTGTGTTCACACACATCACTACCTAAATATATCAACAAATCCCCCGTGGGAGTGATGCAGTGAACAAGGAGCTGGCACTCATGTATAAGGAAGTGCCAAGCTATGTGGAATCAATTCACAAAAGGAAGTAAGCCCAAAGCTTTGCGAAAAGCTTCAAACTTCTCCCTAGGCAAATCCTTCGTGAGAAGGTATGCAATGTTCTCCTGCATGGGCACATATGCCAAGTTGATCTTTCTAGCAGAGAACCTCTCCCTGATATAATGATAATGCACCTCAATGTGTTTAGTGTGAGCATCGAACACAAGGTTCTTTGCAATTGCCAGTGCACTTTGATTGTCAGTGAAGATGGTGGTGGAAGAAGACTAACCAACACCCAAATCATCCATAAGGCATCTGAGCCACACACACTCAACAATGGCTATGAAAGCTGCCCTATACTCAGCCTCACAACTAGAAGTGGCCACAGTAGGCTGCTTCTTGCTCAACCAAGATATGCATGAGCTACCAAGCATGAAGCAAAAGCCACTGGTGGACACACAAGTGTCATAGCAACCAGCCTAGTGAGAGTCAAAAAAAGCATGCAAATCTGGTGGTAGTTGATGGAGAGTGTTAATCTCCTTCAGAATAACCTACTCTTGTGATTAGAGCACCTCTATACCAAGAGTAAGTCAAAAACTTCACAACACAAAAGTCTGCTGCACAATTTTTTCAAATTAATCCGACAAACATGTAAAGTTTTTTATGAAACTTTGTATGGAGTGTCGCCTAGAGATTGCGCACCTCCTTCAAGTTAAAGTTCTTCAAAAGGTTTAGTATAACTTGAGAAATCACCTTCACAAGTTACCTATATCTGAGACTGTCATTCTGAATAGTCGACTTCACACCTGTAACTTTTAAGACTTGGTTCTCCTTGAATAGAACCCGTTTAAACAAATGCTTCTGGTTACGAGTAGCTTATCTTCTAACTTAAAGATTAAGCTTTCACTCATGCAAAACTTTAAAGTATGCACTGAGAAATGATCAAAACATTGATCACTGGAAATGCGCCTGTTTCAGTAAACTTTGAACACTCAACACATATGAATGTTCCTACTGACAATTCTCGTTTTCTGTTTACAATTAAACTCTGAAACTTAAGCTATAGATAGATTAACTATAGACTTAGATATCCTCAAAAGGATTTCACAAATCATCTATCACAGATGAAGAACACACAGAAATTTCGGCGCAATATTTCTTCGATTACTCAGACAGTTACAGTTGAGTGATGAGAGGAAAACTCAACTAACTTTTCATATGTCTCATGACATCTAACTTCTCATTCTCTCTCATTGTCTCTTATTCTATCATCTATGCCTCTCTCATTCTTTCCCTCATACTTTGCGCCTCGACATTTTCCAAGTATTTATAGATAAATTTGTACAAGCTTATAACGCTGACTATACTACTGTACATATGTGTACAACTTTTTCCGATTCTTCTTCCAAGCTTCAAAATTTGTTCTTTTCTTCCTCCTTTCATCTTTCAACTCTTCATGAACTGAAAACTATAAAAGTGATCATTTCCGGTAACATTCCGGTGACTTTACTGTGACCTTCCGGTACTGTTCCGGTGACCTTCCGGTGACCTTTTTAAGGAAATTTTTGCTGAAGTTTCTGCGGACTTAAAGACCTTCAATTGTTGATTGTCTTGCACCAACAGCTCCCCCTCAATCATCAATTGAGGTTTTCTCTGTCTTCTTTATTCCTGCCATATCTTTAAACCTTTGTAACTTAGGTCCATCCAAACTTTTTGTAAGCATATCAGCTGTCTGATCTTTTGTTGAAGTATGGATTACTTCAACCTCTTTATCCATCACCTTCTCTCTTAGAAAGTGATACTGAATCTCAATGTGTTTAGTCCTGGCATGAAAAACAGGATTAGCAGCTAAATATAATGAACTCATATTATCTCCAAATATAATTGGTGTCCTCTGTATAGTGTCAAAATTCTTCATTAAAGTCTTTAGCCAAAT
This sequence comes from Ceratopteris richardii, assembly GCA_020310875.1. Taxonomy (NCBI): domain Eukaryota; kingdom Viridiplantae; phylum Streptophyta; class Polypodiopsida; order Polypodiales; family Pteridaceae; genus Ceratopteris; species Ceratopteris richardii. The sequence continues at coordinate 47,977,598 of CM035429.1, forward strand.
CACTTCCTTTGCGGCTTCAACCATGCCTTTGTACTCAGCTTCGGTAGAAGACAAAGCAACTGTATGTTGCTTCTTGGAACACCATGAGATTAGCTTATCTCCCACATAACACATGTATCCATAGGTTGACCTTCTGTCATCTGGATTACCTGCCCAATCTGCGTCATTGTATATTTTGATATTTGTATCTGATGTAAAACCATAATACAAACCTTCTTTGAGTGTACCCTTAATGTACCTCAACACCCTTTGTCCTGCAATCCAATGTTCTTTCCTTGGACAGTGCATGAATTGAGACAATACTCCTACTGCATATGATAAATCAGGTCTGGTTAAAGTAGCATAAATAAGACTACCAACCAAACTCTGATATTGTCTCACATCCTTGAATTCTTCACCTCCAAACTTACTCAATTTGTGATTCACCTCCATTGGAGTAGGTGCTATCCGGCAATCATTCATTTTAAACTTGATTAACAAGTTCTTCAAATATCTTTCTTGGGTCACGAATACTCCATGCTGAGTATATGTGATCTCCATACCCAAGAAGTATGACAAGTCTCCCAAGTCACTTATCTTGAACTCCTTTTCCATTTGCTTCTTGAGTCTTTGTATTCCTGACTCATCTGTTCCTGTAAGGATTATATCATCAACATATATGCACATGTATATGAAACCATTATCACTTGCTTTTATAAGCAGACTACTATCTGCTTCAGACACCTGGAAGCCAAGTTCTTTCAAGAACTTTACAAGTCTATAGTTCCACGCTCTTGGGGCCTACTTCAAGCCATACAAAGCTCTCTTGAGCTTGCACACATGATCTGGATACCTTTTATCTCTGAACCCTTGAGGTTGCTCCATGAATACATCATCTGAAATATAACCATTCAGAAAAGCATTTTTTACATCTAACTGACATAACTTCCAACCTTTACTCGCAGCAACAGCTATGAGTGTTCTGATGGTTGTCATCTTTGCCACTGGACTATAAGTCTCATCATAATCAACACCATAAGTCTGAGCAAACCCTTTGACAACAAGTCTAGCTTTGTATCTAGACACACTTCCATCTGCAAATCTTTTGGTCTTGTAGACCCACTTGCATCCAATAATCTTCTGGCTATTTGGTTTAGGAACTAAATCCCATGTTTGATTTTCCACCAATGCATCATGTTCTTCTTGCATAGCTTTCTCCCATTTTTCCTTACCTTTTGCCTCTTCACATGTAGAAGGGTCTTCATCTGTTTTCATTATGTAAGCATAATCTTTCGTCGCCAAAAATGAAGTATCATAACTGTATCTTGTAGGTTGCCATCTATTTCTTGATGACCTTCTGAGTTCTCCACTCCTTGAAGTTTCTGGTTCTTCACACTCAGGATCAAATCTTGGCCTTTGTTCAACTTCTTCCTGCTCTTCATAATTTTCTTCTTCATCAATTATTTGAACCTTTGATTTACCTTTCTTTTGACTCACTTCTTCTTCATCACCTGTATTGTTATTAACTGTTCCTGCATACCAAGAACTTTGCTCATCAAACGTAACATCTTTCGAAACCAGAAAATGTTTTGTGGATGAATTCCACAACCTGTATCCCATCTGTCTGTCATCATAACCAATGAAAACATATTTTTCAGCTTTAGGTTCCAATTTGTGTCTTAATTGTGATGGCACATATGCATATGCCACACATCCAAATACTCTGCAGTGATCCAGGGTAGGTCTTTTACCCCACCAAGCTTCATATGGTGTCATACCCTGCAAGGCTTTACATGGTAACCTATTGACCAAATAAGTAGCTGTATTTACAACTTCAGCCCACAAATAATTAGGGCAATTTTTCTCATTCATCATGGACCTTGCAAACTCAACAAGAGTCCTATTCCTTCTTTCTGCTACACCATTTTGTTGAGGAGAATACCTGCAAGTAACTTCCCTTTTTATACCTGCATTCCATAAGTAATCACTGAATTCGTTGGAAAAATACTCTCCCCCTCCATCTGATCTTAGTCTCTTCAGTTTATAACCTGTAGTTCTTTCTGCATATGCATGATAATGTATGAATGTATTGAATACTTCTGACTTATCCTTGATCACATAGATAGTGATCCATCTAGTAGCATCATCAACATAAATCACATAATACCTTGACCCATTTATACTGAAATCTTTTGATGGTCCCCACACATCTGTGTGTACCAACTCAAGCTTCTCTGAGTGCATAAAACCATACTTGGAATAAGAATTCTTATGAGCCTTACCTACTTGACATGCCTCACATTTGTATGTCATATGTTGACCTGCAACATTAGGCAATCCAAGCACTGAACCATTGTTAATCATATCTTTAATACCTCTTTCATTGAAATGTCCAAGCCTCTTGTGCCAAAGATCTAACTCAGAAATCTTATGTCCTGCATATGTAAACATGGCCTGACCAATGTTGCCTTGAATCTTCAGTGTAAACAGTCTTCCTTCTTTCTTTCCTGAAACAATCTGTTTATACCCTTGACTGGGATCTTCCACGTATACTCCTTCATTAGTGAATCTTACTTCATATCCCTTTTCAACAATTTGTCCTACACTTATCAAATTCTTAGGAATTGTAGGAACATACAGAACCTTACCCAATAAGGTACTACCATCTTTAGCTTTCACTGATCCAATTGACTTCACTTTATGCTTTGTGTTGTCACCTGTTTGAACAACATGATTAGAAACTTTATTCTCCAAATCAGTCATCAATGATATGTTACCACTCAGGTGATTGCTACACCCTGAGTCAATGTAGAAGACTCTTTGATCTTCATTCTGCCCTTCACAAGTAGCATTCAATATCAATGTTGAATCCTCCTTCTGTTCTGAAGCGTAATTGTAGTAGGTATTGTTATATTGTTGACTTTGGAATCCTCTACCTGCATTTCTTCCAAAGTAACTCCTACCACCTCTGCCTCTGAAATTTCCTCTTTGATTTCTGCCACCTCTTCCTCTTGCATTGTAACTTTGACTATATCCATTATTACTTTGAGTATTGTGCCAACAATCATTAGCTAAATGATTTGTCTTACCACAAATCCAGCAAGCTTTGCCTCCATCTTTGTTGTTTCTGCCTCTTCCTCTACCTTTGCCACCTCCTCTTCCTCTTAGGAAGTTGGCTTGGCTAGTTGTTCCTTCATCTTCATTTGCTTGTTGCTTTCCTTTGCTATTCTTCTTTTTATCTTTTGAGTACATTGCATGACCTGCACTCTTGTCACCATCTCCTTTAACATCATTCTCAAATGTTAGCATATGACCTAGCAACTGATTTAAATCTGGAGTGAAATGATCAAGTGATAACTCTGTAGACAAAATAAACGGCTTCCATTTGTCATCACCTCTTAAGCCTGTAAGAATTTGCCTTACCAATTTATCCTCTTCGATATCTTCATCAACAGCTCCTAAAGCATTTGCAATATCTTTCATTCTTGTCACATAGTCTGAAACGGACTGAGAAGCCTTCTTCTTAAAGGTGGTAAACTCTGCCCATAAGGATGCCTTCCTTGACTTAGTAGTATTCTGGAAATGCTCCTCCAACGCATTCCAAATATCAGTTGCACTTTCAAGACCTCGAATATGAGGTAACAAGTAATCATTGACTGCCATATAGATAATGCTCCTAGCTTGAGCATCTTTCTTCATCCAATTTTTCAGATCTGCTAACTCTTCCCTAGTCGGAACACTAGGATCTCTGAACTGTGGCTTTTCTTCTTCTCCTGTGATATAAGCTATCAAATCTTTGCTCATAAGATGAGCTTCCATCCTCATTGACCACGCAGGATAGTTTTCCCTATCCAGTTTCTCTATCTGTAGAGAATCTCCCATCTTGTGTCTACCTGTGTATTTGAAATCTTCAACCTTTATGAATAATATATGTACCTTTGCTTCAAATTAGACTCCGTTTGTCTTTCTTGATATCGTATGATCTCTTCCTCAGGTTTTGCCTTCAAGCTTTCACCTTTTAGTTCTTCAGTTGTTGAATTCTTTGTAACCGCAGCAATCGGGATCCTCCTTTCTTTGATTTTGATGTCTCCTGCTCTGATACCACTGATGGAGAGTGTTAATCTCCTTCAGAATAACCTACTCTTGTGATTAGAGCACCTCTATACCAAGAGTAAGTCAAAAACTTCACAACACAAAAATCTGCTGCACAATTTTTTCAAATTAATCCGACAAACATGTAAAGTTTTTTATGAAACTTTGTATGGAGTGTCGCCTAGAGATTGCGCACCTCCTTCAAGTTAAAGTTCTTCAAAAGGTTTAGTATAACTTGAGAAATCACCTTCACAAGTTACCTATATCTGAGACTGTCATTCTGAACAGTCGACTTCACACCTGTAACTTTTAAGACTTGGTTCTCCTTGAATAGAACCCGTTTAAACAAATGCTTCTGGTTACGAGTAGCTTATCTTCTAACTTAAAGATTAAGCTTTCACTCATGCAAAACTTTAAAGTATGCACTGAGAAATGATCAAAACATTGATCACTGGAAATGCGCCTGTTTCAGTAAACTTTGAACACTCAACACATATGAATGTTCCTACTGACAATTCTCGTTTTCTGTTTACAATTAAACTCTGAAACTTAAGCTATAGATAGATTAACTATAGACTTAGATATCCTCAAAAGGATTTCACAAATCATCTATCACAGATGAAGAACACACAGAAATTTCGGCGCAATATTTCTTCGATTACTCAGACAGTTACAGTTGAGTGATGAGAGGAAAACTCAACTAACTTTTCATATGTCTCATGACATCTAACTTCTCATTCTCTCTCATTGTCTCTTATTCTATCATCTATGCCTCTCTCATTCTTTCCCTCATACTTTGCGCCTCGACATTTTCCAAGTATTTATAGATAAATTTGTACAAGCTTATAACGCTGACTATACTACTGTACATATGTGTACAACTTTTTCCGATTCTTCTTCCAAGCTTCAAAATTTGTTCTTTTCTTCCTCCTTTCATCTTTCAACTCTTCATGAACTGAAAACTATAAAAGTGATCATTTCCGGTAACATTCCGGTGACTTTACTGTGACCTTCCGGTACTGTTCCGGTGACCTTCCGGTGACCTTCCGGTGACCTTTTTAAGGAAATTTTTGCTGAAGTTTCTGCGGACTTAAAGACCTTCAATTGTTGATTGTCTTGCACCAACAGTAGTGATCCCCCCTTGGGATAAAACAATCCAAATAGTCGGGTACCACTCAAGTAGCAAAAGATGCGCTTAATCATCTGCCAATGCTTGACACCTAGACAATGCATAAACTTGCTCATCTGTGAGACAACAAACTGAATATATGGTCGAGTAATGCATGAGTAAATCGAGCATCCAATAGCCTATTGATAGAGAACAACATCAAATGCATCTCCACCATCATGAAGACCCAATCGTAAACCTATCTCCATAGGAGTGGCAATAGGTTTGTAGTCTTCAAGGCTAAAACGTTGCAATAATGTGTCAATATTCTATGTTTGACACAAAGCTATTTCACCATCAACTTGCATAAATTGAATGCCCAAATAATGTGCAACTATCCCAATTCAGACGTCTCAAATGAGGCATGTAGATCAACCTTAAAATCAGCAATATGCTTCTCATGAGGACCAATGAGCAGCATGTCATCAACATACACAACAATGATCAAAAGCACATCATTAGCATGCTTAACATATAAGATGCTTTTAGTTGAGGTTTTCTCAAAACCACGTGCAATTAGATAGGCATGTATCTTTTCATAACAAGCACATGGTGCTTGCTTTAAACCATATAATGCCTTCTTTAACCTGCACACCTGGTTTTCATGCCCTTTTTGCACAAAGCCATAGGGCTGAAAAACGTACATTTCTTCATGCAAATCACCATTTAGAAATGCAATTTTAATGTCCACCTGATGTACATTCCAACCATGAGTGCACAAATGCTAGGAATAGTAGTCATTCGACAAGTAGGAGCAAAGCTATTGTCAAAATCAATGCCTCTTTCTTGAGCATAACCCTTTGAAACAAGCCTAGCCTTATACCTACCAACTATACCATGAGGCTTATGCTTCAGCGTGTATACCCACTTAGTGCCAATGGCCTTCTTGCCAAGAGGCAAGTCACATAAAGACGAGGTACCATTCTTCATTATAGCATCATATTCAGATTGCATAACAACCATCCAATTTTCAAAATTTTGTGCTTCATCAAATGCAATAGACTCATTCTCATCACAAAGACTAGAGCCAACCATATTATAGCAATCTGATGCAAAAGAGGCACTATGAGAGCCTGAACAAGTATGATATAATAGAGTTGCATCTAATTTACTTTCATGCAAAGTCCGCACCAACCATTTTGGCATAGTTTTAACCTCCTTGATATCATCGCTCTCATCAACACGTGCATCATGTAAATCTGCAGCAGAAATGGAATGATCTCCATCATCACATGAAACTTGTAAAGGTTGAGAAGTTGCCTCATTGGGACCAGCACTAGATTGTCCACCTGTAAAGAGAGGTAGCAAAGTATCATACATGTCTTTGGAGCTAATAGATGTCTCCTTAGTACATGTAAGTAGCGGCTGAATAGCATCTTCCACAAAAACAACATCACAACTAACCAAAATGTGTTTAGTCTTTGGATGATACAAATGATAGCCTTTGCTTTGGAAAACATACCCAACAAAAATACATTTCATTGCTTTATCATCCAATTTCCTATGTTGTTGTTTAGGCACTAATGCATATGCTAGACAACCAAAAATGCACAGGTGAGCAAAAAACGGCTTGCGACCATGCCAAGCCTCATATGGAGTGAGAGACTACAATGTTTTAGTGGGACACCTATTAAGTACATATGCTGCACACATGACAACCTCAAGCTAGAAACTATGTGGTAAAGCCTGACTCTTGACCATACACCTCACCATCTCCATGAGTGACTTGTTCTCCCATTGAGCAACTCCAATCTATTGAGGTGTATACAACATTGTATAGAGATGTTTTATCCCATGTTCACCCAGAAATGCATTAAAAGTTAGAAGACATATATTCTTCCCCTTGATCATAACGGAAGGTGCCCATTTTACATGTTGACAAGCACCACTCATACTCATGAAAGAACAATAAAGGCAGTATCTTACTCAATGTGTGGGCAAGACATTAGTAACAATTTACTCTTTGACATAGAAGCCCTTCGCCACTTAGTAGATGTTGTATACGATTGTAAAGAGAGAGAGAGACTCATTGGAAAGAATTTTCTCAACTATCCTCAACTTCTAGCCCCACCAAAGAATAAGTTGACCCATGACTACATGCTCAAAATGATCAGACATGCATACAAACTGGAAAATGTACTAGATCTTGCTCTCTCAATGACTAGGGGGAGGGGAGGGGAATAGTATATGATTAGAACTTAAAACTGTTTTGGCACATCTTTTTCACTTCTAGCACTTATATTTTTCAAGCTTCTTTATTTTTGTAGTAGTTCTATTCATCTCTATATGATCATGTATCACTTGTACTTTTCATGTAGTTTTTATCTTTAAAAAAAAAGATTAAAAAGAAGAAAAAAAGAGAGAAGACAAAAATAAAGAGAGAAAGTTTCATTCCTATATTATTTTCTACATTGCAACCAAACTTTCTAGATAATGAAGATACCAAAGTTGTATGGAATCACTTGCAAAGGAAAATTCAGACAAGTTTGCACATCGAAGACATAGATCGTTTAGAGGCATTATTCAATGAAATGCTCATATAATTCAAAGCTCTAGAATGAGGGTTGAAGACTACATACTACTAACTTGAAGTCCACTGGGCAACCTTCCCAAATGTCTTGTCAAGAACAACAAGAACTCGGAGGAGGGAGGTGTTACACATAGGTGGTAGTGCACTATTTTTTTGCACTCTCTTACAAAAAGTTTGAAGGTGATATTTCTAGCTCCCTGTAGTGTGACTTACCTTTTTGGATGATGTCACAATGCTCCTCTATCCCCATCAACGCAGAAGTACAAAAAATTATGGAGTAAGAGTTTATTGTATATAAGTTTCAAAAATAGATGGTCTCAATACAATTTGTGGTTGAGATACTAACCATAACACTCCATAACAATCTCCCACTAAAGTCCAATATGGATGATATGGCCAAGGAAGAAAAGTAAAACAATGACAAATAATATTCGAGTATGAGTATATGATCGATACCTCCCACATGATGCATGTTACATAGTCTACAAGTGACTATGAAAAACAAGATCAATTGACCCCCATCAAGTGTGTCTATAGTGTCTAAAACCTATGGTAGAGCTTTTGTAAAAGCATCTAGTGCATTTTCTTATTTTTGAATCTTATCAAGTAAAATGTGCTAAGAGGCTAAGCAATCATGAATTAAGTGATACTCTACCTCAATGTGCTTGGTCTTTGCATGATAGACCGGATTCTTAGCCAATGCAATAGCACTATAATTATCATGAGTAAACAAGACGCATGCTAAGGTATGCTCATGTCACATGCAAATCTAGAAAGCTACTAGGCTTCCTTACATTCCTCACTTGTTGTAGCATACTTTGTTTCTACAGAGGAAATGATTGTATGTTCTTAAAGAGGAGACCTCCAAGAAATAGCACCACTTGTGAAGTGAAAAATGCACCCTGAAATAGACTTCCTTTTGTCTAAACAACTATCATAGTTAGATTTGTGTATCCAATCATGTATGCATCACCTCTACCCAAACATAATTACATATTCTTAGTGCCACTCAAATATCTCAATATCATTTTAGTTGCATCCCAATGAGTCTTGCCAAGATTCAAGATATATTTGCTCACAACTCCCATTACAAATGCAATGTCTAGTCCCATAGCTACCATAGCATACATGAGAGTATCAATAATAGATTGATAAGCAATCTAGGTCATGAATTCCTTCTTCTCATTTGATTAGGACTATCATTCTTTGTTTGATTGCTTCAAAAAGTATCCAGCACATGTGGAGAATCATACAAGTAGATCACTCAAGAAGCTTAGATCTAATGGAGGGGGAGAATACTTCTCCAAAGAGTTTGATGAATTCTTGCAGGATAAAGGTATCAAAAGAGAAGTGACTACCAGGTACTCTCCTCAATTGAATGAATTGTAGAGAGAAGAAACAAGACATTGGTTGGATCAACCAGAACAATGCTTGAAGAGAAGAGGTTGCCACATTATCTATGGGCAGAGGCTATTTCAATTGTTGTGTACCTTGTCAATAGACTACCATGCAAATCACTCCAAGGTATGACTCTTTATGAAGCATGGTATGGAAGAAAATCTAGTCTTGGACATTGCAAGGTGTTTTGTTGTTCATGTATCGTCACAAATAAGAAGTAAGCTAGATGAAAGGGCAACAAAGATAATGTTTATTGGGTATGACTCAACTCAGTTGGTATGATGAAGACAAACAAAAGGTAGCTCTACCATATGATCTTGATTCTAATTTCCATCAATCAAGAAGCAAGCATAATACATAGGTCTAGGATCCAAGAAGTGATACAAATTGTGACCAAGATGAAAAGGACAAGGATTACAAGCTATGGAAATCAAGAGGCAAAGCAAGGATGTAATATTGTGGAGAATGCTCAAAGCAAGCACCTAGAAGGTCAACATGGGAGAAAACACAACCAAAAAGTTATGGATATGATTCCATGTTTTTTACAAAGCATTAAATCTACTTGGCAAAGGACTCAATTTCAGAGGAAACCTCAACCTATGAAGAGGCAAACAGAAACCTTAATTTGGGAAAAAGCCAGGAAAGAAGAAATAGATGAATCGAAGGAGATTAACACATGGGATTTGGTTCCAATGTCACCCAATCAAAAAGGTAATTTGTTGCATATGGGTATATAAGGTTAAAAGAAACTCAAATGGATCAGTTTGTAGGTACAAGGCAAGTTTGGTTGCCGAAGGATTCTCACAAACTCATGGTATAGACTATGAGGAAACATTCTCACTAGTTGCAATGATGACTACAATCAGAACATTGGTAAGTGTAGCTACTGCAAGAAATCGGAGACTCATCCAACTTGATGTAAAAAATGCATTCCTAAATGGTTGGATAAGTGAAGAGGTATACATGTCACAACCATTAGGTTTTGAAAACCCTAGTCATACATCTTATGTTTGCATACTTAAGAAAGCATTGTATGGATTGAAAGAAGCTCATAGAGCTTGGAATTACAGGTTGGTTATGTACCTTCAAGATCAAGGATTCAAAGCTAGCAACTCAAATCCTTGTTTATTCATGAAAATGGATCACAATGAGGTTATCTATCTATGTGTATATGAAGATGATATTATTGTGATAGGTGATGATCTGAATGGCATTCAAAGAATCAAGAGACACATGCAAGAGGAGTTCAAAATTAGTGACTTAAGTGAGCTCACATATTTCCTAGGTATGCGAGTGATTTATAAAGGTGAAGGGATGTATCTAACTCAGGGAAGATACATTCAAGTAAAATTGCAGGTACACCTTTGGAATTGAACCATAAACTAAGTGTTTATGAAGCTGAGCAGATTGATGATCCTAAAGAGTATCAAAGCTTAGTTGGTAGCTTGATATATGACTAGACATATCATAAAGTGTGGGAGTGTTGGAGTTTGAGGTCTGTGGAAGCACACGAACAAAACAAGAAAGAAGAAGAAGATTGGAGCACAACACACAATACTAAATGTATTACCACTAGAATGCACAAAGATAAGTAACTCATCAGGGCCATAGGCATATATACAAGCCAGGGGAAAAAAACTCCTAAAGAGGGAAAAAAGTGCCTCGACGGTCCTAGTGTGTTCACACACATCACTACCTAAATATATCAACAAATCCCCCTTGGGAGTGATGCAGTGAACAAGGAGCTGGCACTCATGTATAAGGAAGTGCCAAGCTATGTGGAATCAATTCACAAAAGGAATAAGCCCAAAGCTTTGTGAAAAGCTTCAAACTTCTCCCTACGTAAATCGTTCGTGAGAAGGTATGCAATGTTCTCTTGCATGGGCACATATGCCAAGTTGATCTTTCTAGCAGAGAACCTCTCCCTGATATAATGATAATGCACCTCAATGTGTTTAGTGTGAGCATCGAACACAAGGTTCTTTGCAATTGCCAGTGCACTTTGATTGTCAGTGAAGATGGTGGTGGAAGAAGACTAACCAACACCCAAATCATCCATAAGGCATCTGAGCCACACACACTCAACAATGGCTATGAAAGCTGCCCTATACATCAGCCTCACAACTAGAAGTGGCCACAGTAGGCTGCTTCTTGCTCAACCAAGATATGCATGAGCTACCAAGCATGAAGCAAAAGCCACTGGTGGACACACAAGTGTCATAGCAACCAGCCTAGTGAGGGTCAAAAAAAGCATGCAAATCTGGTGGTAGTGATCCCCCCTTGGGATAAAACAATCCAAATAGTCGGGTACCACTCAAGTAGCAAAAGATGCGCTTAATCATCTGCCAATGCTTGACACCTAGGCAATGCATAAACTTGCTCATCTGTGAGACAACAAACTGAATATATGGTCGAGTAATGCATGAGTAAATCAAGCATCCAATAGCCTGTTGATAGAGAACAACATCAAATGCATCTCCACCATCATGAAGACCCAATCGTAAACCTATCTCCATAGGAGTGGCAATAGGTTTGTAGTCTTCAAGGCTAAACCGTTGCAATAATGTGTCAATATTCTATGTTTGACACAAAGCTATTTCACCATCAACTTGCATAAATTGAATGCCCAAATAATGTGCAACTATCCTAATTCAGACATCTCAAATGAGGCATGCTGATCAACCTTAAAATCAGCAATATGCTTCTCATGAGGACCAATGAGCAGCATGTCATCAATATACACAGCAATGATCAAAAAGCACATCATTAGCATGCTTAACATATAAGGTGCTTTTAGTTGAGCTGTTCTCAAAACCACGTGCAATTAGATAGGCATGTATCTTTTCATAACAAGCACATGGTGCTTGCTTTAAACCATATAATGCCTTCTTTAACCTGAACACCTGGTTTTCATGCCCTTTTTGCACAAAGCCATAGGGCTGAAAAACGTACGTTTCTTCATGCAAATCACCATTTAGAAATGCAGTTGTAATGTCCACCTGATGTACATTCCAACCATGAGTGCACAACTGCTAGGAATAGTAGTCATTCGACAAGTAGGAGCAAAGCTATTGTCAAAATCAATGCCTCTTTCTTGAGCATAACCCTTTGAAACAAGCCTAGCCTTATACCTATCAACTATACCATGAGGCTTATGCTTCAGCGTGTATACCCACTTAGTGCCAATGGCCTTCTTGCCAGGAGGCAAGTCACATAAAGACAAGGTACCATTCTTCATTATAGCATCATATTCCTACAATGTTTTAGTGGGACACCTATTAAGTACATATGTTGCACACATGACAACCTCAAGCTAGAAATTATGTAGTAAAGCCTGACTCTTGACCATACACCTCACCATCTCCATGAGTGACTTGTTCTCCCATTGAGCAACTCCATTCTGTTGAGGTGTATACAACATTGTATAGTGATGTTTTATCCCATGTTCACCCAGAAATGCATTATAGTTAGAAGACATATATTCTTCCCCTTGATCATAACGGAGGGTGTGCCCATTTTACATGTTGATAAATTTTCAGCCAAAAATAGAAACTCTTTGAAGCACATAAACACTTTAGGCTTTTCTTTCAATGGATAAACCCATACATGGCTGGAAAAATCATCAATGAAAGGCACGAAGTAAAGATATTTCCCAAAAGAGGGTGTTTGCATAGGACGAGAGACATCACTGTGAACAAGCTACAATTTTTTAGTAGCTCGAGCTGGACCATCTTTTGGGAATGACGAACGAAGAGTTGAAGCAAGACTCTAAGATAAATCAGGAAGACCATTCATAACAATCTGCACAAGTGAACTTTCAAGTAAGAATTCATCAGCAAAAATCAAGTGTTCCTTAAAATCTTTGATCTTTGTCAGAAAACTATCAATGGAATCACCTTCATTCATGTGCCCACTCTCCAACTTTTTTCAGAGGTAAGCAACACGAGCCTCATTCCTTGCCAGGTATAAAGTGGTAAGTGTATCCCAAGCATCCTTAGCTATTTTGCAAGAGTGAATCTGAGGAATAATGGCACGTTTGACAGACAAGGCTATCAATGCATGTGTCTGAGCATCTTTGCCATATGAACAAATTTGCTCTGCAATAGGTGCATCAGAAAACCACAACATGAACAAGAATCTATAGAATATCACCATCTTTGATGCCATCTACATCAGCTTCGATACCTGTATTTGTAGGGGTAATAGGACATTTTTCAACACCTTACACAATATTCCATAGTCCTTTTGCAAACGATACATGATGCATCATATAAGCCCATAATGGGTAATTGGTGCCATCCAACTTATCCTCAACAGCCAACATACAGAATACATCACTACTTTCAGCCATGGCCATTGGCTAAAATACCCTGATGCACAAAATGGGTTGTATCTCAAAAAGTTGAATAGAACTACCCTACTGAGTTCTACTAAACTTGTAGTAGACTTCGAGACACTTATATTGGCAAACCAAAACTTGTATATATCTTTGGCACAAAAAGACAAAATAGCCTGCACAAGTGCCACGATAGTGCATTTGGAGGTCAAAACGAATGATTTTGAGTATGCTCACCAAAGTTTGTGCAATTATGATACTATGATCAAAGGGGTGTCGATGATGCCCTAGATGAAGCGGCAACCTTCTCTGATACCAATTGTTGGAGTTTGAGGTCTTCAGAAGCACACAAACAACACAAGGAAGAAGAAGAATCTTGGAGCACAACACACAAGACCGAATGTATTACCACTAGAATGGACAAAGATAAGTAACCCATTAGGGCAATAGGTCTATATACAAGCCAAGGGGGAAAAAACCTCCTAAAGAGGGAAAAAAGTGCCTCGATGGTCCTAGTGTGTTCACACACATCACTACCTAAATATATCAACAGGGAGTGCTTAGTTAGTTCATGCACTCACCTAGAAGGCCACACATGGATGTTGCAAAGAGAGTCATCAAGTACCGCAAAGGGACACTTAATGAAGGTATATATTAGCCTTACTCTTCAGATTTGGATATCAAAATATATTCAGATGCAGATTGCATAGGAGCAAAGGATGATAGAAGAAGTACCTCTGGATACTTAGCATTTGCACATTCAAAGTTGGTGTCATGGAGTTCCAAGAAGCAACCAAGAGTTTCTTTATCTTCAACCAAAGTAGAATATAGAGGTCTAACTATTGCATAAGAAGCAATATGGCTCAATGAGTTGTACTCAAATTTGGGTCTTGTAAGTTCCAAACCTCACTTACTTGGAGATAACATAAGTTCCATGCATCTAGCTGCAAATCCAATTTTTCATGCAAAGACAACACATAGAAGTCCATTACCACTTGGCCAAGTAATCATAAGTAAATCAGGCATCCAATAGCCTGGTAATAGAGAACAGCATCAAATGCATCTCTAGCATCATGAAGACTATCATAAACCTGTCTCCATAGGAGTGGCAATAGGTTTACAGTCTTCAAGGCCAAAATACTACAATAATGTGTCAAAATATTTTGTTTGACGCAAAGCACTTCCACCATCAACGTGCATAAACTGAATGCTGAAATAATGATACAAATGCCCCAAATGAGAAATCTCAAATGAGGCATGCAAATCAACCTTATAAATCAGCAATATGCTTCTCATGAGGACTAGTGAGTAGCATGTCATCAACATACATAACAATGATCAGAAGTACATCATTAGCATGTTGAACATATAAGGTGCTTTCAGTTGGACTATTCTCAAAACCATGTGCAATCAGATAGGCATGTATCTTTTCATACCAAGCACGTGGTGCTTGCTTTAAACCATATAATGCCTTCTTTAACCTACACACATGACTAACCAAAATGCATTTATTCTATGGATGATACAAACAATAGCCTTTGCTTTCAGAATTGTACCCAACGAAAATACGTTTTATTGCTTTATCATCCAATTTCTTGCGATGTTGTTCATGCACTAATGCATATGCCAAACAAACAAAAACACATAGATGATAAATAGATGGCTTGCAACCATCCCAAGCCTCATATGGAGTGATAGATTGCAGTGCTTTAGTGGGACACCTGTTAAGTACATGTGCTACACACAGAATAGCCTCAAGCCATAAACTATGTGGTAAAGCCTGACTTTTGACCATACACCTCACCATCTCTATGAGTGACCTATTCTTCTGTTCAGCAACTCCATTCTGTTGAGGTGTATATGGCACTACACATTGATGTTTTATCCCATGTTCAGCCAGAAATGCATTAAAGTCAGAAGACACATATTCCCACCCCTCGATCAGAATGGACGGTGCCCACTTTACATGCTAATAGATTTTCAGCCAAAACAAGAAACTATTTGAAGCACATAAACACTTCAGACTTTGCCTTCAATGGCTATATCCATGCATGCCTAGAAAAATCATTGATGAAAGTCATGAAGTAAAGATACTTTCCAAAAGAGGATATCTGAATAGGACCAGAGACATCAGTGTGAACAAGCTACAATTGCTGAGTAGCTTGAACAGAACCATCTTTTGGAAAGGAGGAATGCTGCATTTTCCCCAAAATATAGCCTTCACAAACATGTTTAACGGGTGCCTCAAGTTTGGGCAAAGAGGACACCATTTCAGATTTTTGTAGGTGTAACAAACTAGGAAAATTCAGATGACCAAAGTGTGCATGCCAAAGCTTTGCATCTGATAGCCTGAGAATCATGTACTGTACATATTGAATCATTCATAGATTTTTCATAGTTTATGAGCTTATACAGTCCACGCCATAAAATGCCAAAAGCAATAATCACATCACCATTTGACAGATCATGAATTGTACATCTGTCATCAACAAATTTCACAACCAAGACAATCTTGGCTAAAGCTAAAGCTGATAACAGATTCTTCTTGATCCCTGGCACAAATAAAGCATCTGACAAAGTGAAAGAACTACCATTAACAGTAGTCAGAATGATCTTACCAACTCCCATGACAGGATAAGAGGATTTGTTGGCACATGTGATAGTATTCCCTGTAGGGACAGGCTCAAGTGAAGTGAAGAAATTGCGCTGCAAGGTAATATGTTTGATTGCCCCACTATCAAAGTACCAAACATCTGAGTCTACTAACAGACATACACTATTCAAGAGAAGATGGGTCAAAACTACAAACAATAGCAAATTCCCATTCTTCATTCTACACAAGATTAGAAGACTCTTTTTTTGGTGTAGAGTCCTCTACAACAACCATTCTGGCCTCTTTCTTCTTTGTCTCTTTAGAAGCCAATTTTAGACAGCTCTTAATGACATGATCATTTGCTTTACAATATTTGCAAAACAATTTCTGTTTTTCTGACTTCTTCTCATCTTTGTCTTCCTTCTTCGAATGTGCAGCATTTGTAGATTTCTGCTTACTAGCAAATGAGCTCCATTTACCTTTGCCCTTATGAGTAGCTAGGAAAGCTTGATCTCCAACACACATAATGGGCCTATTCTACCTATACTGATCTTCCTACAACAATACAGAGACTAATTCCTCAAATGTCAAGGCATTTGGATTGCCTTTCATCATCAAATGAAGAGTAGATGCAAAACTCTGATATGAATCAGGAAGACTGGTCTGCATAAGTGAGCTATCTGGTATAACTTCATCAACAGAAATCAATTGTTCCTTCAAGTCTTTGATCTTTCTTAGAAAACTGTCCATAAAATCACCTTCATTCATATGCTCACTCTCCAACTGTTTTCAGAGGTACGCAACACAAGCCTCATTCATAGCATGGTACAATGTGGTAAGTGTATCCCAAGCATCCTTAGCTATTCTACAAGAGTGAATGTGAGGAATAATTGCACGTTTGATAGACAAGGCTATCAATGCATGTGCCTGAGCATCTATGCCATCCCACCAAATTTGCTCTACAGTAGGTGCAACAAAAATCGTAGCATGAATAGGAATCTGAAGAATATCAGCATCTTCAATACCATTTGCATCAACTTCAATACCTATATTTGCAGGTGTAATAGGACATTTTTCAACACCGTGCAAAATGTTCCACAATCCTTTTGGAACCAATACATGTCACATCATATAAGCGCATGATGGGTAATTGGTACCATCCAACTTATCCTCAATAGCCAACATATGGAATACATCACTGATTTCACCCATGGCCACTCACTAAAATATGGTGATGTAGAAAATGATTGTATTTGAAGAAGTTGAGCAGAATTACCTCGACAAGTTTTGCTAGACTTGTAGCAGACTTCAAGATGCTTACACTGGCGGATCAAAACTTGTACATATCTTTGGCAAAAAAAGACAAAATAGCCTACACAAACACTGCAATAGTGTGATCGAAGGCCAAAACAAGCTCAAATTGCGATTTTGACACACACAACAAAGCGATTTGATCTCCTAATCGCCTTGAGTATGCTCACCAAATTTCATGCGATTCTGAGACTGTGACCGGAGGGGTATCGATGATGCCCTAGATGAAGCGACGACCTGCTTTGATACCAATTGTTGGAGTTAGATGTATGCGGAACCACACAAACAACACAAGGAAGAAGAAGAAGCTTGGGGCACAACACACAATACTAAATGTATTACCACTGGAATGTGCAAAGATAAGTAACCCATTAGGGCTATAGGCATATATACAAGGGGGGGAAAAAACCTCCTAAAGAGGGAAAAAAGTGCCTCGATAGTCCTAGTGTGTTCACACACATCACTACCTAAATATATCAGCACTAACCTAGCTCAAGCCTTGTCTTCTTAGCTTCATTCTTTTGATGAATTCTAGAGCTTAGAGTGAGCTTCTGCTCATATTCGTTTCTCTTCCTCTTTGCATTTCTTTACTATATTGAGTCACCTATGCATCTCATCTATCAAAGGCTCTTGATAGAGCTTGACTCCACAACCACTTATGTAGTTAGGAAACACATTTCCTTCTAGAGTGGCTAATTGAATTGTACTGTAGGTCAATATTCTATTAATTATCATAGATCCATAGCCTCTTTTCTCTACTTTTCAAGCATGTTGCTTTTGAGGTATTTTGATGGTGATGCACCACGATTCACTCTCCTTCTTGAGATCTCCACGATGATATGCTCAGAGTAGAAAATCAAGATCCAAGCTCTCCACACAGTACTCTACACAGAGTCTGCAGAATATACAAAAAAACACCGTACACAAGGAGCACAAACACAGGCTTCTTAGGCGTTACAAATACGATCGAACTTATAGTATATGGCTGACCAGACCACTATATGTTTTATTAAACAACATATACAATGAAGTGTTTGGTGGCCATTTGGCCTTTCACATGGACACTAACGATAACAATATGGCCAAAGTAATTATGAGAGAAAAATAAATAATGATGAAGAATACCTGAGTGTAAGTATACAAATTATACATCCCACCTGATGGGCATGTTACACAGTATATAAGTGATTGTGTAAGAGCATGAATCAAGTAACCCCGATCAAATGACAACAGTGTCGAAAGCTATCTTGTGGTAGAGCTTTAGTCAAAGCATCTGCAACAATATCTCGAGTATGAAGCTTCTAAAAAATAATGCACTCAATGGCTAAGAAATCTCTAATGAAGTGATATCTCACCTCAATGTGCTTGGTCTTTGCATGATAGACCATATTCTTAGCCAAAGAAATGGCACTCTGACTATCACTGAGCAAAGAAGGTACATGTTGAGGTAAACCCATATCACAAGCCAGACAAGAAAGCCACAATGCTTCCTTACATACATCACTTGCTGCAACATACTCTGCTTCTGTGGTGGATACAAACTGTACATTCTTGAAGATGAGATCTCTAAGAGATAACACCTCCAACAAAATGAAAAATGTACCCTAATGTAGACTTAAGATTTTCTACACAACTAGCATAGTCAGAATTTGTGTAACCAATAATGGATGCTTTCCCTCTACCTAAGCATAGAGACTTTTCCTTAGTGCCACTCAGATGTCTCAAAATCATATTGACTGCTTCATAATGTTTCTTGTTAGGATTAGACATATATCTACTCACAACTCCTACTTCAAATGCAATGTCTCGTTTCGTAGCTACCATAACATACATGAGACTACCATCAACAGAATGATAGGGAATTTTGGTAATGAATTCCTTTTCCTCATCTGATTTGGGGCAATCATCCTTGCTCAATTTCACATATGTGGGTAAAGGTGTACTCAATGCCTTTCCACCTTGCACATTGAACATGTGAAGTACTTTGGATATGAACTCACTTTGAGACAAGTATATGAATCTTTTACCCCTATCACGAGTAATGTGCATGCCAATAATATATTTGGCATCCCCCAAATCCTTCATATCAAATGTCTGACTCAACTTCTTTTTCAAAATTGACAAGTCATAAGAAGACTTGCCAGTGATCAACATATCATCAACATAAAGTATCAAGCATATCAAGCTTCCATCTCAGCATCTCTTTGTGTAGAGGTAATAATCCTCATTGCTTCAAGAATAGCCTTGTGTGTGTGATGTGAATTTCAGTTACATACCCATTTACATGGTAAAGCTTTCCTTCCCTTTGGCAAAGGTACTAAAGCCCAAGTACCATTCTTTTGAATAGAATCCAACTCACTCTTCATGGAACACTCCTACTTGACATGATCCTCTGTCTACATAGCCTCTGTGTAGCAAGAAGGCTCACCGGCATCTGTTAGCATAACAAAATCTAAACCTGGAATATATCTATCAGGTGGATGTGAGACACGTGCAGAGTGTCTCAATGGTTGCTGAACATGAACATTTACAGACTAATCTGATTGGAAATTCTCTTGAACATCCCTATGTGCAACATTTTTATGCATGCTAACTAGAGGACTAGTATCCTCAAACACCACTTTTCTCACTTCAACCTCCTTAATGGGTTGTTTATGCATCTTAGAATCCGTGAAAATGACATCACTACTTGTGGCCATATCCAAGAAAAATGCATTTCTTTGACTTATGATCCAACTTTTGTCTGAGATTCTTGGGTGTATGAACATATGCCTCACACCCAAAAACTCGAAGATGATCATAATATGGTATCTTCCCTGTCCATAACTCTTGTGCCACTTTCAAACCTTTGGTAGTACTAGGTGAAAGGTTAATCACATGAATTTCAGTCAATACTGCTTCTTCCCAAAAGCCTTATGAAAGGTTTCCATGATGTAGCATAGAGACTACTCTCTCCTGAATCGTTCTATCCATCCTTTCAGTTACATCACTCTATACTGGAGTATAAGGAGTTGTAAACTCTCTATGAATTCCTCTAGACTAGCAAAAAAGGTTGAATTCATGTGAAGCAATTGAAGCATTTTAGTTTCAACTGAAGCAAGCCATTTTCTAAACGTAGCGAATACCTCATCCTTCGATTTGATAGGATATACCCAAACTTTTATAGTAGCATCATCTATGAAAGTGACAAAGTAAAGAGAACCACCTAATGAGCTTGTTGGCATAGGACCACACACATCTATATGAACGAGGTCTAAAGGCTGAATTGAAGAGTCAATGTGCATTCTATGCACATTTCTCATTTGCTTTCCATATTGACAATGCTCACAAAATGAAAAATCAGAGAAAGATAACACAGGTAAGTAGCCAGAACGAGAAAGATTTTCCATTGCACTATGAGATATATGGCCCAAAAGACCATGCCAAATAGAAGCCATAGGTTGCTGAGTAATAGCTAACAAGTGTTCTTTCTATGATACAACTAAAGGACAAAGTGAGCCAACTTTGCTTCCCTTTGTAATAACCATATTTCCCTTTGATATGCAAAAGGATTGGGCATAGAAGACCATGTTGTAACAAGGGTCATCAAGTTAACCAATTGGCATCAAACTGCATGATAATTGAGGTACATGGCATACATTATGCATATAAAGTTTGAACCATCAATGAACTGCACAATCGCATCTCCGATCCCCACAACATCACACTGGTAAGAGTCATCAAGTCTCACCATACCAAGACACTTTACCACAAAATTAGAGAGCCATTCTTTATGTGGTGTCACATGGAAAAAGGCACCAGAATCTAGTAGCCATGTCTGGGAAAGAGAATCAGCCATATGAGCCTCAATTGGCACATTACTATCAAGTTTCAACACATTAGCATCATCAGAAATAGCATTATTTTCTTCAATCTTCACAGTCGAAGTAGATGGTGCAGGTAACTATTTAACATGCCCATCAACAATTTGTCCTTTACCTTTAGCATTCTTTAATGCATACCAGTCTTCCTTCATGTGTCCTTTCTTATGACAATTATGGCATTCAATATCCCTCTTCCTTGATTTATTTCTACTCTTATTCCGTTGACCATTCTTTTCCTTGTTCTTGCTCTTGCCATGTTGCTGATTCTTTCCTTGGTAAGATCACAAACATTATATGCATCTCCACTTTGAGTGCCAACCATAGATTTTCTACGAACCTCCTCACTCAAGAGTGCTCCACATATGTCATCATAGAACAATTTACCACCAAGTGCACTATTGCTAATAGCTATGCAAAACGTATCCCATGATGATGGCAAGGTGCATAACAACAAGACTACTTTCATTTCATTATCCATATCCATTTTCTGAGCCTATAACTGGGAAAATATAGCATCAAACTCATTTAGATGAGCACCAAAACTATCTATGTCCTTCATGCGAAGGTCATATAACTTTCTCACCAAATACACTTTATTTGATGCTGTCTCTTTTTCATATGTATTGCATAAGTTCTTCCAAAGCTCCTCTGCACTTTCATAGTCTAATATTGTAAAGTAAACATTATCTTCTAGGTGCAATCGAATGGTAGACCTTGCCATTTCATCTAACTCATCGCAATAATCTTCATCCATGTCAAAAGCTTCTTTGAGATTCCATTTATTGGCTTCCATTGCCTCCTTTCAATCAATACATCTTTAATCTGATTCTTCCATAAAGAAAAGTTTGTGCCATCAAATTTTTGGATCTCAGAATGGTCTTTGCCGTGCAAGTTATAGCTCCTCCTTGGAACAGTGGCACTAGACCCTAATCCACTAGACGTGCTTGAGACCTTTGATGCCATGATGGTAGACAACTGAATAGAATGATAATGGAGCTAGAAGAGTCCTAACACCACTAATGCTCAAAAGAGGATGACCAAGTGTCAGATTCTGGGAGAGAATTCAACAATCTTCCTAAAAAAATGAATTAATGAACATAAGGACCAACCAGACGGATTAATGTGAGAATAAATGTGCTCACACCAATAAGTGTATCAAGGAGTAAATGACCACTATATAGTTAACAAAACTAGAAAATCTGGAAAACTTTTGCCAGAGTATCTTCTGCAAAATGAGCATATGAGTAATGTCAAAATCTCATAAAACTGTAAGTACTAACGTGTTTACTTGCATAGTGAATCATTTACTCACTGCATATAATCAATTACTTGAAAGAAGCCAACTAGGCTTATCCAGCACCTATGAACAACCATCATACATCTCCAATGGCGAGGCTGGGTAAGTCTTCCACCTGCATCACCGAAGAGACCCCGACATTTGGGTGTCTCCTAGTTAAGAAAACCTCACCATGACCCTCTTTATCAAACGTAAAAGGCTTAATGCAAAAACATACTGACTATATCAATTACCACATGGATGTGCATAAGTAGTATCCTCAGAAGCGTACATAGTGTATATGCACTCAATATATGTAGTAAAATGACATTGAAAGGCTAAATGCACATCCCAAAGACTAGCCAACAACACCTGCAAGTGTATGTCAACTATGTTGTTTAGGTTCAAAAACCTACATAAATTTGTAGTGGCTACTCCCACCACAACTGAAAACCTTTTGAGAAACCTGTAGTTTTAATAGTGTGGATGAGAAGTACAAAGAACACCCTTCTTGATGAATAATTATTTTTGGAGAAGTACAAAGAACACCCTTCTTGATGTTCTTGAACCCATGTGAAGAGACTATGTATGAAAGTACTCCAAAATGGCTCCAAAAATCACCCCAAAAATGCTTCAAAAATAGGCTTTGAAAGCAAAGAATGAAGCTTTGAGGGACAAAAACATGTTCAAGGTAATGTTAACCTTACTCTTTCCCCTTCTTCAGACACCACAAGAGTGTAGCTTAGTGGCAAGAGATTTCCACGATTAAGCAAGCTCTTGGGGGAACAATATTGGGATGGGTGACTTCTCGAGAAGTACCGTGAACCTCTATCTTCCTTGATCATTGAGGTCCTCCCTCGCACACAGCCAATGACACCAGTAGTGACTTCGGTGACTCAGATGACAAGGTATGCCAAAGTCTGTGCCTTGGTCGCCACCTTATTTGTAAGCCTTGGGTGGGCGGGTGGGTGCTCGCTTCGCTCCCACAAAAGGAACAAAGCTTTTGCACTAAAATGCTCTGATACCAATGAAGTATTTTGATGCGATGCACCAGAGTCTGCTCTCCTTCTCAAGAGCTCCATGACAATATCCTCGTAGTAGAAAACTAAGCTCCAAGCACCGCACATGGTACTTTGCACAGAGGCTATAGAATACAGTGAAAAAAACAATACATAGGGAGCACAAACACAAACTTTCTAGGCGTTACAAATACGATCGAACTTATAGTTTGTGGCTGACCAGACCACTATATGTTTTATTAAAGAACATATACAAAGAAGTGTCTGGTGGCCATTTGGCCTTTCACATGGACACTAATGGTAACAACTTTACTAGGTCACCTTCTCTGAAGCCTTTATCCTTGACACATGCATAAAAATAAGCCTTCTATCTCTTCTTTGTAGCATAATACTAGGTCGCCTTCTCTCAAGCCTTTATCCTTGACATGTGCATCAAAATAAGACTTCTATCTCTTCTTCACAACATATATTCCGATTGCTACTCTCAATCATTTCTCTCCTAAGTGTTCTAAGTCCATGATCCTAGACAATAGCTTGTGGCTTGTCCATTGATGCTCTCGTGCAACCTTTAGGGTGGGTATCAAAAAATCTAAAGGTAGCACTGCATTTTGGCCAAATACCATATGAAAGGGAGTGGTATTGAGTTTTGTCTTATAGGCCACTCAATATTCCCAAGAGCATGATGTAGCTATTTGTCGCAATCAGATTGTTTATTGTTTATGAGCTTAGTCAATACATTACACAAGTTCTTATTCATACTTTTCACCTGCCCATTTGTTTGTGGGTGATATGGTGTTGGTTTCTTGTGAATACCATGAAATCTTGAAGTAGATATTCAATTACTTCATTCAAGATGTGAGTTCCTCAATCGCTCACCAATTCTATATGCAATCTGTATCTTGTGAATACATTTTCAAACTAAAAGTTCACTATTTTCTGTTGCATCTTACTTCCTGGTGGGTTTCATCTCTAACCATTTGGTAAGATAATTTGTTGCCACAATTATGTATTTAGCATGTGAGCTTTTAGCTTGGGGTTTAATGGGACCTACAAAGTATATACCCCACTTGGAGAATGCACATCCTCCCATCATGGGTCTCAGGGACATCTCATCCTTACAAATATGATATTGATCTCATTGACAATTGTCACATCTCTTCACATAGGTAAGTGCATCCATATGAAGGGTAGGCCACCAAAGACATGAAAATAGAATAGCTTTGATCATTAGATCAGGTCCAAAGTGTCCTCCTACAACACCCTAGTGTGTGGTCTCTAGTATCTTCAAATACTCACTTTTTTGCACACATAACCTCAAATATCCATCTCTTCCACACTTGTCTAGATTATCACCAATGAGCATATACTCTTGAGATTCTTGCTCTAGACCGTTTGTCTCTCTAATGTCATCTCTTGTGGAAAAGTTTTAGTTCTTAAAAATTCAACAAAAGGGCTACTCCAATCAATTATTATGTACACTTGATATAGATTCACATGTTCAATTGGGGATCTATTAATACAAGATGAACAATCCTTGATCAACCTATGTACATAAACTTCCATTGTTGGCCAATATAAACCTAATTGCTTCAACTTCTATAGGGTTTTATGCTTCAAATGATGCTTCCCTAGTGCACATATGTGTGCTGATTGCAACCATTTGTCATTCTTGTCCTCTTCCATACAACAAGCTAAGATTCCTTGATTATCTTGCTTATAAATACTCCCTACAAGTATATGATATTTTTGAGACCTGACTATCTCTTCTTCTTTCAT
This sequence comes from Ceratopteris richardii, assembly GCA_020310875.1. Taxonomy (NCBI): domain Eukaryota; kingdom Viridiplantae; phylum Streptophyta; class Polypodiopsida; order Polypodiales; family Pteridaceae; genus Ceratopteris; species Ceratopteris richardii. The sequence continues at coordinate 48,002,939 of CM035429.1, forward strand.
CGTTATCACTAGATTTTTGGGTCCAAATGTGAGAATAGGCACTAGTTGCTTTGCCTCATTAAGAACTACTTCCAAGTTCAATAGATATGCATCAGGAAGTTTGTCTGACACATCTTGTGGAGCTTCTTGGTGGAAATTTAGTAGGCCCATAGCTAATACCAAAGGTCCAAGGTCAACAACATAGATTCTAAAAATCTTCCAATATTGACAAAACATGAACATACCACATTTAATCATACACATGATGAGACAAAGATAGAGAAAGATTAGAAAACATGTGTAAAGTGCTACGTAAGCTAGTACTTACTCACACCATCATATATACAAATGTCAATTTACCATGTGGGAGCAAAACTCTCAACCACTCTATGTGAACAGAAATAGATGGATGAGTGAATGTACAAATGTAACAAACATATTTAGATGTATGGACAGAAATCTCAATATACATGAGATGTGTGACCTGATAGGTTGTAGAAGAGTGAATATGAGTGACAGAAAGAGGAAGGATCAATCTAAAACTGATAATCAACAAACCCTCATCTAACCTTAGGCTATGGAAGACCCTAAATTAGACACGTGTGTGAAAAGATCACATACTTACAAAAGTAGCAAAGAATGCTAACAAGTTTGCTGCCAGAAATCCTCAAACTCATATGATCATATCTTCTCTAACACCTCATCCAAATATGCATGAAGCATATACGTACTGATTCTCTTGTACCTATGCCGAATAGGACTCCTCCTGATATGGATGTTACTGCATCCATAAACTCCAAGTAGTACCTATGTGCATAAAGAGAATATGTACTTGAATTATTAACATAAGATGCAAATCTTATGTTAACCACCATCCAATGTCTTTGAAGTAACCCGAAATCTTCATGTAGAAGACAATCTTCAAATATATCATGTGAATGGCCGATCCACACCACCAAGCTGCTAATAGATAAGTCCTCTCCATAAGCATGAGTGTGAGCACACTCTTCTCCTCCAAGAAGAACTCCATAGCCGCTCCTCAACATGCTTCAACATAGCACCATGGCTGCCCCATGTGCTAAAAGCACTACCTCTATTGAGGTACCAAAGCTCTCCAAAGCTTAGTGTTGAAATAGGTGAAGGATACATACAATGAGCCCAAGACTCTTCTTATATAGTATTCTTGTTCCCTTGAAAAGCTATATGAAAAGCTTCGTAGTGATAATAAAACACACTCCAATCGTAGCTTTAACATCATGCGTGCAATCGTTGCTACCCATCATTGCTTTATCTCAAAAGCATGATTCAAAAAAAATATATTCGTTGTGCTCGTTGCCAATGGGAGGATGGGAGACTTTTGGTCTATCCATGCGCCCAACGCCGATTGTTGTAGAAGAACTCTTAAAATACTCTACACATGTTGTATCCTCTGATCGATCTTGACCTATAGAACATTGCTTTCCAACAATCCCCCCTACAAAGTTATATTGGTACAAATTGGATTGAATCTGCAAACTTCATAAGCTTCAAACTTGTACTCCCAAATAGTCCTTTAAATCTTTCTTCAAAAATCTTCTTCAAAACTGAATTTGACTTTCCTTCAAACTTCAAAAACCTAAACTTGCTGAACATGAACCATAATACCTGAGAAAATATGCAAACTAGATATCCAATAGTGTACACATCAAGCAATCACTTGCTTGACAACAAATGTAGCAAGTACTGACTCTGAACCTGCTATTTCCTGAATTCTTAAACCTGAAAACATACACTAGGATCCACATATTTGCATTTATCTTACAAAAACTTTTTCAACATACTTCGGCTGTGTCATGTAAATACACTAAACATAATCAAGAATTGAATCTTGGAAATTGTGACTGACAACTCACGACTTAGTGTATTATGAACACTACTAGTTCATCTCTGACTGTACTTTAAGTCAACTCAAGTCAACTCAACTCATGAGTCTCATCAAAATATCATATCTATGATGTCATCATGTCTTCATCCTTGTGCAATCTGTAAGTCTTTCATACCTCTTTCCTTGAGAATCTAGTATAAACATAAATGTACGCACTTCTCAAACATACCTCTCTCAAATATCAAGTTTCTGTTCAATAGAACTCTGGAATCTTCCCCTGAATAGGAACATCCTAACAGGAACTTTCTCCAGACATTCTCCTTCTTCCTTCTTCTTTCAAAGCTGGAACATAAAGAGAAACTGACAAAGGAAATATAGGAATACCTGTAGGTATGACTCTGCATTCTTTCACATATGGCTGATTATTAAGTCTTTATGTTTCATCACCCCCTGGATGATTTAACACTAGTATCCAGAATTCTTCAAGTATATCAAACTTTATGAAATCTGGAATGTCTTCCTTCTTTCAATAAATCTGATCTTTAGTGATCAAATACTTATATTTGAAACAAAAACTCTGAATCCTTTTTATTAGCACTGCAGATGCTAATGACTTTCACTGTTTTACTCCTCAGCTTCCCAAAATCTAGAATAAGGTTAGCTGATCTATCATAAAAACCTTGTTGGAAGCATTTTAGGATTCATAACCTTTCTGCAACATAACAAGTATCTTCTTTTATCTCTCTGCAACACAAATATGATAGAACCTGAATCTTTGACTTACTTCTTCCAATGCTAAGAACCTTATAAACAAAGGATAGACAATTGACTCATAAATACTCAAGATCTTCAAGATCATTCAAGATCATCCAAGACCAATGATCTCTCCAACAAAATACCTGTGTAGAATATGCTCTCATCAAACCCTCATGATTGAATGTTTGATTTGTTACCTGAATGTCTCTAAGTGTTCATGCTTCTTACAAAGTTGTAAAACGTTTCTTCAAACAAATCTCTCTCAAGAATCTGCAATTCCTACTTGAAACATAAGTGGACAAACTTCTCACCTTGAGAACTCTAAAAGCTGCAAGTTGATACTTCATCTTTTCATATTCTTCTCGGGTGAAATGTGATAGTACCTGCTAACTCCACGTCTCAATCAAGCGATAGGATCTGATGGAACACCTTTTTGAATACAAACATGTATCCAAAAATCAAGACAATCATAGAAAGTAGATTCTTCAACTGACTAGTACATCAAAAAATCTGAATTTTTTGAAGTTTTCTTAAAATACTGAATATGAGGTAACTTTTTCCAAACATAAAACCTCAACCCAAGTCTTCAACATCTGCTACAAAAAACTCTTTTACCTCAAGAGTTAGATAAAGAAGAAATATATTTCTGTGCAACTTGTCATATACCAAGTAGCTCTGTATTGACACTCCAAGAATTCGTTGAGGGAACATATAAGTTGCCTGCTTAATCTCAATGCAATTCTTTGTCAAAACCTACTAAAACATGACCAAGTATAATGCAAAACAAGAAATTGCTTCTTCTTTAAACTATCTTCACACAAGATGTTCTCGTAGACTTGTCTTTGGATGTAGATGATAAAATAGGAAAACTATATGGAAAATATATGAGAAAAGGAAGTCTTACTTTCCCTTTGGAAATGTTGGACTTTCTTCTTTTGCATCTTTCTTCCACCTGATGATGTCAACATCTTCATACTTCTCTTCCATACCTTTTGTTCTCTTCATCTTGAAGTAGCAAGCACTCTTAACTTCTTCAAATGAACTTTTCTCTTCCTCTAATGCTAAAAGTAAGAGATAAAACAAGCATGGTATACAATGGAAGTGAATATAGAATCATGTTTTACCATCTCCTCATATGTCTGAATCAAAACTTTGCTTCAAATGTGATTGATATGACTGAATTCACCAACCTTTTGTCTGAATGATGAATTACCTTTCTAGAGTTATCTCTCTAGATACCTAGATCACATTTTGTATCTAGATAAAAACCTTCTAACCAACTTACAAGATTGGTTGAAAACAAAACTGATGATCTCCACATTTGTCTTCTTAGATGAGCTTTCTTGCCATGAAAGAGATCTCTCAAAACTCTTTAGAAAAACCTCTAGATACCTGTTTTGATGTAGCTAATGCTTTAACTTTCAAAGAATGAAAGTGTATAAAAGCATTCCTTGAATCCTTCAAATCTCTTCATAACTGCTCTTCTAAGACATGACCTACAAATGATAATCTGATAGTAGAAACTGATACCTGTGATTTGATGTTGATCTGATTCCTTCATCTTCTCTAAACCATTGTTTTTCCTTGAATTTGAAGTAGCCTTCTCTTCGTCAAGTCTGAGTCTTCAAACAATACTTATGTACATACTTTACACAAGTATTCAATTGCTAACAGATCATCAACTTCATACTTCCACACTGATGAATAAACATGTGACCGAATTGTATAATTCTCAAATCTTTACTCATCTAGATTAAGTGTGTATGTCAAATGTCAAATATTAGAAGATGTCCTTAAATCATATGTTGTAAACTTGGAAGTCTAGGAACCTAGGAATCTGAGAGCTTGAATGAACTCTGATATCAAAACCCTAAGGCTCTGATACCAAATGTTGGAAATTTAGTAGGCCCATAACTAATACCACAGGTCCAAGGACGTTCCATAGGTTCAGGATCAACAACATAGATTCCAACAATCTTCCAATATTGACAAAACATGAACATACCACATTTAATCATACAAATGATGAGACAAAGATAGAGAAATATTAGACAACATGTGTAAAGTGTTATGTAAGCCACTGCTTACTCACACTATCATATATACAAATGTCAATTTACAATGTGGTAGCAAAACTCTCAACCACTCTATGTGAACAGAAATAGATGGATGAGTGAATGTACAAATGTAACAAACATATTCAGATGTATGGACAAAAATCTGAATATACATGAGATGTGTGACCTGATAGGTTGTAGAAGAGTGAATATGAGTGACAAAAAGAGGAAGGATCAGTCTAAAACTGATAATCAACAAACCCTCATCTAACCTTAGGCTATGGAAGACCCTAAGTTAGACATGTGTGTGAAAAGATCACATACTTACAAAAGTAGCAAAGAATGCTAACAAGTTTGTTGCCAGAAATCCTCAAACTCAGATATCATATCTTCTCTAACACCTCATCCAAATATGCATGATGCATATATGTACTGATTCTCTTGTACCTATGCTGAATAGGACTCCTCCTGATATGGATGTTACTGCCTCCATAAACTCCAAGTAGTACCTGTGTGCATAAAGAGAATATCTACCTGAGTTCTTAACATAAGATGCAAATCTTATGTTAACCACCATCCAATGTCTTTGAAGTAACCCGAAATCTTCATGTAGAAGACAATCTTCAAATATATCATGTGAATGGCCGATCCACACCACCAAGCTGCTAATAGATAAGTCATCTCCATAAGCAAGAGTGTGAGCACACTCTTCTCCTCCAAGAAGAACTCCATAGCCGCTCCTCAACATGCTTCAACATAGCACCATGGCTGCCCCATGTGCTAAAAGCACTACCTCTATTGAGGTACCAAAGCTCTTCAAAGCTTGGTGTTGAAATAGGTGAAGGATGCATACAATGAGCCCAAGACTCTTCTTATATAGTATTCTTGTTCCCTTGAAAAGCTATATGAAAAGCTTCGTAGCGATAATAAAACACACTCCGATCGTAGCTTTAACATCATGCGTGCAATCATTGCTGCCCATCGTCTCTTTATCTCAAAAGCATGATTTAAAAAAGATCATTCGATCTCGCATAACTAGGATGGGAGACTTTTGGTCTATCCACGCGCCTAGCGCCGATTGCTGTAGAAGAACTCTTAAAAGACTCTACACATGTTGTATCCTCTGATCAATCTTGACCTATAGAACATTGCTTTACAACACTTCTCCTGAAGTGATTCATGAAAGGTGATCCGCCCTAAGGTGGGTCTTACCTACTTCAAAATTATACTCCATTAGTGAGAGAAACCATCTTACTAATCTACCTATATTGCAAGGTTTGTTCACTAAGTAAAGTATAGCTTGATGGTCTCTAAGAAATTTGAACTTATTCGCAAGCAAATAATGTCTAAACTTCCTGACTGCATAGACCATGACTAATCCTTCTTGTTCAATGGTTGTGTAATTCCTCTTTGTGCTTATTTTCATAAGCTATGGGAAGTTCAATGTTTCCTTCATGTATCAGTTGTGCTAGCACACATCCAATAGCAGAATTAGAGGCATCCACATGGACATGGAATGGTTTGTTCCAGTACGGTGTTGTCAAAATGGGTTCTGAGCCCAAGCATCATTTTAGCTCCATGAATGATTTCTCACACTCTTCATACCACTCAAAGTTTGCTAAAAGATTGTATAGAGGCTTTGCAATGATTGCATACATGTGGATAAAATGTCAGTAGTATCCACAATGATCCATAAACGCTTTTACTTCCTTGAGAGTCCTAATTCTTGGTAACTCTGTGATTGTTCTCACTTATCTTCATTTGTTGATATCCTATTTTGACACAATATGTCCTAAGATCTTGCCTTGCATGACCATGAAAGCACACGTTTCTGGGTTCATGCACACTTGACAAAAATTTACCTAAGCTATGGGATGTGAGTTCATCTTAGGTGGGAATGAGCACACAGATCATCCACATAAACTTCTAGCTTCTTTCTCAAGAAGTCCTTGAGCACATGACACATGAGCATTTGGAATGTAGTAGGTGCATTAGTGAGTCTAAATGGCGTCACCCGAGATTCAAAAATTCCCCATTCGATGGCAAAAGGTGTTTTGTGTTTTTGGGACAATGGCTACTTGATTGTAACTAGAAAATCCATCAAGGAAGCTATAAACTTCCTTGCCTGTGTTGATATATTTAGGTAGTGATGTGTGTGAACACACTAGGACCACCGGGGCACTTTTTTCCCTCTTTAGGAGGTTTTTTCCCCCGGCTTGTATATACGCCTATTGCCCTAATGGGCTACTTATCTTTGTACATTCTCTAGTAATATATTCAGTATTGTGTGTTTGTGCTCCAAGCTTCTTCTTCTTCCTTGTGCCATTCTCATGCTTCCGCAGACATCTATCTCCAACAATTGGTATCAGAGCAGGTCATCGCTTCATCTAGGGTGCCATCGACACTCCTTCGTTTGCAGTCCCAGATTTGAGCATACTAAGGGTGTTTCAGAGATCAAAATAGCTTCTCTATGTGGTGCTGAAATCGCGATCTGAGCTCGTTTCGGCCTCCGAATGCACGATCACAGTGCTTATGCAGGCTATTTTGTCTTTTTGTGCCAAAGGTATATACCAGTTTCTGTTCGCCAGTATAAGCGTCTCAAAGTCTGCTACAGGTCTAGTGGAATTTGTCTGGGCAGTTCTTTTCAACTTTTTGAGATACAGTCAATTTTTTGCATCAAGGTATTTTAGTCACCAGCCATGGATGAAAGTAGTGATGTATTCCGTATGTTGGCTGTTGAGGATAAGTTGGATGGTACCAACTACCCTTTATGGGCTTATATGATGTGGCATGTATTGGTTACAAAAGGATTGTGGAACATTGTGCAGGGTGTTGAAAGACGTCCTCTTACACCTCTGACTACAAGTACTGCAAATACAGTTGCTGGAGTTGATGAAGATGGTGTCGAAGATGATATTCCGCAGATTCCTATTCGTGTTGCTGTTTCTGCTGCACCTACTGCAAAGCAGATTCATTGGGATGGTAGAGATGCCCAGGCACATGCATTGATAGCTTTGTCTGTCAAACGTGCCATTATTCCTCACATTCCCTCTTGCAGAACAGCTAAGGATGCTTGGGATACACTTACCACATTGTACCAAGCTACGAATGAGGCTCGTGTTGCTTACCTCCGAAAACAGTTGGAGAGTGAGCACATGAATTAAGGTGATTCTATGGACAGTTTCCTAACAAAGATCAAAGACTTGAAGGAACAGTTGATTTCTGCTGATGAGGTTATACCAGATAGCTCACTTGTGCAGACCGTTCTAAATGGTCTTCCTGATTCATATCAGAGTTTTGCTTCTACTCTTCGGTTGATGATGAAAGGCAATCCAAATGCCTTATCATTTGAGGAGTTAGTCTCTGTTCTGTTGTAGGAAGATCACTCTAGGCAAAACAGGTCCATTATGCGAGTTGCAGATCAAGCTTTCCTGGCTAGTCAGAAGGGCAAAGGAAAATGGAGCTCTTCAACTAGTAAGCAGAAATTTGCTAATTTTGCATATTTGAAGAAGGAAGATAAAGATGAGAAAAAATCAAAAAAGCAGAAATTGTTTTGTAAGTACTGTAAAGGGAATGATCATATCATAAAGAACTGTCCAAAACTGGCTTCAAAAGAGGCAAAGAAGAAAGAGGCTGGAATGGTTGTTGCAGAAGCCTCTACACCAAAAACAGAGTCTGCTAATCTTGTGCGGGAAGAAGAATGGGCGTTCACTACTGTTTGCAGTTTTGACCCATCTTCTCATGAGCAGTGCATGTCTGCAGTAGACTCATATGTTTGGTACTTTGACAGTGGGGCGACCAAACATATTACCTCGCAGCGCAGTTTCTTCTCTTCACTCGAACCTACCCCTACAGGGAATACTGTTACATGCGCCAACAACTCCACTTATCCTGCTATGGGAGTTGGTAAGATCATTTTGACTACTGCTGATGGTAGTTCTTTCACTTTGTCAGATGCTTTATTTGTGCCAGGGATCAAGAAGAATCTGTTATCAGTTTCTGCATTAGCCAAGATTGGCTTGGTTGTGAAATTTGTTGATGACAGATGTACAGTTCATGATCTGTCAAATGGCGATGTGATTATTGCTTCTGGCATCTTATGTCGTGGGCTGTATAAGCTCATAGACTATGAAAGATCTGTAAATGATTTGGCATGTGCAGTAAATGATTCTCAGGCTATGTCAGATGCATGCACACTTTGGTCATCTGAATTTTGCTAGTTTGCTACGCCTGCGGAAATCTGAAATGGTGCCCTCGTTGCCCAAACTTGAGGCACCTGGAAAACATGTTTGTGAAGGCTGTATTTTGGGCAAAATGCAGCGTTCATCCTTTCCAAAAGATGGTTCAGTTCGGGCTACTCAGAAATTGCAGCTTGTACATAGTGATGTCTGTGGTCCTATGCAGACACCCTCTTTTGGAAATTACCTTTACTTTGTGACTTTCATTGATGATTTTTCCAGGCATGCATGGATATATCCACTCAAAGCAAAGTCCGAAGTGTTCATGTGCTTTAAACACTTTTTGGTTTTGGCTGAAAATCTGTCAACATGTAAAATGGGCACCCTTCGTTCGGATTGAGGGGGGGAACATATGTCTTCTGATTTTAATGCATTTCTGGCTGAACGTGGGATAAAACACCAGTGTACAGTGCCGTATACACCTCAACAAAATGGAGTTGCTGAACAAAAGAACAGGTCACTCATGGAGATGGCGAGATGCATGGTCAAGAGTCAGGCTTTACCACATAGTTTCTGGCTTGAGGCTATCATGTGTGCAGCATATGTACTGAACAGGTGTCCCACTAAAGCACTACAGTCTATCACTCCATATGCGGCTTGGCATGACCGCAAGCCATCTGTTGCTCATCTGCGTGTTTTTGGTTGTTTGGCATATGCACTAGTGCATGAACAACATCGCAGAAAATTGGATGATAAGGTAGTAAAATGTATTTTTGTTGGGTACAGTTCTAAAAGTAAAGACTATCGTTTGTATCATCCACAGACTAAACACATTCTGGTTAGCCGTGATGTTGTCTTTGTGGAAGATGCTATTCAACCATTGCTTTCATGTACTAAGGAGACATCTGTTAGCTCCAAAGACATGTATGATACTTTGATGCCTCTTTTTACAGGTGGACAGTCTAGTGCTGGTCCTAATGAGGAAACTTCTCAACCTTTGCAGGTTTCATATGATGATGCAGATCATTCCATTTCTGATGCAGATTTACATCATGCACTTGTTGATGAGAGAGCTGATATTGAGCAGGCAAAAACTATGCCAAAATGGCTGGTGCAGGCTTTGCGTGACAACAAATTAGATGCACCTTTGTCATATCGTGCTGGTTCAGGCTCTCATAGTGCCTCCTTTGCATCAGATTGTTATGCTATGGCTTCGTCTAGTCTCTGTGATGAGAATGAGCCTGTTTCTTTTGATGAAGCACAAAATTCAGAAAATTGGATGGCTGCTATGCAATCTGAATATGATGCTATAATGAAGAATGGTACATGGTCTTTATGTGACTTGCCTCCTGGCAAGAAGGCCATTGGTACTAAGTGGGTATACAAGCTGAAGCGTAAACCTGATGGTATAGTTGACAGGTATAAGGCTAGGCTTGTTGCAAAGGGTTATGCGCAGGAAAGAGGCATTGACTTTGATGAGACCTTTGCACCCACATGTCGTATGACTACCGTTCGGAGCATTTGTGCACTTGCAGCCCATCATGGTTGGAATGTACATCAGTTGGACATTAAAACAACATTTTTGAATGGTGACTTGCATGAAGAAGTGTATGTTTTTTAGCCCCGTGGCTTTGTGCAGAAAGGGCATGAAAACCAGGTGTGCAGGTTAAAGAAGGCATTATATGGTTTTAAGCAAGCACCACGTGCTTGGTATGAGAAGATACATGCCTATCTGGTTGCACATGGTTTTGAGAACAATCCAACTGAAAGCACCTTATATGTTAAGCGTGCTAATGATGTGCTTCTGATCATTGTTGTCTATGTTGACGACATGCTGCTCACTGGTCCTATTGAGAAACATATTGCTGATTTCAAGGCTGATTTGCATGCCTCATTTGAGATGTCTGATTTGGGGCATTTGCATCACTATTTGGGCATTCAGTTTATGCATGTTGATGGTGGAATCGCTTTGTGTCAAACGAAATATATTGACACATTATTGCAGCGTTTTGGCCTTGAAGACTGTAAGCCTATTGCCACTCCTATGGAGACAGGTTTACGATTGAGTCTTCATGATGCTGGAGATGCATTTGATGCTGTTCTCTATCAGCAGGCTGTTGGATGCTTGATTTACTTATGCATTACTCGGCCAGATATTCAGTTTGCTGTCTCACAGATGACCAGGTTTATGCATTGCCAGGAGTCACGTATTGGAAGGCAGTTAAGCACATCTTTCGCTACTTGAGTGGTACTCGGCTACTTGGGTTGTTTTATCCTAAGGGGGATCACTACCGCTAGATTTGCAAGCTTAAGGGGGATCACTACCGCTTTTTCTGACTCAGATTGGGCTGGTTGCTATGAGGCTCGTGTGTCCACCAGTGGTTTTTGCTTCATGCTTGGTAGCTCATGTATATCTTGGTTGAGCAAGAAGCAGCCTACTGTGGTCACTTCTAGTTGTGAGGCTGAGTATAGGGCATCTTTCACAGCGAGTGTTGAGTGTGTGTGGCTCAGATGCCTTATGGCTGATTTGGGTGTTGGCTAGTCTTCTGCCACCACCATCTTCACTGACAGTCAGAGCGCATTGGCAGTTGTGAGGAACCCTGTGTTCCATGCTCGCACTAAGCACATTGAGGTGCCTTATCAATATGTCAGGGAGAGGTTCTCTGCTGGGGATCAGCTTGGCATATGTGCCCATGCAGGAGAACATTGCAGACCTTTTCACGAAGGCTCTGCCTAGGGAGAAGTTTGAAACTTTCCGCAAAGCTTTGGGCTTACTTCCTTTTGTGGAGTGATTTCCACATAGCTTGGCACTTCCTTATACATGAGTGCCAGCTCCTTGTTCACTGCATCACTCCCAGGGGGGATTTGTTGATATATTTAGGTAGTGATGTGTGTGAACACACTAGGACCGTCGGGGCACTTTTTTCCCTCTTTAGGAGGTTTTTTCCCCCGGCTTGTATATACGCCTATTGCCCTAATGGGCTACTTATCTTTGTACATTCTCTAGTAATATATTCAGTATTGTGTGTTTGTGCTCCAAGCTTCTTCTTCTTCCTTGTGCTGTTCGCGTGCTTCCGCAGACGTCTATCTCCAACAGCCTGCTACACCTTCCAATAGATGTTCAGAGATAGGAAGCAAATAACTATCTCTTGTAGTGATAGCATTAACTTTTTTCAAGTTAATACATACACATAATTTCCCATTCTTCTTGGGCACAACAACAATGGGGATACCCATTTTGTATGCTCAATCTTGTAGATGAATCTAGGTTCTATCAACCTATCTATTTCCTCTTTTATCTTTATTGCATACATGTCATTATACGTGTAAGGCTTCTGCTTTGTTGGCTTGGCTTCTAAAGTCATAGGGTTCCTATGGGAACATATATCTAGATCCACTCCTTTAAATTCTTTGTAGTTCCAAGTGAACAATCCCTATACTCTCTTAGCAGAATTATCAACACTCGTTCTTCTTCCTCACTCAAGTCATTTTCGATATATGTGCATCTTTCTTCTCCGTGTTCTATTGTCACTAGAACTTTCTTAGTTTGTTCTTTATTATCATAAGCTTCTTCCATGAGAGCTTATCTCTTTGACATCATTACTATGGTTTTTCTATCCTGCATTTCATACTTCTTGTAATTTTCTAGCACTTCAAACAAGGATTCTTTTTTGTCTTCATGTGGAAGGGAGTTTTGGTTTTGTTTCATTTTCTTGCTCTTTCTATCTACTTCTGCCATTAGCATCACATTGTTTCTAGATTCTTCTTGTTCCTGAGTCTTAGCTTCTATTAGGTATATGTATTTAGTTTCTAAAGCACAGAAAGGATCCATGAGTGTGGAATCTACATCCTCATAGGTCACTTCTATAGGTACATCTATACTGGGCTCACCTTCTTCAACAATGGATTCACACATGAATACTAAAATATCATAGCCATCTTCATCACAATGGTGGGTCCATTATTCTTTATTTACTGCTATGTCCATTGCTTCTAATATCTTTGCCCAACCATGGGGTTCAAACTCTTCATCTAGAAATATCATAGGCACATAGGTGGGGTCTTGGAGTGTTTTTTGGTTTCCTACATCACCTTTTGTTTCTAGCTTCTATTCTCTTTTCCTCTTTTGCTACAACTTTACACATCCATAAACGCGTATCCTTGTGCCTCCATGAAGGATTTGATCATATGGATACACATCCATAAACGTGTATCCTTGTGCCTCCATGAAGGATTTGATCCTATGGAGTGCACCAAGGTAGTATCTTTTGGCATTCTATGTATAGTGTTCCAATTAGTCCCCCAATATTTCACTATTTGCAATTGTCTCTTGAAAGGTCTACCCAAAATCATTTCATAGACATGGTTCTTTCCAAACTCACATTTAGCAAAAGTGTGCTCAAACTCTACAACACAAGTAGCGAGAGTAATTCCTTCTAGCAATCCTAAGGGCTTCTCTATGTGTCCATCTGCCATCTGCAACTTCATTCATGTGGGCCTTAAAGCTGGTTTGCCCCATTGTTTCCGTAAGGAAATGGTAGCAATGGCAATGCCTATTGCTAAGTCTAGGATTGTCTTAATTGTGTATCCTTGTATGTGATAGGAGATACATATTTCCTTCTTCTCCTTCACTAATATCTCCTATCTTATCAATGGGTATTCTTGGGACTTTTCTTTGCAATCCTACCTATGAGTGGGAATTAGCAACTTTTGGCAATCAGTTTTCTATGTGCTTCCATAACTCTGATTTGACTTTGAGTACTTCTTCTAAAGTGAGATGGCACTGCACTTTAGTGTTGTTAACTACTTCAGTGTTCCTAGGTAGAACAAATTCTTCATTTTTTATCATTAATGTGTGAAACTCTCATCTGAATAGACTTTGATTCCCAAGGGCCTATGAATTGAGGCAATTCCTACAAGGAATTAGATTCGAAGTCTAATCATTCACCTGATTGCACATCTTCCTGATCTTTGTATATAGAAGAGATGTCCTAAGGAATTTGATCTTGAAGATCATCTACTTCATTGGAGGGGAATCCTCTCTCTCCTTGTCCCATTTCTCCTCTTGTATTTTCTTTAAGAACTCTTGGGAATATTGGTTGATAGAGGAATGGATTCGATCATCTGTAGAGTTAGGAACATAAGCTTCCCATGGAGGTAAGCTTTTTCTCCTGTTTCCATTATCTTGAGGCTCTAGTGTTGCTAAATTTTGTGGTTTAGCCACCAAGTGCTCTAATCTCTCCAATACTCCTCCAAAATGTAACTTCGACTTCACTAAGTCTGTCTGATTGAAAAGATGGCTTGCCTCACACATAGCTTGGGCTAATTCTACCATATTTGCATAGAGATTGGTCCTTTCAATCTCTAAGTCCACTTTGGGATAATATTTATCAAACTCATCTATGTTTGGACCTTCTTGAAATCAAGCCTCGTAGGTTGTGAACATCATGTCTAAGCCTTCTAGAGTAGGATCAGTTAGGACCGAGCCTGCTTGGGCTTGAGGTGGGATGTGAATCGGTGGGTGTGTTTGAGAGGGGTTTTGAAATGAGAGTTTTGCTATTTTTTGTTTTTTTATTACTTTTAAGGCTTTCTTTTTGTCCACTGAATTTTCTAGCCCATTTCTTTTCATCTATCACAACTATCTTTCCAAGTCCTAATTCTCTACTTGTTAGTGCTTTTTATACACTCACCTCTTATTTCCTTTCTTGCTCAATATCTAGAGTCTTCTACAGAGCTTGTGCTCTAGTGACTACTTTACAGGGGCAATATTAGCCATCGTTCCATTGGGTTTTGCCACTAAGCCAATTACATTGATTGGGATAATATTTTGAGCATTGGTTGGGGTTTGAAGACAATTAAGGATATGTTTCTTTCCACACTCAAGACAAAAACCTTGAATCACTATAGATTGAGGTTGGCTTGGTGGGGAATTGGACAATCATGGATAAAGTGATCTCCTTGAGATCTATAACATGGTCCTCTAGGTACTTGAGGTCTATATTGTCCCAATTTAGGTCTAGGTCTTGGATTTGTGTACATCACCTAAGTGTAGTATGACTCCCAACTAGCTTCCATCAATGGTGTCTCATATTGATAAGCCTCATTATGCTATAGTGATTCAATGTAATAAGATAGTGGGATATCTCTGTGTGTTAAATCAAAACTTTGAGCATTAGGATCACTTTCTAAATCGAATGGGGATGCTGGCACTGATGCCCTATTTAGAATATCTTCTTCCACCACATACTTGACTCAGATTACATTAGTGAAGGGTGGTGGTTGTTGTCCTAGCATTGGTTTTGGTTTGGGTTGTGCTTAATACTACGGTTGGTACTATTGTTGGGGCTTATAGTATGGTTGCTACTAATACTAGTTTTGATACCTACTTGGCTATTGGTATGGCTGCTTGTAATTTTGCCTAACTGCTTGTTTGTTACAGGGACACTCCTGAGCCAAATAGCTAGTGTATTTCCTCTCAAGAGTGCAATATTGGGCATTTAATTTCCCCATATTTTGCATCTACATTAGACATACATTGGCCAACTGATCACCTCTACAAGTATAGAAATGTTTCATTGTGAACACTCTTTGAGCTTGTCTATTTTGGACTCCTAAAGTCCAAGTCGCTTGTTTGGACGATTCATCTATTGACATCATGGGTTTGGATATAATACTACTGGAACACTTAGAATCCTTGTAGAGCTTAGAGAGTTCCAGTTCATCGCTCAAGTTATGCTTGATATCAATACACATCGTTAACCATTTCTCTAAGGTATGAGACTCCTTTGAGTAGACATATGCCCTTAACTTTCTGCTTGATAGACCATCAAGAACAAAGAAACCTGTTCAACCTGAGTAGGTAACTCTGGGATGGGGCATCTCTCAATGTATTGCCTGAACCTACATCCTGCTAAACTAACAAATTTGAGGTGGATTTTGTTTGAAACTATGGATCAATGATGAAGTGTTGTATCTAGCTCCACGTTTTGAGAATCATGCAATGAAAGTGTCTAGTAGTTGTGTGATATTCCTAAACTAATCTTGATGCAAGGGTTGAAAACATTTTAGGGTTTTATTCCTAAATGTCAGCCCAAAAGCCTCATATTGAGTGAACAAATACTCAACTTGTTCTACTCTCAACACTTGCTTAAATTCGGCCACATGATCGTAGGAATCTCCCCATCAAAGTAATTCTTCATGGCTTTAACTAACTGAGTAGGTCTCAAGATTCTAGGATGCTCTCTTGGTCTAGGTAGTGGAAAGTCATCTAGGCCTCTCTGATTTCTATGTTGAGCCTATCTCTCTCTCTCATTATGTTCTGTCTATGTCTAGTCTCGATCTTTCTCTCCCTATGGTGCATACAAATCTTACTTCCTTGGATCTCTCTTTTTGTGCACCTAGGACATGTGAAGATCCTGCTCAATTTTTGGTATGAGGGTTAGTAGACGTGTGAGGCGAAAATTTGTTCACCCTTCCAAGTGTACGCGTGCCCACTGTCTACTACTATGCTTTGTAATGACATACATTCTTTCTCAAGTGTTTTCCAAGTAGACAACCTTTTTTGGAACATCAAGATCCTTGAATTCATGTATAATAATTCCATCTACATCGGTAGGTTTGTTAGGTTCGAATCTCCAAAATGCATGAATTTCTTTGTTAATAAAAAGTTCTATGGTAATGTTGCCTTGAAGGATCCATTTGGGTGTGATGATCCTTGTCAGGACCGAATTATCTCTAGGAGTTATAGGATCTTGCTCTTTGTTTTCGTGTTCAATATCTCCTATTTCAGACTCAGGGATGATCGATCCAAATACATCCATTCTATCAGGATTCAGGTAAGTTGGTGACCACGTACATGGTACCTTGCTTATCTATGTATGAACCCTCCTTGAATTTGACCATAAGGTGATCAATTCCAAAGGGGTGCTCTAGATTTCTCAGTTGGATCACTGATCTTCTTAATCCATCCTGATAGATGCAGGCACCTAAGCGGTTGGTTTGAATATATTCAAGTTGAGTCTTATAAGGACCTTCTAGGGCTTATAGGTATGCCAAGCTTGAACTACCTACAAGTCTCTCCATGCTGAAAGGCATGTCTGCGTCATTAGTTTTTGATATCTCTACATAAGGTAAATTCTCAATTGTTGAGCCCAAGATCTAGCCATAAGATTGACACTTTGCTTTAGATGATTTGAGGCTTTGTCGATCAACTTTTCCTATGTGTCTTCTTGATCTAAGGTTCATGAATTTGATCCACTTTCTTTCCCTAGAGTAGAACCACATTGCAAGGTTCTTCGTTGTATGAATCACTTGTTCTTTTTAGTTTCATTTTGGTGTGTCTTGTTTTTAATGTCACATCATGAGAGTTAACTTTAGTTTGTCACTTTTCTTCTTGTTTAATCGCTCAATTAGGTTTGTTTCCTTATGGTTAGCTCACTTCACTCTACTTATCTCTTTGACATGGGTTAATTAGGGTTTCTTGGTTGGTCGTTCTTATCGTTGCCCTAATTAATCAATATCACCTATGCACACTTATCCTAAACTAGAATCCTAAACTAGAATTGATTGAGGGGGTTGAGTAGTTTTCCAACCTATAGTCTTGTGCTTTGGATTTGCTCTTATGCTCAAGACGCTCACCCAAGCTCACTCTGTGATTGCACTTTTCCTTGTCCTGGATGCACTTAATTAGCTCCAATAGCCCTGAAAAATTCACACAAGTACTCAAAATAGATCCAAAGATCCAAAATTTCTATTTGTAGGGATAGATGGCCTTGTCATGTTTTTGTCTATTGCGATAGATGGGTCTATCCTCTATCGTGGATTTGGTTTGCAGCGATACATGGGTTTGTCTATCACAATAGATGGTCTTTGTCGTCTATCATGGAGGGTGTCTGTCGTGACAGATGGGGTGTCTATCGCGACATACAATGATATATAGATAGTGTCTATCATAGATTCAATTTATCACCATATACAATGTCTATTGCGATAGACCAAAAAAACAAGAATTTTTCAAATGCCTCTAGTGATTTGGGATGGCTCTAAGGTGGTTTCTATCGTGCAATGCATGTAAATAAAAAATACCAACTTTCTCTATCTGTTGTGATAGATAGAGAGGTCGCCTCGAGTTGCATGCACAATGACTATCGTACTTAATGACAGAGCTAAAGTTGCTGCTGAAGCTATTTCTTGTATAAAACACTCACAAACACACAAAAGTAGCAAGCATGCAAACTCTCTCTCTCTCTCTCTCTCTTACAAGAGAAATGAGGGAATGAATGGGGAAGGTGGGGATATGATCAAAATCTAAAATATCAGGGCATGTTGTGTGGGTTTCGAACCTTTGACCTCTCACTCCAAAGTCCAAAGTGTCACCATTATGTCATTGATCTCTTGCATGAAACTATTACTTTTTTTTCTGAAGTTCTTTCATTGATCTACTCTTCCATTTACGCTTGAAAGATTGAAATGAACAAAACAAGCACCTTGGTGCCATAAATACTATGCCCATTCACTTGTATAGTTGTTCTTTAAATCAATTCAAGCAAGGGAGATTAGACTTAAGCCGAACTTCCTCTTAGAAAGAAAAAAGAAACACCTTGGGGATCACCCTTTTTCCTCACTTTTCAAAGGTTATATGTGAGATGTGGGCTTACAATCAAGAGCCCAAAGCATTTATCACTACACCATGAATCCAAAACATGAAACTATGAACTGAAAGAAACACTACTCGACCCACAATTAAAACTTTGATGTTTCTTCCACCGCTTGTATGTGAACCAGCCCAAAAAATATCTTCGCCTTGTCAGTTCTCTGATTCAGAGAGTCCATTGTATTCAGAGTATCTATAAAGTCAAAGAATCCCGAAGATGATTCTCCAAAAGAGAGATTTTGAAAAGTCGCGGGAAAAACGTTTTTCCTTCTTTACAAATAAACAGAAACGAAAATTGAAAAGGCACTAGAAAAGGTATTTTTCTTCTTTAAAAATAATTATTAAAATAATAAGATATATTCGCAAGCATTATTGGAAGAGGCTTCAAAGATCATACATGTTCATTTTCTCCTTTTTATTATACTCTAAGTTTGCCACATACCGAAGATTGGGGAGCTCTTTATAGAAATGAAAGATATAAAAGCACACTTGCTTCCAAATTTGATGCATTTTTTTTTGAATGAACAAAAATTTTGAAATGTCGAGTGAATGAGACTTGAGTGAATGGACTTGAACCAGGCACTATGTGCTATGGTGTTCAAGGCATTCTGCTACACCACACCTGTTTGGACTAAATTTGATGCATTTTTATAACTTTAGATCTTTGAAAGAGCTACTCAGTCGTGTTTTAGTGCATAGATGAGTACCTATAAGACCTTTCCAAGTAAGGCTTTGGATCAATTTGCATAGGAGTAGCACTAATCAACAAAGGAAACACCAATTTCCAATTGTCTATTTGAAGAACTAGGCCCTATAATGAAGTGGAAGTGGAGATGGAGGTGAACGATGATACAATTTTTTTAAAGGAAGGCCACGGACCCATTTGCCACATGGCAAAAAAATTGGGCCTAGAATTCGTTTGGGACAAAGGGAGTAGTTATTGTTGCCCCTATTTGAATAGAGTGAAGCTCTCTATTATGTAAATCCAGACCCAAAATGAACTCCCACCTTATCTGAAGTCGCCTTATTGCCATGAAAAAACACTTGGAAGCTTGAAACTTACATTAAGTTCAGATGCGTGGTATAGTTTATGACCTTCTCAAATAAAGCTTGGGATCGTGGAAACCTATGATCACTCAAGCAAAGCTTGGGATCATTGAAACCTATGACCTACTCAAGCAAAGCTTGGGGTCATTGACAGACTATGACCTACTCAAGCAAAGCTTGGGATCATTGAAACCACCTACCTGAATTACAGGGTAAGGCAAATGGTTGTCCAATAAAAAATAGAAACTTCTTGGACCATCTAAACTTGGGCATGATTATGGGCGTTGGATGCACTCTAATCTAACTCCTCATTGACTCTGATGTGTATGCGCATTAGTATTGCCCTAACCTCCATAGCCACTTTATGTGTATGAGCATTAGTATTGCCCTAAGCTCCAATGCCACTCTATGTGTATGAGCATTGGTATTGCCCTAACCTTCATAGCCACTTTATGAGCTATGTTTCCTTCCAATGGGTGGTGCATTGGTGATTGACATAGACACGACACTTGCTAGTGGCTTACAGAGTTTGACAGTTTCCATGATCGCGTAGGAATTCGACTGTCGAGGATCGGATGCCAACTTTCCTCACGCGGAGGTGTCGACCTTCCCCCTCCGATGACTCTCCACACGTCTTGCGGCGTGCTGCCCCATCTCTTGGCTTTACGTTCTGTGGGTGCCTCTTCTAACGCACACAGAACGCATACACGCCTCGGGCTCTTCCTCTCAGAAACTCCCATCAACCACTCCAGCTAACTTTATATAGTGCTCCACAGCTCTGCACGTACACACAACTTCCTCTTTCATCTCTTTCTTCTGCACACATTGAAGACACGTTGGCATCCACAGTGCCCACGTCCCTAACACAGCGTATCTACAATCTGCTAGATCTATCCCTGGTTGCACCTTCCGACTCTCTTCTCTTCTTCTGCTTTCTTTCTTGTCTTCTTTTTTCTGTTAGCCTGCATTCGAGATGGTGAAGATTTGCTGCATTGGCGCTGGCTATGTCGGCGGACCAACTATGGCAATGATCGCGTTGAAGTGCCCTGACATCCAGGTCGTGGTGGTAGACATCGCTGTGCCCCGCATCAACGCCTGGAACAGCGATAACCTTCCGATTTTCGAGCCCGGTCTCGATGAAGTGGTGAAGGCCTGCCGCGGTAAAAACCTCTTCTTTAGCGCAGATGTGGAACGGCACGTTGCTGACGCAGATATACTTTTTGTCTCCGTCAACACCCCCACCAAAACGCAAGGCCTTGGCGCTGGCAAGGCGGCCGACCTCACCTACTGGGAGAGTGCGGCACGGATGATAGCAGACGTTTCAAAGACGGACAAGATCGTTGTGGAGAAATCCACTGTCCCTGTAAAGACTGCGGAGGCCATCGAGAAGATCCTTAATGTTAACCATAACGGGATCAAGTTCCAGATCCTTTCGAACCCCGAGTTTCTTGCCGAGGGGACTGCCATCGAGGATTTGAAGTGCCCCGACCGGGTGCTCATCGGCGGTCGGGAGACTCCTGAAGGTAAGAAGGCCATACAAGCTCTGAAAGACGTATACGCTCGCTGGGTACCGGAAGACCGCATTATCACCATGAATCTTTGGTCTGCTGAGCTTTCCAAGCTTGCAGCCAACGCTATCTTGGCACAGAGGATTTCATCAATAAATGCCATGTCTGCATTGTGTGAAGCAACAGGAGCTGACGTGACTCAAGTTGCGCATGCGGTTGGCAAAGATTCGCGTGTTGGCTCCCGTTTCCTGAATGCTAGTGTCGGCTATGGTGGATCTTGCTTCCAGAAAGACATCCTGAATCTCGTTTACATTTGCGAGTGCAATGGATTAACAGAAGTCGCGAATTACTGGAAGCAAGTAGTGCACATAAATGATTATCAGAAGGCACGCTTTGTGAAGCGAGTAGTGTCTTCCATGTTTAACACAGTCTCTGGCAAGAAAATTGCCATTCTTGGCTTCGCTTTCAAGAAGGATACTGGAGATACGAGAGAGGCAGCAGCCATCGATGTGTGCCACGGTCTGCTTGGGGACAATGCCAAGCTTAGCATTTATGATCCTCAGGTCGCAGAATCTCAGATATTAAAAGATCTTTCCATGAACAAGTTCGACTGGGACCATCCGCTGCATTTGCAGCAGTACATGGACCCATCGGAAATCAGCAAGAGTGTCTCTGTAGTCTCAGATGCGTACGAGGCCACCAAAGGTGCCCATGGAGTCTGCATCCTTACTGAATGGGATGAGTTCAAGGAGCTTGACTACAAGCGCATTTACGATGGAATGCATAAACCTGCTTTCATCTTTGATGGCCGCAACGTGATCGATGTCGATGCACTCCGCAAGATTGGTTTCATCACGTATTCGATAGGGAAGCCTCTGGATCCATGGGTCAAGGATTTGCCCGCTGCCCCCCCATCCTAGGGATGTGTTCAAAGTTGAAGTTTCTCTAAATCAGAAACAGTTCCTCTTTGGAGGAAGAGTTGGAGGTACACTGCTAATCGGCTACACTGACAGATCTCTTCATTCCCCTCTCTCTTTTTGATTTAGCCTTTCTGCACATTCACCGATTCCCACCATCATACTCTGAAACCTACATTATTGATTATTTTGTTATCAACATTTAATTACTAAATTTAACGAAATATTATTGTTGGTAGTGTATTGTACCTTAAAATGTTCAAATGCGTAGAACTGATCATGCACTTATGGCAATTAATTAGACGGTAATGATGATTAGCAAATATTTTTGTTCCCTGATTGCCGATCATACGAATAGTCATGTGGGTAATGCTGTCTTTGGGAATTCGATCCAGGTTCTCAAATATATTGTATCCATTGTAGGATCTTCTTATTTCTATTTGCAATGCATCGTTCAGCTGTTGATGCAATTGTGGCTCATTGCAATGCATCGTTCAGCTGTTGATACAATTGTGGCTCATTGCTGTGCTTGAGAATTGTGAAAAGAATGGGCATGTCGCAGGATCTTTATCTGTCCATTTCCAATGCACTGTTTGTGCAGGCGGTGCAGAATATTGTAGTCCATTGCAATGCCTGAGAATTGTGAAAGAATAGGCATTTCGGCAAATGCTTTGCTTGGGAATGCAACCTGATTCTCAGATATATTGTACCATTTCAGGACCCTCATCTGTCTATCTGCAGGGCATTTCAGGACCTTCATCTGTCTATCTGCAGTGCCATTTCAGGACCTTCACTGTACCATTTCAGGACCTTCATCTGTTATCTGCGGTGCAATGTTGATTCAGCCGGTCAGGCATATTTTGTGGATCATGCAATGGCTCATGCTGTGTGTGTGTGTGCGTGTGTGTGTGAGAGAGAGCGCTCATTCTGCCCATTTGCATCACAAGCTTGCTCATTTTTTGAGCCCACGTTTTGGGTGAGACTCCCAAGGAAGAAAATGCTATGGGAAAGATATGTGCTTTGATGTCAGCTTGGTATCGAATCACTACTATCGATGACCACATGGAACTGCCTATATCTGTGGGGCTCAAAGCTCCTCCGCTCCCTTGTACGAATGCTGTTAGACGAGAGATATATAAGATCCTCCACTGCATCCTAGGCACCTCGCTTTGTATTTGCTGTGTGTGCGTATGTCACGGTATGTGTGAGAGGAGAGAGAATTTTGATGTAAGTAGTGATAGGCTACGGATATGTCCCTTAAAGTGCCTTAAAAAAATAATGAGGGAGACTGAACCCATAGTGATTCTCTACGGATATGTCCCATAAGGTCACAGGTGCCTTTACAAACTAGAAGTCTTTCTGCTCTTCAGAAAAGCACAAGCATTGTGAATGATAAAACACTTCATCGTACAAGCGTGATCAGGACCAGATCTCTGTGCATATGCCTTGTGATACAGAACTAAGGGTCGTTTCAGACAGCTCTGATTTTTTGTTGAGAGTATTTTCTCCGTCCTTCCAATTCACACAGTGCAGAACAGAACATGATGGCATTGAAGTGAAATTAGAACCTTTCGATTTCGAAGTGCTGTTGTCCCTGCCATTGATTTCATAAGTTTCACTTGGCTCAATTCTATGCGACCTGAATTTTTAGGCATTATTGAGACTTTCCTAAGAGGTAGGAGGTACGTAAGACGTGAAAACTAGATTGGGCCCTACTCAAGTCATTAGATAGGTAGTGGAGAGAAATTAGGTTGTATAGAGAATGATGATTCCTTAAATAATCCCTTTTTTTAAGAAGGAAAGTAGGTGTATAGTATGAAGATCAATCACTCTCATCTCACCACAAAGATGAGGATCAATTCTATCGATGCAACCCATGGGGATTGAACTCAAATGTGGTGCTGGATTGAAACATACTTTAGTCTTGACTCTTTTACCTTGAGTTTTTTTCTTTAACACTACAACATATTAGGGGTATATCGAGGAAAATGAATGGGTACGATTTTGCCTTGACATCGGTGTAAGGATTGGTGTAGGCGTCGGAACCAAAGCGTTGATATAAGCATCGATATAAGCGTCACATGAACATTGGTATAAGCGTCGGTATGAGTGTCGGTATGAGCATCGGTATAAGCCATGGTATGCCCTTGGGCAAAATAGTCGGTATAAGCATTGGTATGAGCCTGGGGATATTGATGCTTATATCGTCGCTTATACCGACGACCATATTTGCAAAATTTTTTTTGGGCAGAGTGTGTTGTCTCTTGCCACAATAACATTCCCATGTTGTTGTGTAGCATAAGACAATACACTGCCCAAGAAAAACCTGAGTACATGTGATGTATGACAGGCAACAAAACCATGATTTAAGCAAAACATATTGCCAAATACAAAAGACACGAGCGAAATGAATCATGAACCATGTACAAAGAAATGACACACAAACATGATATTTATAAACAACAACTAGAACACATGTATATGTGTGTATGCTTGTGTATATACATGTGTATGTGTATATGTATTATGTGTGTATATTTGTATATGTGTAAATATTAGTATGCATATGTAAAAACCTTAAAACCCTAATCCTAAAGACCTAGACCTAAAACATGTGTATGTGTGTATTCTTGTGTATATATATGTGTATGTGAATATATATATGTTTATGTGTGTGTATGCATATGTGTATCTATG
>CM035429.1:48030093-48052593 GCA_020310875.1 Ceratopteris richardii
TCTCTATATTTCTCTATTTCATCTCTCTCTATCTCTCTCTCTTTATGTTTCTCTATATCGCTCTCTTTCTTTCATCTCTCTCTCTATGTCAATCGAAAACAAAACAGTCACTTACATCGATGTAATTGTTTGGAGTGTTCTCGTCGAAGTTGATGTTGTCCTTCATTGAATTCCAAAGAACTAATGTCAAAAAGCTCTTGCAAAACTAAAGAGGAGAGAAATTAAAAAAGGGAAAACACAAACAAAGAGAAATGGTGCTACAGTATGTGCGATATTTACCAAAATTTCAGATATAGAGAAATAGAGAGGTGTGTAGAGAGAGAGAGAGAGAGAGAGAGAGAGAGAGAGAGAGAGAGAGAGAGAGAGAGAGAGAGAGAGAGAGAGAGAGAGAGATGTGTGTACACAATATGCTCAGAATGTAGTTCGCATGCGCAAACCCAACAATAGCAGACTTTGGTTCAAAATGCGAGCAAATGTCGAATTTTTGCTATCGGGTCCGGTTAAAACATTGCATCGGTATGAGCTCCAGTATGAGCGTCGGTATAAGTGTCAGTATGAGCATTGGTATAAGCATCGGTAGTTTCCAGTAAAGTACTGACGTGTATACCGACACTGATACTGAGGCTGATATACCCACGATTAAATGACCGTTGGTATTGCCCTCGTGGTTTTTCAAGCATTTTCAATGGTCATACCGACACCGAGGCATGACCATCGGTATGGACATCGGTATGCCCCTCATATGTTCTAGTGTAAATTTTTATTTTTAATATATATATAAAAATTCGCTTCAAAACTTTGAAAAAACAATGTGACATTAAAAGAGTGTAAAGTGCATGTACTTGGCGATCATAATTTTAAGCTTGCTTCTTTTGATCACTTTGTGTACTCGTCAATCGTCGAGTAAGACCAAGAAACAAGAACACACAAAGAAACAAGTTCCTATCCAAGTGGTTACATGTGCTCAAGTTAAGAATCACACAATTCAAGTAGAGCCAAAAGAGTTAGCGTTCGATCTCTACTTGAATTGTGTGATTCTTGTCTTGAGCACATGTATAGTAAAAATGAGTCAAAATCAATGGTTAAGAAGTGATTGCACTTCGAAAGTGAAATTCCAAAGAAAGAAGAGAAGGCACAAGAAATACGCCACTAGAAGAGATTAGGTAGTTAGAATCCATCATGAAGAAGGCACGTTTAATTCTAGTAGAGCTTGTAGGCTTAAAGATGCTTCTCAAGCCTATCAAGCAAGAACAAGCCACTTTGGAATGAAACAAGAAGTGTGTTATCCGCTTGTTGACCTAGAAACATATCACTTAAACCTATGTAGGCAAATTATATAGGTTGGCCGTAACTTTTTAGAAAAGAAATGCTTCTTTTATCCCAAAAAGTAGAACTCCAAAGCCACAATTCCACCATTCGGTGAGGAAAACCACCAACTCCTTAACCCATTCAAGAAGAGAATGTGCAACACAATGATTCTATAAAGGTAGACCACATGGCTATAGATGAGGATTTCCATTCCTTGGTTCCCAAAACATATACTACATAGAAGTAGGATCTAAGGATCAGGTTCAAGAATAAAGATGGAACAAGTAATATGAGTCTTAACCACCTATCATGAAGAGTGATATTGAAAAGCAGCAATGAGTCCTAGATCGATGAATGATGAAGGCACATGCATTCAACTAGTTGCCTAGATACATAAGAGAATGTATATAGACGTTTTTTAAGAAAATTAGCTCCTACCATTCGACCTATGAGAGCTCATGAGGATAAAGATAATCCACAAGGCTCATTCAAAGAGTTATGCAAGACTAAGAAAGTAGTTCAACCACAAAAGAAGATGAAGTGGAGCTAGAGATATAGAATTTTCAAGGTTAGATGTTAGCATTCAACATGTTCCTCTAAATAAGGTAGGTGATTACATTGAAGAAAAGGGAAACACTCGCTTTCCCATAAAGTAAAGTGGTATGATTCCCTTCATACATAGAAATGTGAGTCTCCATTGAGAAGCATACCACTGAGTCTTCCATATAAGATTCAACTTGGGAAGGATCTTGTTGACAAATCCTCTTTGATGTTTATACTGAAGGAACATGCCATCAACAATATCTTCAATTCTCATATATTTGTTGATACATCAATGTTCTAGCTTGATGAGGAGGATAACCTTATGATACATCAACTTAAATTATTAACCACAATCAACCATTTTGGAATATGCATTTATGCTCATTAAATCCTCTTTTCATGCATTTATCCTCTTTAATCCCTAGAGAAAAGTTCCACAAAGATAACAAGCCTGCCCACATGGATTCTTGCAAGAAAAATTCGACATTGTTAGTGAGGTAAGCAACAAATTTCCAAGAAACTTTAGGTATTTTACTAGCTTCAAGACTATCTCGAGAAAGAAATCTTTTGGAAAGAGAAATAACTTGCAAAATGTGCTCTTTAGTGGGCACCCAACAAACAAGAAAATAGTTCAAACAAGGTAGAATGTAGTGATTTAAAACAAACACCCTATGAGCAAGAGTACTCTGGAGAGCATAACATTAAAAATTTTCTAGTTCTGAATGTACTAATGACCAATCTCATCTTTCATTGAAATAGACGTTGAATCCAGTAGGAACCCTAATAACCTAAAAAATACCCTTCCCTTATAATCTCATAGCCATTTTCAATGATACATTCAAGCACATTATTATTGGAAGATTTGAAAGATGTTTTTTTATTATTAACTGGGGATCCACTTTCCAAGCAAAAAGTATTCAGACACTCCAAAAAATATAAAATAGACATGTCATCATCATTATTAAGCATGATAGTACCATAAAAAAACATTTGTAACCCAAGGGAATGATGGGGGATGATTCTAACCCCCCGATGCAACAATGGAAGATGGCTGCTCTCCAGTAGGCCCACAAACAGTGATACATGCTCACTGTTCTAGACTTTGCAAAATTAAACTAGAACTTGAGAGCTATCTAACAAGATTTGAATCATGCCAAATGGATGTTCCAACTGGGAGAACCATCCATTGGAAGACATGGTATATATTTGCAACACCCTTTGCCTATGTGCAGAGATAGAACTTGACAAACTTGGCAATTTCTCACTACTCACTCAATAAAAGGACTTGAAAATTTGGCACATTTTGGGACTCTATATGAGAGACCAAATGAATCTTGAAATCAATAAAAATGAGTAAAAGGAGAGAGCAACAATGATATTCAATCTGGTACAAATAGATTTGTGAAAGCCTAACTATGCCTCTAGATAGAGATGAGCAAAATTATGAGAAAATGAGATAAGAAAGCAAGGGGGCTGTTGCCAGAGTTTAGGAATCCACTAGACTAAGTGGGAAACTCATGGAATGCATAGAAATTAAGAAAAAAAGGTGAAATTGTGCTTATATAGAGCTTTTGCTTTTCCTATAGTTTAGTTAACCACCCACCAATCAATGTAGGTGCATTTTTTGGTGGTTAATTGATGAGATTTGAATATGATAAAATTCGATGAAGTTTCTAACTTGATTTCACGACTTTGGGTCTTCCTTTTTGATTGTTCCACTTGCAAAAATTGTGTATGAGTCCTTTTTCATGGTTGAGACTTGATTTTCAACACTCCCCCTCAAGTCTCAATGCCTAGGTCTTTCATTCCAATGCATGGCTTGAAGTGTTGTAGCTTTATTCCATCCAAAGCTTTAGAAAACATATCTGCATATTGGTCCTTTGTATTGACATGCTTCACTATTACATCCGTTGACATGATCTTCTCTCTAATAAAGTGGTAATGCACTTCTATATGCTTGGACCTTGCATGGAACACCGGATTTGATCCGAGTATATGTTACTTATGTTGTCACAAAAAGATAGGTATTTGCTTAACCTACAAATCAAGATTAACAAACAATTTCTTGAGCCACATAAGCTCACATGAGACTTGTGCTAATTCTCTATATCAAGCTTTAGTCAAGGAGAGAGCCACTATTGGTTGTTTCTTTGACATCCATGAGATGGTCTTCTTCCCTAGCATGATAACATATCCACTAGTGCTCCTCATGTCATCTTTGGAACTTGCTCAGTCAACATCACCATAGGATTGTACATGTAATCCATCATCAAATGGATAATATAGCCCTTCATTCATAGATCCTTAGAGCTACCTAAGTACCCTTTTGGCTGCAACAAGATGAGGTACTCTCGGTGCTTGCAAAAAATTGAGATCACACTCCAACTACATGTGCAATTTCTAGTCTTGTCATAGTAGGATACAAGACATAACTAACTATTGACCTATACATATTCACATCCTTCACCTTTTCACCTTAATCGCATCCAGGATTCCTCTTTATGTCCTTGATTTTGGCTTCATCATCCCCTATAATGATCAAACCATCAACATATATACAAATGAAAACAGTTTGCTACCTTCCTTCTTCACAAAGAGTGATGGGTCTGCATCACTTTGATTGTATCCACATTTTACCAAGTAGTCCATACATCTTTGGTTCCAAGCCCTTGGGGCTCGCTTGAGTCCGTAAAGAGCCTTCTTAAGCCTACATACATGATATGGAAACCTACATACATTGCAATGTACCTAGCAATTTGTCTGATGTGCAGATAGTGGCTTAGGATAGGGGTGTTTTTATTGTGGGTGCAAAATAAAATGGAGACTTTGAAGAGCGGCTGAGAGTTGTGCTTCTTGTATAGAAGAAGCTTTGCTAGAGAAAGAGATTAAGAAGCTTATGTTCCTATGCGAGGAAAAGGGAACATGTGATGAGAAAGTGGGAAGATGGGATGTACAGGCTTGGCATTATGTCTGGCAAAGATGCCCACCTAACTCAGAGCTTCCCTTCCCTCTTAGTATATGATGGCAAAAAAGAGAATCCAATAAGCAATCTAAAGGTGTTGAGCATGAACATAGGAGCAAGCAACTCAATAGAAGAAGGTGGGTGTTCTCTCAAGCTTCTATGTGCATGCTTGTGTCGTAATGAAGAGAGATGACCTGTAGGAATCGATGTTATATGTGGAAATTTCATTCTTGCTAAACAAAGAGTTTGTCAAGAGCTGGAGCTGATAATTGAGGAACAACTTGCTTCACTACTTTACATGGGACTAGACAGTGAACTCATGGAAGTTGCTATTGAAACACAACTCAAATGGGAACATGAGAGGGGTCGAGTTGGGCAAGGGCCAGAGGAGAATAATATTGTTCCATTTGAGGCGGTCAAATAAGATCAAGAAGAAGAAGAGAGTGAGGAAGATGAAGTGGCAACCAAATTTCAGTCCAGGGTAAATGCCACCAAACTACTTCCAAAGGACTTGGTGATGTCAGTGATCTGTCCCTTAGTAAGGCTCATGGCAGGGGTCGTGATAATTTCATAGGTAGGGTATGAAAGGCTCCATCGAGGACTTTGCAATGGATTGAAAATGCATGGAACACCATGGGGCCCTAGCTTCCCTGCTTACCCTTTATCAAGATATGTGTCTCCAATGGGATTTGGTTGCATGGATGGGGCTTTTCTTGCACCTAGAATGCTTTTGTCAAGAAGGCCATTACCAGATGGTATATTTGTTTGTGGTGGACCAATAATGATTTCACCCCCAAGTATGGTTGGTGTTTGTCCCGGAAGCATTATGGGAGCACCAAGATGACCCTTTATACCCGATCCATGGAAACATGGACAATCCAGTGGCATGATGTTTAGGCCACCTCAGAGTAGTAGTTGGGGTCATCATGAACAAGGATCAAGGCAACATAATTCTAAGAGTACTATAGCAGGTAATAGATTCCCCAATGGAGGGACCAAAGGAGTATGGAGAAGCCACATGAGTGGCTTTCTTCAAGTGAGGAAGCTTATGGGATAGGTAATATAGAAACTCAACAACTAACTGTAGGAATAGGATTATGCTGGTGAATCATATGCAAAGAAGGATGACAACCTAAGTGAAGATGAGGCTCCTCGACAATCACGACATGGTGAAGGCAAGAGGAGAAGGTGTGTTTATTGAATAGTGAAAGGAATGTGCTTGCTAACATATTATGATACCATAAAATAGAGATTTAGAATTCTTAACAATATACTGTATCTAGAGATGATGCCTGCAACAAGAAACTTCCATCCAAATGGTCTCTTTTGGGTGAGGGTGGTTTTTAGATGTGTCTATAAGGGGTGGATTGATGAGCAGGGGACATCATCGATGAAACCAGGAATGGGATTAACAATTGTTGTAAGAACCCTCAACAACATGGGATTGCAAGGTACGAAGAATGCGTGCTGCTAAGGGCATGGAGTTTCTACTTAGCTGAAAGAGACCAGTCATTATCAGGATTTCAAGACATCAAACATACTTTTGGATAGGGAATAAATAGCACCACACACTTGGAAAACAATTAAGTGCTTTTGAATCCAAAAGCTTTTGCTATCTAACAAATAATCTACAAGAGTATACAACCAAACTTTTAGGTTTTGGTCTTACTAAGGATAGACCTCAGGGGATAAAAGCCATAAATTGACTCATGTGATAGGGACTTATGGCTATGCTTCTCTTGAGCATGTCATGATTGGTCGTCTTAGTGTTAAAAGTGATATCTATAGCTTTGGTGTGGTGTTGCTTGAACAATTCATTGGCAATCAACCCATGGATAAAATAAGGCAAAATGGAGAGAAAAATCTTGAGGCATGGGCTTGGCCTTACCTAACCTGAGATAGGCTTCTAGAGATAATTGATCCTAGGTTAGAGAGCAACTATTCTGAAGGTGCTATCACAGCAGAGTAACTAGCCTTCATGTGCCTGAATTGACAAGATGGCTGAGGCACACTTGAGAGAAGAGGAAACATGAGCAACAACAAAAGTACAAGCTGAACAGCTAGCTAAGGCATTGGAACGAGCCAACGGCCTCAAAGGACTGGGGAAACTTGTAGAACATTCAAGTGTCAGATCAAATGGATGGGCTGCTATTCTTACAACTGGCTAAAGAGAGAACAAGAAGTAATGAGCGTGAACAAAAAGATAAAGAGGCAGAGGTTTTGTCATTAAAACAGTGCAATCATTACGTGAAGTCTAAGGAATACATGAAATAAGTCTAATTGGCTTATGAGGATCCTCTCTTGAGACAAACACTTTGGCATAATTATACCTATAGGGATTATGCATAGGGTAGCAAATGCATCTTGGTTCATTCCTTTGCTGTGGGGGTGACCAAGATAGTGGAAGCACACAAAAATTGGCAATAGACCAGGCTCGAGCTCATATGTAGAAGTATTGCTGTGGTACAGTGCATTCATAGTCCAAGGGTTAGGATAATTTCCTTCAAAGGTATACCATGATCACCTTAGCATGCTAGACTTGGGGGAATGATGAGGAGTGGCTGGGTGGACTTGGCTTGCTACTGGACACCTACAATAATAATCTACCTAGACCAGATTACTTGGAGAGACTCACTGTCGAATCAATCAGTTGCGGGAGGGAATGAAGTCGATTAGTAATGAACATCACTATATGGAGGCTGAAACTATAGAGGTGACCTAGGAAAGTTATCATACTTTCTTGGAATGGAAGTCACATATACAAATGATGGTGTATATGTTTCGCAAGAAAGGTATCTCCTAAACTTACTGAAGAAGTTTAACATGGAGAATTGCAGAGAAGCTTCAACACCCCTTGAAGTAAATCATAAACTCAGCAAATATGGTGGTGCAGAGTTTAAAGATATGAGGAAGTATCAGTGGTTAGTGGGAAGCTTAATTTATGCTACACTAACAAGACCTGATCACAGTTATGCAGTGGGGGTTCTCTCACAATTCATGCATTGTCCAAAGGATCAACATTGGGTTGCAGGACAAAGAGTTCTTAGATATATCAAAAGAACTATAAAAGAAGGATTATATTATCCTTTTACGTCAGATATAAAGCTGAGAGCATACAGTGACTCAGACTGGGCAGGAAGTCAAGATGACAGAAGGTCAACACATGGATATATGATATACCTAGGAGATAAGCTTGTAAGTTGGTGTTCAAAGAAGCAACACACAGTGGCTTTATCATCAACAGAAGCAGAATATAAAGGACTTGTGGAAGCAGCTAAAGTGATATGGATGCAAACCTTCTTCAAAAGTATGGGTATTGATCAAGGTATACCTATCATACATGGAGATAATATGAGCTCGTTATATCTTGCAGCAAATCCAGTATTTCATGCAAGAACAAAACACATAGAGATTCAATATCATTTCTTGAGGGAAAAGGTAATGGAAAAAGAGATTGAAATAGTATACACATCTACAAAAGATCAGATAGCAGATATTCTGACAAAGAGCTTAGATGTAGTAAAGACAAGCAGATTTAAAGAAATGGCAGGTATAAAAGAAAAGAAGAATATATGAAAGATTAGAGAATGCAAATTAGTGATTGAGGGGGAGCCGTTGAAGAATCACTCACAAATTTGACATACAGACAGACATAAAGACGAAGAAAGACAAAGAGAAGCAGAAACAAAGCATTCAAAAAATCAAGCCTTAGTGAAGGGACAAATTCACGACTGTAATATAGTTCATAGAAACTTCCAGAAATACGAGTTTTGAATCTCGGAACAAAATGTATATATATGAGGTAGAAGATCATAATACAATGAGCGAAGAAGGGAGCAGAGAGAGCACATAGAACCGGAATAGAATAGCACATATAGAAACTGAGGATAGTGATATAGAAGACGCCAAAGATTGCGTATGTAGAGATGAATAATAGAACCTGAACTGTCGGGTATTCATATGAGAGAGATGGTAAGGAATAACTACTCAGAGTAGGAGAGTTTTCCATAGCTATGAGAAAAGTGAGGCCAAGCTATTTTTGTACACATCTTCTCTAATAGAAAACACATGTTCATGTGGAAGTTTGAGCGCACTCTTCGTATGTGAAGAAATCTGAGTGATTTCATGTTACTGTGAAAGTTAGTTAATAGTTACAATTTTCTCAGTAAATGTTTTCCGGTACATCTACAAGTTAGATCTCGCAACATAGTGTAAAGTTTTTCATGAGAGATAGCTCATCTTGAAGCGAGTAGTCTCAACTATAAGTTGAACAAAAGACTTCTGTGAAACGGGACAAGTACACACAGTATTGTGTCTGAAAGTAAAGACATCCAGAACTGGTGAAGTTTTTTCTTAAACTTCAGATAGTGTTCATTCACTGAAGGAAGCTCAGATATTACTTCCTTACTTCATCAACAATCATTTGAAGTAACTACAAACAAAATTGCAGTTGATTCCGGTAACATTCTGGTGACAGTCCGGTGAAGTTCCGGTGATATTTCGGTGAGTTCAAAACACAATTTTGATATATTTGAGTGATAGAAAATTTATCTAGCAGTAAGCAAACAAAGAATTGTAAAGGTTAAAGTAAACCAGATCAGAATTGAAGCCGGAAGGAAAAGCAAAGTTTCTGTAAAGTAATTTTTTGGGATTTCATTAAACACAATTGTAACGTTTTCAGTTTCAGGAAGTTTGCTAAGCTACTGATGATTATAGAGGTGTTCTAATATCACTCTAGCTTAGTTCTTGTGGCGTGGTGAATTCCGCAGTTGAGCTTTAGCTAGTTAAGCTCACTCGTCGCGTCAACAAGTAGTACAAGAGCTCAACAGTTGATGATAAGCCGTTAGAGCTCAACATTGAGTTGTCACCATTTCTGTTGAGCTTTGTCTCATGAGTGAAGAGTTGTCCCATCAAGGTGTTGAGATTAAGTATTTTTATATCCATGTAGAGATCCATTGTTGTGGTGAAGGATTCCCACTTGTCATCAGCCTTAATTCCATTGATGATCTGCCTCACTATGTGCTCTTCCTCTATCTCTTCTCCAATGCTTGCAAGCTGGTCTGCTACATCTTTCATTTTGGTTACATAATCAGCCACTCCTTGCTTTGGTTGTTTCTTGAGGGTCTTGAATTCCATCCACAACTGATTTTTCCTAGTTCTTGTGCCCGAGGAGAAGTATGATGAAAGCACTTCCCAAGTCTTTTGGGAGGTCTTGCAATTTCTAACATGTGGTCAAAAGAGTTTAGTAAATATGACCTAGCAAGAGCATCCTTTGCACACCATGTGGTCAGCTTTTCTTGCTCTTCCCTTGTTGGTTGATTCTTGCTCCTGCAGGTTGGCATGTCTTCATCTCCTGAGATGTATCCATATAAGCTTCTCCCTTGAAGGTATGCTTGAATCCTTAGGGACCATGTTGAGTAGTTGTTCTTGTCCAATTTGTCAATGAAGGATGGAAATCCATCTCCCATCTTGATGGTGCTTGCTTTGATACCACTATTGGAGGAGATGGTGGATAATCACAAGAGATGAATTGGTGTAACTAAAACTTGCTTCATGCCTGCTATAAGTAATGGCTGGAGAGTGTTGTGGGCCTCTTTAGCTAGATAATAAGCATAAATAATCACATATGTTGCTTGGAAGATGATCCACAAATGATAGGATCAAAACAGATAGGTAGGCATATGATCCAAGGTTCAAAACTTGCTATCTTGGTTGATACACCTACTCAGAGTTTTGAACCATCCTCTGAGTACAACAACAATTGATAACCTTCCTTTTGGGGAACTTCAACTAGCTTAACAAGCTACCAATCATGAGTGATATCATTTAAAATGATGGAATATATGTAGGGAAATATGTTTAGCAAATTGATCATGCATCCGAACATTTACGGGCCTTGTCAGTCATAGACCAGTGAGTAGCGATTGATTAATATATGATGATCATGAGAACCATTACTTATGAAACTCTGTAGGATTAAAATAGACGGTATGCTGAAGCTATCATGCTTTGAATCATAGGAAATGATCAACTATATAGTGATAAGAAGCTCTGACAAGTTCGCTGTTCTGATAGAGTATGACAGAGATATAAGAGTAAGAAGTAATGATCATGTATGTATTAAATCATGTAAAAGTACAATGTCATTGGCAATAAATCATTGCTCAATGAGTGATAAATGAGTGAGCTATGAGGTGAGCTCCTCTTCTGAATGAAAGTACATGAATATGATCTCTGAACCTTGAGATAGACACGGGTCTTTCATATCCCCTTTTTATAGTCTTTGTTGGAGGCAAAGATTTGAATTCAAATTCAAATCTCTACCTAAAAGTGAATCCCAAAGTATAGGATTGATTCTCTCTTGACTTAACTACCAAGTGATATGAGATTATATGCTTCCTAACTCCTCATGGGTTTATTCCACTTTTACAATGGGTAATTGTGAAGCAAAGTTACAAGAGGTTGTACATATGAAGTCTTCCAAGTGTAATGTCAATACATCAAGCTTATGTGAGGTGATCAAGTATGTAGGCTTGGGCTTAATTGCACCAACACTCTTCACATCACCACCACATTACTACTTCAATGGCTTGATGCCTACTGCCTAAAGATCTGCCAACTTCAATTACCTACCACCTAATGATGTTTGTCACCGAAAGTTTTTTTTTCCCACTTTTCCACAAGGTTTAGCTTTGATATGTGTGCAAAGATAAGCCCAATCACATGTGATATACTTCTCATTCAATCTTCAAGCTCTGCATCTAAAGTGTTTACAAACACTTTTTATTGCAGAGTGGAATGCTCAACAGAGCACTTATTCATGAAATTATTGGTGCTTAAAAACATGTTTATTGCGAATAAGCAAAAATGATTATGATAAGAACAAGAAGCTCTAAATGAAGAAATAGAATAGCGCTATGAAAAAATAGAATAGTGCTTAGAAGCACTCTTATTATGAAGGGAGGGAGGGAGGGAGGGAAATGAAATACATTTATGCTAATAATGAAGAAGAAAATAAGAACATGAACTCAAAGAAATAAGTAGCCTATGCTATGATACCATGTTGAAATGAAAGATGCTACTCCTACTCTACTAGCAACCACATAATAAACAAACTATGGAGGAAGAAATAAAACTTATGAAAACATAATGAAATAAATTAAGAAGGAAATGACTTACATACAATGCTCTATGAGCGTGGAGACTCCATGAGGAGAGTGAGGGCACTCTTGCCAAGAACTTGAGTGAATGAGCTTATGAGGAGTGAAAGGGAGGCCTTCCTTATTTGAAGTTTCGGAGAATTCCCTTGCATGTGGGATAAATGGACTTGCGTGTGGGATAAAGGGAGGAGCATGGAACTCTCAAAAAGTTTCCTTTGTGTTCATGACATCATTTCCCCCTCAAGTGATGAGTTCCATGAGGAGCAGTTATGTGACTCTTAGATCTTCTAGAACTTGAATCTTCATAACTCTTAGTCTTTGTAGAATTCTTGATATGTGGCACTGGAACAAGATGACAATGGATATCCATGATGAAGCTAGAAAGGGTTTGTAGTATATCTAGGTACAAAATCAAGGGCATGATTATCATGATGGACAATACTCCTCTTTTGACGTTGATGATGATCCTTTTGATCTAGGATGGTGATCATGGAAGTATTGAACCCAACTTGTTTCATCTCCTTAGGACATTTGAATACCATCTGGTCATGGTCTCCACAATAAAAGCATAATCTATTATCCTTTGTTGTAAGCTATATGACATCGAAGTTATCCAATTGCATGGGTTGTGGTCGAGTTTCTTCCAACAAATGTTCTAGAACAAGGGTAAACTTGCATTCTCGATCCCTAATAAAAGTTTACTTCTCTTGCTTTCTCTCAACAACCTATTGTCACACTCAATTTCTTGATTCATGAATTCATTCAAAGTGTTTACCTTGGGCATGATTAGCATGAGGTCCTTGACATCATCATGTAAGCCCCATAAAAATTGGCTGATAAAATAATCATCATGCCATGTGAGATCACAAATGAAGTGTCTAAATTCTGATGCATAGCTAGACGTAGGCCTATTTCCTTGATGTAGCTTCATTAGCTTTTTTTCAGTGGCACCTGAACAATTGGTATCTCCAAAAGAAGATGTTTAATCTTGAACAAAGGCCTTGAAATCATACAAAATATCCATATCCTTCTCAAGGATAGGTGCAAACCATGAAAGAGGAGGGCCACATAATAGAGTTCCTATGAATCCTACTTGAGAAGCATCATTTGGGTACTTGTCTGGTTGCATTCTTATGAATACTTTCACTTGTTGCATAAATCCTTCAAACGTTGATCTTGTCCCAACAAATTTCTCAGCCAAACTCACTTTTGGACTTTTCTTCATATTGGTTGCCATGGGCATACTTTAAGAAGATTGATTTGTAATGATTTTTAGCTCCTCAATTTTCCTTTGATGTTTTGTGATTACATCTTAAATATTTTGCTGTTGAATCTTTTCTTGGTTTTCTCGTGTCTCTTGTACTTGTTGTTGAATAACTTTAAGTGGAAAAAGAAATTCTTCATGGATAATCTCCACGGTGCTTGGTCTCGATGAAGCTAGTCTTTCCAAAATGTCAAGGGAGCACTAGATTGTGCTCTATGGCACTAGAAAAGATTTTGGAATTACACTTCTGATTACAAGATCACCCATTTAGAAAAAATAATACAAGCATATACAACTAATACAAGAAGTCCCACAACCCAGGATTGATAGGTATGGATAACTGGGCTAGACATGATATAGGAGATCCCACAACTAGGGACTGTAGGTGTGAAGCAAGATATCTCGATTACAAGAACTCCCTTCAAGGAGATAAATTAGATACAAGGAGTAATCGAAAAGGATCTCGTACTAGGGGATTACAATAGGACACGACATGATGTCCAAGATGTTAGACTAGAGAAGACTCAAAGCACAATACTAGAACTTGAACTCGAACTTGGAAACTTTATTAGATATCATGACTCCTTGAGCTCCCAGGACTAGCATTGGCAAGACTAAGAATATATGTGGCCAACCCCTCCTTATATAGGTTTTCAAGCATGGTTCATAAATGGAAGTTACAAATTGATGATGGCATCAATTCAAAACAAGACCACTAGATGTCAGAATCTACCAAGTAGACAGTCAATCTTAGGGTTTTGGCATGTTTCGGATGTGATGGTTGGATTAGTTTTTCCAAATACTAAACCAATCATGAGATATAGGAATTTACATAGAATCTAAGATTTAGGATGGTTTCCTTTGTGTCCATGACAATCATTCCTATCACAACCTTAAAGGCTAAACCTAGAGCTATGTAATCAGCCTAGGATAGACTTGACCATAGGGGTTCAATATTTTACAACCCAAGTATATGTGCTCTGTGATGTTTTTCTAAGCCCAAAATGACATCCCAATCTTTTTTTTTGAATATTCAAGCCTAGTATTGTTGATAGACCTTGAAAATCACAAAAATCACATTAAAAAAGGCCAAAAAATAACTTAAAATTTCTTTTTCTTACTATATGTTTTTCACAATAACTTGGTCCATTGCCATAGAACAATTTGTCTTGATATAGTGTTGTGTCATGGTAAATCGGTCTATGGAGAATCTAGTTTTTTGCAATAGAGTGGTCTATCAGGATAGATGGTGGTCTATCCAAGAGCTTTGTCATGATAAGGTGATTCTATTGTGAGTGATTTGTCTTGATATTGTGGTCTATCACAATAGAGGGTTCCTATTATAATAGATCAGTTCCATAAGGTTGACTTCTCACTATAAGGTGACCTTGTCACAATAGATGTGGTCTATGGAGATAGACAATCTCTATCATGGGTTTGCTTTGTTGTGATAAAGAGTGTTTTTTGTGATAGATGTTCCTTGTCATGGGTGGTCCTGAGCTTATCACAAGAGGGTGGTCTATCAATAGAGCTGATTTCTTTTGAGGTTGGCATGTCACAATATAAAGAAAAATTAACTTGCATAAATTGAATGCCCAAGTAATGATGCAAATGCTCGAAATGTCAAATATCAATAGAGGCATAAAAAATTGCCTTAAGCTCAAAAATATGCTTCTCATTAGGACTAATGAGCAACATATCATCAACACATACAACAATGATGAGAAGTACATCTGCACACTTAACATATAAGGCGCTCTTAGTTGGGCTGTTCTCAAAACCATGTGCAAGAAAGTAGGCATGCATGTATCTTCTCATACCAAGCACATGGTGCTTGCTTCAAAACATATAATTCCTTTCTTAGCATAAATACTTTTCTTTCATTCCATTTCTATACAAAACCATGAGCATGAAGAACATACACTTCTTCATGTAAATAACAATTAAGAAATGAAAATTTAATGTCCAAATAATGTACATTCCAACCATGATGAGTTGTAATTGCACAAGTGCTATGAACGGTGGTCATTTGACATGCGGGAGAAAAAGTCTCATGAAAATCAATGCCTTTTTTTAGCATAACCTTTTGAAACAAGCCTAGCCTTATACCTATCAACTATCCATCATGCTTGGGTTTCATCTTGTATAACCATTTAGTGCCAATTGCCTTTTCTTCTTGGAGGAAAATCACATAAAGAACAAGTACCATTCTTCAAAAATAGCATCTCTGATTGCATAATAGCCATCCAATTTTTTGAATTTTATGATTCATCAAATTCAATAGCTCATTCTCATCACAAAGACTAGAGAGTAGCCATTGGATAACAATCAAACAAAAATGAAAAAATATGAGATCGTGAGGAGTATGATATGACAAAGGTGCATCTAACTTTCTATCTCTCAAAGTTTACACAGATCGTTTCAGCATATTTTTTTCCTCTTCTATGCCAGTTCTCTCATTAACAAGTGTCTCATGTAAATTGGTATCAGAAATAGAATGATCTCCATCATCATTTGAAAAAAATTACCTCATTTGGATTAGCACTTGACTATCCACATATAAAAGGAGGCAGAAAAGTGTCATACACATACTTTGGGCTAACATATTTCTTCTTGGTACATGAAAGTAAGGGTTGAATTTGCATTTTCCACAAAACAACATCATGGCTAACCAGTGTGCATTTAGTATATGGATGATAGAGAGGATAACCTTTTCTTTCCAAATTCTACCCAACAAAAATACATTTCATTTCTTTATCATTTGATTTTTCCATTGTTCAAGCACATGCATATTCTAGAAAACGAGACATGCAGATGAGAAAAAGATGGCCTGCAACCATGCCAAACCTCATATGGAGTGATAGATTGTAGTCCCTTGGTTGGACACCTACTAAGTACATATGTTGCATGCTTAAAAGCCTCAATCTAGAAGCTATGCAGTAAAGTGTGACTTTTGACCATACACCTTACGATTTATATGAGAGACTTGTTCTTCCTTTTAGCAAATCCATTTTTGTTGAGGTGTATATGATAGTATGATGTTTTACCCCACACTTAGTCAGAAATGCATAAAAATAAAAAGATATGTATTCCCCTAATGAGAATAGTTATGGGGGAAGATTCTAACACCCCAATGCAACAATGGAAGATGGTTGCCCTCCACTAGGTCCACAAGCAGTGATAGATGCTCACTATTCTGAACTTTTCTCTGCACCAGTACAGAGATAAAATGAAATTTTACAGACTTACAGTAGACTATGAGCTACACAAAAAGCTTTAAATCATACAAAATGGATATTCCAGCTGGGAGAACCACCCTATGCAAGATAGGCTACCTGTTTGCAACACTCTCTGTCGATGTGTAGAGATATACCTTCACAAAGTTGGCAATTACTCACAACTCACTCAGCCAAATAACTTGAAACTTTGGAAAAGTTTAGGACACTATATGAGAGACCAAATTAAGCTTGAAATCAATGAAAATGAGTACAATGAGAGAGCAAAAAATGCTATGCAATCTGGTACAATCAGATTTGGAAAAGCCTAACTACACCTCTAGATAGAGAGGAGCAAAATCATGATAAAATGAGGTAAGCAAGCAAGGGGGGTACTTGTTGGAGTTTATGAATTAACTAAACTAAGTGGCAAACTCTTGGAATGCATACAACTCAAGAAACAAAGGCAGGATGATGCTTATATAGAGTTTTACTTTTCCTACAATCTAACTAACCACCCACCAATCATTTTAGGTGCACTCTTTGGTCGCTGATTTGATGAGATTTGAATTTGATTGAGTTTGGTGGAGCTTATAACTTTATTCCATGGCTTTGGGTCCTCCTTTTTGATTGGTCCACTTGCAAAACTTCTGGTTGAGCCTTTTTGCATGATTGAGACTTGATTTTCAACACTCTCCTTCAAGTCTCAATGCCTAGCTCCTTCATTCCAATGCATGCCTTGAAGTGTTGTAGCTTTACTCCAGCCAATTCTTTGGTAAACATATCTGCATATTGTTCCTTTGGATTGACATGCTCCACCTTGACATCCTTTGACCTGATCTTCTCTCTAATAAAGTGGTGATGCACTTCTACATGCTTTGACCTTGCATGGAACACTCGATTTTGAGCCAAGCATATGCTACTTATGTTGTCACAAAAAATAGGTAGTTGCTTAACCTACAAATCAAGATCAACAAACAAATTCTTGAGCCACATAAGATCACATGAGGTGTGCTAAGCCTCTATGCTCAGCTTTGGTTGATGAGAGAGCCACTACTGGTTGTTTCTTTGACATCCATGAGATGATCTTCTTCCCTAGCATGATAACATATCCACTAGTGCTCCTCCTCTCATCTTTGGAACCTACCCAATCAGCATCACAATAAGCTTGTACATTTAATCCATCATCAGATGGATAATATAGAACTTCATTCACTGATCCTTTGAGGTACCTAAGTACCCTTTTGGCTGCAACAAGATGAGGTACTCTTGGTGCTTGTAAAAATTGAGATAACACTCCAACTACATGTGCAATATCTAGTCTTGTCATAGTGGCATACAAGAGAGAGCCAATTATTGACCTATACATGGTGACATCCTTCACTTCTTCACCTTCATGAGCACTTAGTTTAAGATTTACTTCTAATGGATTTGAAATGGGCTTGAAATCACACAAGCCAAACTTCTTCAAAAGATCTAGAATGTATTTGCTTTGCATCAAGTATATACCTTCCTCTTTATATAGTACTTCAATCCCAAGGAAGTACCTTAAAATCCCTAAATCTGAGATTTTAAACTCACATCCAAGCTTCCTCTTTATGTCCTTGATGCTGGTTTCATCATCCCTTGTAATGATCAAATCATCAACATATATACAAATGAAAACAGTTTTGCTACCTTCCTTCTTCACAAAGAGTGATGGGTCTGCATGACTCTGATTGTATCCACATTTTACCAAGTAGTCCACAAGTATTTGGTTCCAAGATCTTGGGGCTTGCTTGAGTCCATAAAGAGCTTCTTTAGCCTGCATACAAACCTCTCATCTTCAAAGCCTTGGGGCTGCTCCATGAAGACTACCTCTTCAAGCTCTCCATTTAGGATAGCATTCTTCACATCCAGCTGTTACATCTCCCAACCTTTTGAGGCTAAAATTGCAATCAAACTTCTTATGGTGGACATCTTAGCTACTGAACTGAATGTTTCCTCAAATTCAATGCCATAGGTTTGAGCAAAACCTTTGGAAGCTAGATGAAGTAATAACATAATTACCTTGGTTCCTTTTGTATCCTTGATTGCCTCCTCCTTTGGACCAACAATCTGTTGCATAAAGGCCCGATTTTCCACAATTGTAGCATTCTCCATTGGATGCTTCTCTTCCATGTGATCTTCCTCCTCTTCCTCTACTCCTTCCTCTTCCTCTTGATCCATAGCTTTGGTTGGAGCCTTCTTGGTTGCTTGAGCTTGAGGTTGACCTTCCACTCCCTCTACCTTGGGAGTTTTGTCCACCTCTTTTGCCTTTGCCTCTACTTGCATAGAAAACTTGGGTTTGGATGCCCTTTGATTGTGAACCTCCTTGGTTCATCTCCTCGTTCACCATCAATGTGACTAATTGATCAAATTATGGTAGGGAATCCCTCACATAAATTGATGTGTGAATGCTTTCCACCTTTCATCCTCTCTCAAGCCATTGAGAGTGTGCGCGACAAGGTTTTCATCTTCCATTGGGCTCCCAATTGAGCCTAGGGCATCTGCAAGCTCCTTAATCTTCAAAATGTACTCATTTATGTTAGTACTTGGTGCTTTCCTAAGATTATTTAGCTCATTCTTGAGCGGAATCTTCCTTGCCTTGGTTGATGAAGAGTACAATCTCTCCAAGGTTTCCCAAACCTTCTTAGATGTGTCCAAGTCTTGTATATGCCCTAGCATGCTATTGCTTATGTGTTGGGATAGAATGATGACTCTCCTATCCCTTTCTATCCATTCATTAAGTGCCTTGACCTTCCCTTGAAGTGGTGGATCATGTACATGA
Source organism: Ceratopteris richardii (assembly GCA_020310875.1). Classification (NCBI taxonomy): domain Eukaryota; kingdom Viridiplantae; phylum Streptophyta; class Polypodiopsida; order Polypodiales; family Pteridaceae; genus Ceratopteris; species Ceratopteris richardii. Next base: position 48,049,355 of record CM035429.1, read on the forward strand.
GGCCTTGGCTATGTGGCACTCACTAATCCCCACAATCCTTTGCCCATAAGGTTAGTTGCTAACTCCAAATTTCCATGGTTGATAATTGCCTTTCTCTAACTTCTCTATTTTTGAATTATACTCAGCCATATTGAGCTCTAAGATGCTCATCTAGCTTCTCCTCAAGTGTTGAGGGTGTGGATATTACCTTTTGATAGCTTTTCCCTTGCAAACCTTTGACTAGTTGCAATCTCGATCGATGTAGCCCCCTTTCGATATCTTCTTGCTTTGATAAGTCCTCCTTGTGCTTCCACGAGTTGTCTTGATACCTTCAAGTCCTCAATATTCTGCCCATTGATGTCTCCAAGCCTCCAAAATGGCTCTAATACCACTGATGGGAGAAGATTCTAACACCCCAATGCAACAATGGAAGATGGCTGCCCTCCACTAGGTCCACAAGCATCGATAGATGCTCAGTGTTCTGAACTTTTCTCTGCACGAGTACAGAGACTTAAAATGAAATTTTGTAGACTTACAGTAGACTATAAGAGCTACCCAACAAGCTGATATTCCAGTTGGGAGAACCATCTATGTTCAAAGATATACCTTCACAAAGTTGGCAATTTCTCACAACTCACTCAGCCATAAAACTTGAAACTTTGGCAAACCTCAAGGCACTATATGAGAGACCAAATGAAGCTTGAAATCAATGAAAATGAGTACTATAAGAGAGCAAACAATGCTATGAATCTGGTACAATCAGATTTGGAAAAGCAAAACTACACCTCTAGATAGGGAGGAGCAAAAACATGAGAAAATGAGGTAAGCAAGCAAGGGGGCTGCTTGTTGGAGTTTATGACTTCACTAAACTAAGTGGGAAATGCATGCAATGCATACAACACAAGAAACAAAGGCGGGATGATGCTTATATAGAGTTTTACTTTTCCTATAATCTAGCTAACTACCCACCAATCAGTTTAAGTGCACTTTTTGGTGGCTGATTTGATGAGATGTGAATTTGATTGAATTTGGTGGAGCTTCTAAATTTACTCCACAACTTTTGGTCCTCCTTTTTGATTGGTCCACTTGCAAAACTCATGGTTGAGCCTTTTTGCATGATTGAGACTTGATTTTCAACAAATAGAGGGTTCCCAATTTACATCTTGATTGATTTTCAGCCATAACCAAGAAATACTTAAAGCACATAAATGCTTTAGACTTTTTTTTCAATGGATACATCCATGAATGCCTCTTAAATTCATCAATAAAATTAACAAAGTATAGGTAGTTCCCAAATGAAGGTATCTGCATAGAACCGCATAGATCACTATGAACAAGCTAGAATTCATGAGTAGCTCTAATTGAACCATCTTTTGAGAAGTAGGAATGCTACATTTTACCCAAAATATAGCCTTCACAAATGTGTTTAGAAGGTGCCCAAGTTTGGAGAGATTTAAAACCATTTTTTAACTTTCTACAAGCAAAGCAAACTTGCAAAATTCAAATGAGCAAAGTGTGCATGCCATAACTTTGCATTTGAGATAGCTTGAGAATCATGAACTACACATGCTAAATCATTCACACATCTCACATTGTCTATAATATTATATAGCCCAATGATATAAAATACCAAAAGAAATAATAACATCACCATTCAAGCGATCATGAACTAAAGTACAGTGGAATCCTATCCTCAAAGCAAAATAAGATTCTATCTTTGTGCATTTGAAAGTTCACCTGATCCATCTTGGATGCATGAAGATACTCATTTGTGGATGTGAAAAGTCATAGAGGAAGAGAAAAATGCCTAAAAGCAAGAGAAGACGGAACTTCTCAAGGAGAAAGACCAGTTAAAGACCCCGCCTATACACCGATGATCTTTGCAGATGAGGAATTTAAGCCTCATGGTTGGGCAAAAATATTAGCTACCATGGACATTGCTGTCAATGAAGAACAATGGACACCTCATTGTGATGAAGAGGGTTATGATATTTTAGTGTTCATGTGTCAGCCCTTGCTAGAAGAATGTGACCCTAGTGACTTCATAGAAGAAGAAGAGAACGATGACGGTCTAGAGTCCATTGTGATGGATAATTGCTTCAACTTGGAGGAGCACTATCTAAAAGACATAGGAGTATTTATCCCAAAAGAAGAAGAACCTCTTACAAGCATTAAAACTGTAAATTCAAAGGACGGAAGTGAAGGTAGTCAAAAGAAAAAGAAAAGAAAAGTAGTAAAACAAGAGGAGGAGGAATCATTGTTTGAAGTACGAGAATATTTCAAGAAATATGAAGTTGAAGACCGAAAAATTTTGGTACGAATGCCGAAAAGAGAGACCATCACAGGAGAATCATATGATAATAAAGAAAAGACCAAAAAAATTGTAGTAACCATTGAAGGGAATGAAGAGTGATGTACATACATAGGAGAAGACCTAAGTGCAGAAGAAGAAGCAGAGCTAGAAGCTTTATTAAGGGAATATAGGGACATGTTTGCATGGCACTATAGAGACCTAAAAGGGGTTGATCCACAAATATGTTCTACGATCCCCATGACCGTTGATGCCAAGCCCACCAAACAGAAGCCCTATACGTATAATGACACTTATGCAGCTAAAATAAAAGAAGAAATTGATAGACTGATTGAAGCTGGATTTATCTTTCACTTCCACTTATGAATATGTCAATGAAGAAAGGTAAGTCTGATTAGCATGTGTTCTATATTGATTCTAGATGCTCAAACCATGTAGCAGGGAATGTAGCCTTGCTCTTAGACTTGGAATATCCAAAGAATACGCATGAGATTTAGACAAGTGATGATACAAGGCATCCTCTAGAGAAGATAGGGAATGTTAAGACTTCCAATCGTAGTATGAATTTGCTGATTACAGTTCTCTATGTGCCAAATATTAATAAAAAGCTAATAACTATATTTTAAATCATGGAGAAAGGTTTGCAAGTGATATTTTCCAAGCATGGAGCCTATGTAGAGGATCCCTATCAAGGTTTCAAGAGGACAACAAAGGGAGAAAAAACTAGTAAATTGTTCACATTTGAACTCCAGGACAACAAGAATATTGCTTTGTTCATTTATGGTACCCGAACCCTATCAGAGCTATAGGTATGGGATAAAAGGTTGGATCACATTGGAGGAAGAGCCCTCAAACAAATCAAAAGAGATCAAAGTGTGCTTGAACTACCCAATATCTCAAAGCAACACATGATATACAAGCATATTCCATGTCAATTTGGAAAATCTCA
>CM035429.1:48057593-48137593 GCA_020310875.1 Ceratopteris richardii
CATAGCTAGCAAGTTACACTTAACAATTGACACTCACTTACCACACGACCCTGCTTACTGCACATGGTACACCATATCCCACTTTTGATGCCACTCCCTTTGAGTTCTTGCAACTCCTGTCGAAGCTGAGCTAGTTCTTCTGCTTCGGCTTCCTCTTCCTTTTGTAACTTCAATGCTTCAATTTCCCTCCTCAACTGAGTCACAACACTCTCCTCTTCTTTATAGGTCTTATTCCTTTTTAAGCCCTCAAGCTCTTGCCTTAGCTAAATTACTGGATCTTCAGATTCTGTAGAATATGACAAATTGGAAGAGCTTGCCCCATACTGCTGTCTAATTTGTTCCAACCTTGTGGCTGTATTGATAAATTATTCTATTGTGGTTGTCGGTAAAACCAACTCCTTTATTTTACATTGTGTAGTCACCGGAAGTGGTTTAGCTAAACATTTCTTAATAAAGAAATCATGTGGAGGGTCTGAAAACTTAGCCATTAATGCCTTGGCTCTCATTACAAACTTTGGAAACGTTTCACCAGGTCCTAGTCTCCTGTTTTCTAACTCTTCAATGATTATCTCTATAGTGTTCCCATGCTGGAATTGAGTTTTGAATGCCTCTTTCATTAAATCCCACGTGGTGAAATGGTTTTCAGCAAACTTGCTAAACCATTTATCTACTAGCCCTTCTAATGTGGTAGGAAAAAGGATAAAAAAGGCATCCTCTCTTCTCATCAAACCTCTTGTTTTGCATAATGCTAAGAATCTCCTAATGTGCTCGTCCGGATCTTCTTGAGCTTAGCCTTTGAAAGATGGAAATTTTATATTTAATATAGAAAGTAGAGTTTCCAAATCTACCTGGGCTGCCATATTCTTTACTGATGATGTCGATGATGATAGGCTAGTTGATCTTCAAATAACCTTCCTTCTTGTTGCTTTGCAAGTGACCCTCAAGCTTTGAGACCGGGTTGCGGTCATCAGCTATTCATAATCCTCTTAGTTAAGAGAATTCTAATGGAAGAAAGATTACCTCTTGAGTCACTACAGTACTGTTGATACCCTTGAACTCTTCTACACTTTGCAATTTGCTTCTCCTATGCTCAAATATCCTTGTGGTCTGTGTACCTAAGAACTGATTTAGGGACTTGTGGAGAAAGAGACTATACCTCAATCCCCATCAAGTGCACATAGTGGGGATTCACGCTTTATTTATCAATCCGAAGAGTATCAAAACCTAGCCGAGTGTATGAAGACGTGCATTCAAATGATGGTCAATGCAAATGAGCTCTCACAAAGTGCAAACAAGTATACATCCATTCCAAACAAGTTTCAGGGATCCGTTGAGATGTCGCGACATTTGGAGCAGCAGTCAACAATAAATCGAGCTTTTCTCTCAGCTCCGAACTCCGAATATAGCAAATAGCGGGTTCATTTTGAAGCTCTCGAGAAGATGCATCCAACACTAGTCTTGATGCTCCTGCTTCAAGTTATGAACAAAATACTGAGTCACAGGAATGACCTTCCTACACTTCGCACACACCTTACCAATAGCAAACATGCACTTTCATGGATAGACAACACTTCCAAACACTCTTTCCAAGCATCACACATGCATACAAGCTCACAAAGAAGAAGATAGAGAGAGGAGAAGACACAAATTCGAAATTCTGTGCTCTTGATTCTCACAATGGCAAAAAGTCTCTACAAAGAGTCACAAATTATATCCTCTTTTTTGTAGTTTCTTTGCATGTTGCTTCAATGTATAGACGAAGACCAAATCTCCTTCCTTCAAGTTTTTGTCTTTAATATGAGCATCAAAATATGCCTTCTGCCACTTTTTTGCAGCGTTAATACCTGCCACAACTTGTAATCTTGTTTTGTGTAACTTTTCTATTTGATCCAATTGAGTTGATAACTCATGTGCAGTCCATTTGTAATTTGTAGCTACTCTGAGAGTAGGTACCAAGAAATCAATTGGTAAGATAGCATTCTGTCCGTATACTTGGTTAAAGGGAGTAGTTCCTATGGCTGTTTTGTAGGCTACTCGGAATGCCCATAAAGCATGATGTAATTGCTTATCCCAGTCAGATCTGCCATTGTTAACAATTTTAGTGAGGACTGTGCATAAGATTTTGTTTGAACTTTCAGCCTATCCATTGGCTTGTGGGTAATAAGGGGCTGATTTCTTATGAATCACTAAGAATTCATTCATTAGGGATTCTATTACTTCATTGACAAAATGTGTGCCTCTATCACTCACAATTTCAATAGGCAATCCAAACCTAGTGAATATGTTCTCAAAGAGAATCTTAGCCGTAGTCCTTGCATCGTTTTTCTTGGTTGCTTTTGACCTCTACCCATTTGGTCAAATATATCATTGCGACGATTATGTACTTGGCATGAGAACCTTTAGCTGGTGAACTAATTGGTCCTACAAACTCTATTCCCCATTTGGTAAATGCACTCATCATAGGTTTTAGTGGCATTTCATCTCTCCTCATAGGATACTTTTTTCGTTGACAGGTGTAGCATCTTTGGACATAAGTGGCTGCATCCTGATGTAGAGTTGGCCATCACATTCCTGTGAAGAGAATCATTTTTGCAGTTTTTTCTGCAGAAAAATGTCCTCCTGCAGCTCCTGTATGCACCATCTCTAAGACAAAAAGATACTCGTCTTCATGAATGCACATTCGTAGATGATTGTCTCTTCCTCTTTTGAAGAGCTGTTTTCTTATAAGAATATAGTCTTTGCTTTGCTCTGTGAGGGCACGTTTTCTTGCTAGAGTAGCTCCTTCTGGGTGCTCCTGGGTCTTCAAGAATTTTGTCAGAGGCACACTCCATCTAGGTGCTATAGTGGAGTAACATAGAGTAGAGTTCTCTTCTGGCCTTCGTTCTTGACAAATTGGGCAGGTAGATACATAGTTATGTGTATCCCTCTGCATGGTTGGCCAGTATATGCCTGATCTCTTCAGTGTTTGCCATGTTCCATTCACATTTAAATGAGTTTTCCATTGATTTACATGTGCTTTCTGAAGCCAAATTTCTTGTTTCTCTTCCTCTGCACATCTCATGAGTAGTCCACTTGGATTTTGGTGGTATAAGCTTCCAACAATGATGTGGATATTTTTAGTCTTCCATAGCTCCTGAATTCTGTTGGTAGTGATCCTATGTCTAGGTCCATATGTGAGAATAGGGATCAACTTTTCTGCCCATTGGGGACATACTTCGAGGTTAAAAAGATAAGTATCTGACAGATCATCTCGTACTCCTGTGGGGGGCTCTCCATGTGTCATTCTTGATAAGTGATCTGCTCTAATGTGTGTATTCCCTTTCTTGACTACTAATTCAAAATCAAATTCCATCAGCAATAAAAACCATCGTACTAGTCGTCCCGTATTACAAGGCTTATTGACTAAGTATAGTAGGGCTTGATGATCAATGAAGAATTTGAATTTGTTTGCCAATAGGTAGTGTCGAAACTTCTTCACTGCATAAACCATCCCTAAACCCTCTCGCTCCATCGTGGTATAATTGCGTTCTGCTTGATTTAATTATCTAATGGCATAGGCTATGGGGTGGTCTAACTTTCCTGTATCTGCTGGCTGAGCTAAGATGCATCCAATGGCAAACTTGGAAGCATAATATGAAATGGTTTGTTCCAATCAGGAACTCTAAGGATTGGTGCTAAACTTAATTGATTTTTCAATTCATTGAAAGTCTTTTCACATTCTTCTGTCCAAATAAACTGAGACAGTAATGCATAAAGGGGCCTAGCAATTATGGCATACATGTGGATAAACCTACAGTAGTATCCACAATGTCCGATAAATTCTTGCACTTCTTTAGTTGTCTTTGGTCTCGGCAAATCCAGAATCACTTTGATTTTATCTTCATCCGTGGAAATCCCATTTTTAGAGACAATGTGTCCTAATATCTTCCCTTGTCGAACCATGAAGCACTTTGGCAAACCCTATATTTTCGGCATTTGGCAAAAATCGTTCCTAGTTCTGGGATATGTTCCGATCGTATGGCTGAATAGGTGCATAAATCGTCCACGTATACCTCCATGCTCTTCCTTAAGAATTCCTTGAACACATGGCACATCAGCCTTTGAAAAGTGGCTGGGGCATTGGTTAAACAGAAGGGCATAACCCTAAATGTGTATACTCCCCATTCAGTCACAAAGGCTGTCTTATGTTGGTCCTCAAGAGCAATTGCTACCTAATTATACCCTGAAAAGCCGTCTAGAAAACTATAGACTTCCTTTCCTGCAACCCTTTCCAAAAGATGGTCAGTGATAGGTTATGGATAACTATCTCGTATGGTAGCAACATTTACTTTCTTCAAGTTAATACATACCCTTAACTTGCCATTCTTCTTTGGCACAACCACTAAAGGTGATACCCATTCTGTGTGTTCGTTCTCATAAATGAAGCCTGCGTCTAAGAACTTATCTATCTCCTCCTTAATTTTTGATGAGTAAACATCATTATATGTGTATGGTCTTTGTTTGGAAGGTTTGGCTTCTGATGTCATAGGGATTCTATGGGCACAAATAGAGGGATCTACTCCTTTTAAATCCTTATATGTCCAAGCAAAGACATCCCTATATTCTCGTATGAGTCGTATTAACTCTTATTCTTCCTCCATTGAGACATCTTGTCCTGTAAAAGTGCATCGCTCTTCTCCTTCCTCCAAAGTTACTACTATTTTCTTGGTCTGTTCTTTGTTGTCATATGCTATTCCTGGTTGTGCTTCCTGTTTTGGCTATTTATTTTCCTCTCTTCTTCCTCATATTTCTTGAAGTGGGCAGGCACTTCAAATTGATCTTGAGCCTTGTTTTCTCCTTTTTCATTTTCTTCATCTAGTCCAAGTTCTTCTCCTTGTGTCATTCCTTGATTCAACTCATTAGTTATGACACTTACTCTTTGATTTTCGCTTTCTGCTTCAATTTTTTCATGCTCCATTTCAATGCTCTCATAATCCTCCTTCCATTCTTTTTCAATTACCTCTCCTTCTTTGGTTTCTTGGAGAACAACCACGTATAAACTTACATCATATCCTTCCTCGTCAATGCATTCATCCATGGTTATTACCTCTTCGTTTACACATACATCAAGAGTGGCTAAAATCTCCATCCAACCATGAGGTTCAAATTCTTCATCTAGGAATATCTGGGGCATGTAAGCTGGATCTTGTAAAGATCTAGCAACTCCTTGCCTTTGCTCTCATCCTTTCTTCCTTTCCTCTTCCTTTTTTGCTGCCTAGCATATCCATAGATGAGTGTCTTCGTTCATCCATGATGGGTCACTTGAACCTATACTGTGAATCGATTGATCATCCTCCTCCTTATGAATCAAATTCCATTGTAAGGGGGGAACAACTTGATACGTATATGTATGGATATTTATTCTGGTTGTGGTTCCCTCATGTTGTAAGTATACCGCGTCTTTTCCCCAATCTTGCACTACCTTAAGCTATCTCATGAAAGGTCTTACGAGTATCATCTCATAATGGCTAGCCTTTTCAAATTGACAGATTGCTAGGGTGTGCTCGAATTCAACTCCGTAGGTAGTAAAGGTTACTTTTTCCAATAATCCCAGGGGTCGTTCAGCGTGTTCGTCTGCCATTTGAATCTTCATGTGTGTTGGTCTTAAAGCTGGTTTTCCCCATTTCTCCTAAATTTCCTTGGTCGCAATTCCTACTCCTGCTCCCAAGTCTAAGATGGCTTTAGTGGTATAACCTTGGTAAGTGATTGGGAGGCATGTGTTTCCTTCATCTCCCTCACTGAAATCTCCAACCTTATCGACTGGGATTTTGATTATGGTCACTTCATCAGGCATCTACTTCTCATCTGACTTTGTCTCTAATTGACTGGTTAGCTTCTTCTTCAAATGTGGTTTTACCTTCAAGAGTTCTTCCAATGTCAGAGTACGAGGGATTTTTACCTTTTTAAGATGTTGTATAATGTCCGATGTTTGGATTGATGGGTTCTACTCTTTTCTTCTTACTGAGGGAATGCAATGTAATTCAGACTTATGTTCATACCCCCCCGTGTAATTTGGCAAAGCCTTCACACTGTCATCATCTTTTTTGCTCTCGTCAAGTTGTAATAATCCTTCTGAGTTTAACTCAGGTATTGAGGCTTCAAATTCACCTTCTGCTTCTAACTCCTCAAAGGCTGGTTCAATTCCTTCCGCTTTCTTCCATGTGTCTTCTTGGACTCTTGCTCACAAGTCTTTAGGCCACTCCCCATCGAATTCGGGGACAATGGATCCTTCTCTTTTATCATCACAGTAATTTCCACCACAGGTCTCACCTTCTTTTCCTTCCTCGAGATCATTAGGGGTGACACACTCTTGGAATTCTTTCTCAGAAATTCGTAAGTTGGGTAGTCACTGAATAGGTTCTTCTATGGTCTGTTGAGCCACTTCAATTAATTTCTTACATATCTCCAACCTTTCTTTCTCTAGGTCACCTATAGGATATTCCTTTTCATGTTGTTCAATAGTTGGTCTTGCTCTTATTTGTGCTTGGTATGCCTGAATCCACATGGCTAATTCTTCTGGCATAGGGTCAGCTACAACTGATCCTGCCTCTAGTTTTTTACACTTTTTTATCTTATTTTCTCCTTCAAGTTTTTGTTTTTCTTCTTGGCCTTGTTTGTTATTTTCGTCCTCCTTCTTTTGTTGTAATTTCTTTTCCTTCATGCTATCTCTATGATTCTTCCATCTTTGGGTCCATTTACTTTTGATACTTTTCCTAGACTCTTCAGAGTCTACAACTACTTGAGGTGTGGGTACATTCAATTCTTTGTTGGCATGATCATTTCCTCTTATTCTTTTTGAGGTTTCTCTCGTTTTAGCTCCGGTTATTGCTTTTAGTGGTACCGTGTACTCCTTGTCACTCCGCGATGACTCTATCACTTCTATCACATTGATCTGCACGTTTGAGTTAACTTTGTTGGGGTTCTTGGGACAGTCTCTAAAAAGATGTTCTTTACCACAATCACTACAGTATCCTTCCCATATTCGGTGCGGTGGTGGTGGGTTGGGTAACAGTCATTCTCTGATGAAATGATCTCCTCCGCATCTATAACATGGTCCTCTAGGTGCAGGTGGTCTATTCATTGGTCGGGAGGGTAAGGGTGCTCTGGGAGCTGTGTACATTAATGACACATAATCCTGCTCATACCCATAAGAGCTATCCGGTCCTTCCATCCCATAAGCATATGGCTCGTAAGATTGTCCATCTCAATTATAGAGCTCTCATGTGCAGGGTCATTTCCTTGACTGTGGTCATAAGATGGGTCATACAGTTCATTAATAGCCAATGGCATGGCTGGGACTATTGCTCTCTCTGGGTTCTCTTCCTGTTGAGCTATTTTTACTGGGACAACATTCTGAGGGTGGGGCGGTTGTTGTCCTAACACCGGTTGTGGTTGAGTGTACCCTTGGTAAGCATAAGGTCGTGGTGCTGGTGCTTGTTACTGATATGTGGGATATCTAAAGGCTTCTCCTCCTTGATCTCTCTGAGGGTATCCATAAGGTCTCATGGGCGGTTGTATCGATCTTGACTACCGATTGTAGGGGTAGTTTTCTGTGTTGTGATTTGTGTACCTCTTTTTCTATGCCTCTTTGCTCTTCTTAGCTCTACAACATGGTCCCATTGGGCATGCAAAATTTTGTTGGGGGGTTCTTGTGCAGAAAGGGATTTGAGTGTTTGTAGGAGAAGGGAGAAAGATAAGAAGAAAGATACAGACACTGGAAGCTTCTGTAGATTGATTATAAGGGGAAAAGTACAATGGTGATGTTCAATAGAATCCAATGCTTTTTGTGCAAGATACCAAAGAGTGCACAATCACAAAGTACAAAATACCTAAGGTTCTTGTTGCTACCGACCTTCTCTGCACCAGACCTCTACCTTCTCCAAGCTTGCACTTGTGCACACCTTGCACTCAAGCTTCCAATAGGGGGAGGGATGGACACCTTCTCTCGGCGTGCGCACAGCTTCAATGGGACCTCTTCATGCACAATTCGCACTTCACTTCTCTGCGTCACACACACATTGTATGTCTCTTACTCCTCCCTTAGTCTAGACTATCGTCACCTTGCTTAGTCTTCAAAGAATAATGCCTTGCCTTGATTTGAGTGTCGATTCACATATGCTCCTAATTGCTAGAGTATCTTGGTGCTCACTTTGATGTCCCAAGATTGTCTCCAAAAGTGGGCAGCCAATGAATCCCTGTTTTGTCATGTAGTGACTTTAGACTAAAACAAAAAATTTTAATTGGGGGGCCATACTTTCACTTCTGCGTATGCTGCTGCTTCACATACCTTCACATTTTGCCTTTTAGTTCTTCAAATGTGCACCTAAGAGTGGGTTCACCTGAACCTTCCAAACACTTTTAAAAACACTTTGAACCTTAGAGAATTACAAAAATACACTTTGCAACCTACAACCTGCATCCAACTTTATGCAATTATAACCTTTGTGAACAATTAATTGTGCACTACCTCTGCATCTTGACACCCGAACTTTGAACACTTTGACTTCACCCATGTTGACTTTGACCTTGAACATGTTGACTTTGATTGCTTTGACTTCGACCCTTTGAATTTGACTATGATTGACTTTGACCAATGTGACTTTTATGGGCTCAACAATATGTTTGGGGACCAAGCAAAGAACCATGATTCTTAGGTTCAAGGTATTACGTTTCATTTATAGATAATTGTTGTAGATGGAATATTCTTTACTTTATGAATCATACGGATGAATTGTTCTCATGTTCAAATAAGTATTTAGCTCTTGTGGAGAAACAAACATGTAAAACCCTAAAAAGAATAAGATCTGATGGAGGTGGAGAATACTTCTCCCATGAATTTGATTCTTTCTTACAAGAAGAGGAATCAATAAAGCAATTACTACGAGGTAGACACCTGAATAGAATGGAGTAGCAAAGAGCAGGAATAGGAACATTGTTGAAGTAACAAGGTCCATGTTGAATGAAAAGAAGCTACCAAACTATTTGTGGGTAGAGGCAATATCCTGTGCCACATACTTGATAAATAGATTACTCTCAAAAGCTTTACATGTTATGAACTGTTAGCGCAAAAAATGGTTGGTTTTGATGCACTAATGTGGTTCTATTTGGCAGGAAAATACGTTTGATTTCAGTTTGCAGGAGCTTTCGGCATGCAATGTCGCATTACAATTGGGTGCTTTGAAGCAGAACATGGGGCGTGGGAACCCCTTGGTGACACAAGAGGAGCTTTTGGCGATAACCAGTTCCGATTCACGTTATTGTGCCATGTTGCATGTGAAGCACCTCTAGTATTACCCCTTGGAGGCTGCACTTATGGAGAGAAATGTATATTTGTAGCCAATGACTGGCATGCTGGACTTGTTCTTGTTTTATTGGCAGTAAAATATCGAAGGTTTCTCTTTATGAGTGGAGGTCAGAAGGGAGTACGCCCCTAAATTCTACGCACATTGGGGGCAGTAAAAGTGGAGGCAGGTATCATTTATAGCTGGGGGGGGCCCTTCGGTTTTGGGCTCGACCAGCTACAGAAAAGGAGAGGGGGCAGGTCCGTTTGTTTTTTCCGTTGTTCTGACGGAAGAAACAGAAAAGAGGGGAGGGAAGATCTACTAAAAATAGGGTACGGATTGAGCGCAAAAAATACTCTCTGAGCGGGCATTCACGGTGTGGCACAGAAGGCATCCATCGGGCAGTTTTCAGGAGGATAGAGGGTATCCATCGGACAGAACACACGACAGTTGAAGGGAAGGCTGCTTTTGAAGCTGAAAAGGGGAAACTATACACTGACGGGAAGAGAGGTTTTACGCAAAAGCTCAGACAAAAAGAGGGACAGAGTGAATTTTTCCCGAGGGAGCATTCTGGAACTCACTTCGATGCGGGGAGAGCCCACCCTCTATTGCAAGCGGAATTCAGGAAAAAGGGGAATGGATACTCATGCTTAAAAACTTGGAGTCTTTTGAACATCAACAACGTTAGAAGCTTGAAGTCCATGAATTCTCAGATTCTGATTCCATTGTTATTGGGTTTTGTTGTGAAATGAGGCTGGGATGGCTTTCTGATCCGCGTTCTGGATCAACATGCATCTATGCATGTTTGCAGATGCAAAGCCGCATGGAACAGACATGTGACGAGATCGGCTTATCATGAAATGGGACTTGCAATCCTGAAAAGGAAAGACGCCAGCAAGGGAAAGACGACAATAGATGTGCAGTGAAAACCGAAGGGATCGTACAAGAAACATCAATAAGACATCAAGGACGGGTGCTTTGAAGAATGAAGGAGCTGAGAAAAGGCGTGTGCAGGCAATGAAATGGTAGTGAAGCCCAGATAGGAATTTTACGAAGATGTTCATATGACGATACTCATATTTTGCAACAACACTCAACGGAGCTGCATCATGGAGGCATTACAATAGATTGAACGTGATACTTATGGAACCATATACATTTGACTATTAATGCATGAGAAAAATTGAAGAGTGAATTGGAACATGCGGAGTATCGAACTTCAAGAGGTGTAATAGGATAGAGGGGCAATCAATGGACAGAAAGGTGTCTGCAGAGTTAGACATATCTAGCGCGTAGGGAAGAATGGAATTAAAGCAAACTTCACAACAAAAGTTTGTAACGTTGTCAACCAGGCTATCAATCAGGTGCACTGCTTCTCTTATATTACTTTTTGAGCATTGTGTATTCTCTGTTAATACTTATGACATGGAGACATTCTAATGTGTATCTGAAATCTCCATCTTTGAAGCTCTAGAAGACTATACAATTTGGGAAGGTTCCAAAGAATAATGTCTGTTTGATGTGTAAAATGTTTAAAGCTTCTTATCAATTGTACGATTGATACACAATCATGCGCTGAGAAGCAAATATAGTACCGTCTAATTTGGTGAGAGCAAGTTGAATATTTAGTGACATATGTTTTGTTGTGCGAGGGAGGGAGTTTAATTGATGCGCATCATCAGGTCTTGATGAGAAAAGGAAACGCAGCCTCTCAGCTTTCACTGTACCCGCTCATAGCTAGGACATGTGCAGGGCTAACTAATTGACCGGATGTATATTTGAATGCCGAAAGGATGGAAAACTTGAGATTGATATTGGTATAACAATTGAATAGCTCGAAGATTATTGCATGAAGATGGGTGGGCATTCAGATAATAATAGCGTTGTTCCTCTTGTCAAATGAGAAAGAGACAGTTATGAAATGAATGGGTTGTTTGTTTTTTTCGTTATACATGTGAAACTTTGGACAATCGAGTCACAGTGATAGAATATTAATAAAAGTGAAACTTATAAGTTTGAAACATCAAACATATAACGAAAACTAATGATGTTCATTTCTTTGTGATTCACCACTCGAAATTAATTGAAGCGAAGTTAGTATGTGGAGCCACCGTAAGGATTCCTAAACACTGTGACGAGGTGTATTTGGAGGCCTTTCAACTCATGAGATGTGATTTAGTTAAATGCTATATGGAATGAAAGAAAACCATATGCTCTTCAAAGTTTAATTTGACGTTTGGTTTCGTTCACTTCAATACCAATATGGTGATGAAACAAATTGGATGTTCATTTTATCCCCATTCACAAACAAAACCTCCTTTGTGCCAGATCAAATATAAGTAAGCTTTTCCCTCCTTTCTGAGAACTCCTTGGCATCCCTAGTAAACCCGACGTGAAGGGAGGGGGGTTGAGTGAAGAAAAGGAGGTTACAGGAAGTGACCACTGGAGGTGGATATCCAATCGTGTATGCGTTTTCTCGCCTCCTCCATCAAAACTTTGGAGTGAAATTGTGGACTTAGGGGAGACCAAAGTTGACCTGGTATCAGGAAAATTGGGCAAAATACCATTGTGTGTGTGCATCTTTCCCTTGGACCAAGAGTGCCATCATTTTGGTGCATTTGCCGGGAACATATGAGCTAGTGCATAGACATAGTTAGAATCCATTGTGAGACAATTGTGGGCTCTAGGTAATCCAATTGGACCGATTCCGAGGGGTTTGAACAAAATAAAGGCTTTCACAATCATCTTTTCCTTGGGCTTAGGAGCCCATCATTTTGGTGCGTTTGCCAGGAACATATGAGCTAGTGCATAGACATAGGAAGAATCCATTGTGAGACAATTGTGGGCTCTAGGTAATCTAATTGGACCGATTCCGAGGGGTTTGAACAAAATAAAGGCTTTCACAATCATCTTTTCCTTGGGTTTAGGAGCCCATCATTTTGGTGCGTTTGCCGGGAACAGCTTGGCACGTCTCTATAAGAGAGTGCCATAGGTTCGCCTAGTGCCACAGGTTGGCCGAGCTTGCGGACCCCAAGATCTAGTACATGAGCGAGGGGAGCTCATCGTCAGGAGCAACACAAACGCAAAGAGAGGAATGCGCTCAGAGAAGAGCCCTTGAAAGAGAAAGGAGAAGGTGGGAACCGCCAGGTGAGTGGACCTCGATTGGTTCGAAGAAATCAGTCAAAAACGTGTATTCCCATAGGAGGGTCGCGAATCAAGTGCGAAAGTTTGAAGGAGGGATCCTGAGGCCGCGTGTGCTAAATTTCTGGGATCGAAGTGATATAGACATCACACCTCTGTTCGAAATGGCTCAGCGGATTTCGGTTCACTTGGGGGACTTCACCAAGTTTTCAGGTACTTGGGACGAAGATCCGGATAGTTTTATCTAGTTGTTTGAGGTTACTTGTGAGGCCAATGACGTAGTTGACCAAGATCAAAGGTTGAGAATTTTTCCGGCTATTCTCCATGATGAGGCAACCAATTGGTATGGGAATCTGACACCACAAGAGCGTGTAACTTATCAAATGCTCAAGGAAGCCTTCTTGGCAAAGTTTCGACGACAAGGCTTCCAAGATAGATTGGCCCAACAAATGGATTATTTGCGACAGGGAGTCAATGAGAGCATCGATAACTATATTCAAAGAATGGAAACGTTGGTGAGAAAGATGGGCGCGAATGCCCCGAACGATGAGACATTGAAACGAAGATTCATTTCGGGATTGAGAGATCCTACGGCACAGCAGCATATCAGCCTGACAAGACCTGCGACTTTATTGGATGCTAAAGAACAAGCAAGGCTTTGGGAGGAAGTCCAATTATGCCAACAAAGGAAGATGGAGCTCTTATACGAGCCTATGGGAGGCCCAGGAAATATACCAATGAAAGATCCGGGCCAAGGAAGTCCCGCATTGACGACACCAGCTTTT
This sequence comes from Ceratopteris richardii, assembly GCA_020310875.1. Taxonomy (NCBI): domain Eukaryota; kingdom Viridiplantae; phylum Streptophyta; class Polypodiopsida; order Polypodiales; family Pteridaceae; genus Ceratopteris; species Ceratopteris richardii. The sequence goes on from CM035429.1 coordinate 48,070,840, forward strand.
ATAGCCGCCACTAGCACGGCAGGCGAGGTAAAGCCTGCGCTAACTGAAGAACGAATATTGGAATTGGTCACACAAGCTATAAAAGCTGCCACAATGACTCAGGAGACGTACACAGTAAAACCAGAGGTCACAACAAACCCGAATCAAGTGTTTCGATCAAATACATGGTGTGGAAAGTGCCATGGTTACGGCCATTTGGCTTCAGAATGCCCTACAGTCTCGAGAGTATTCACAGATAGATCACCACCTAGAATGCGTTGCACTTTCTGTGGAAGAGCAAATCACACAGAGGACCGATGTTATAACAAGAGAGCCTATGAAGAGAGGACCATGAAATCAGGAGATACAAGAGAAAGACCTTACACGGGATTGCCCGCTCAAAGTGTCCCACCTACATCTCGTTGGGAAAACAGACCGACTTATGGATATGGTGCTCAGGGTCAAGGAGGAGACTATCCAAGAGGAGCCGCACGTGATCAAAGAAGAGATGGTCCAATCCAGTGTTGGAGGTGCCATGGCTTTGGCCATACTCAATCTAGATGTCCAAACGAAAAGAAACCAATTGATTACACCCCACTATGTAGGTACTGTAGTGGTGAGGGCCACTTTGATGAGGATTGTCCAAAACGAAGAGCTGCCGTCGGCAAGGAAAAAGGACCAGTAGGGTCCTCGAATTATGTTGATACTCAGATGCATTCCACATCGAGAGCTCAAGAGCACGTTCCTACAATCGGAGTAGTGTTCAAAACACCGAACCCTCAAGAAGGCTCTAGCTCGTCAATGCACTTTGTGGATGCTTACGAGGCCAAGAAACCGCATAAAGAGCCAACTGTGGCAGTAGTCACAAGGACTCAAGAGTACTCGAAGAAGAATCCAGGAGGCGAAGGTGAAGAAGGGAGTCAAGAGAAGATCGCTGAGCGTGAAGAGGTAGAAAACCAAGTTGGAGGATTTGCTGAGCAGCAAGAGCTGGAGGATGGGGAAGAGATTGAGATTCTCCCACCAGTGACCAAGGAGTTTGTGCCCGGCATATCACCATTCCCTGAAAGATTGAAAGCTCCTAAGATTAGAAAGGAAAGACAAAGTTCGGAAGAAGTAGATATTGTAAAGTTGCTTGCTGACACGGAAGTCATGCTGGATATTGGCACATTGCTAAAATGTTCACCTGTTTATAGGAAACAATTCTATAACGAATATATTAAGAAGCCGAGGAAAGCTCGAGATAAAAATAGACAAGATAAAGATGTCCAAGGGATCATTCAAAGCATTACGACGCAAATTGATTCAAATGCTCCAGCTGTGACGGTCGAGATTAAAGGATATGCAGTCCCCGACGCTCAGTTAGATAGTGGAGCCGCAGTCAACCTGATGACTGAGTTCATGATGAAAGCTTTGGGCCTCAACCACATGGAAGAGACGCCGATGTCTTTGAGAATGGCAGATCAAACACAAGTGAAGCCTGCGGGCCTTTTGAAGAATGTAAGCACAGTTGTGGGCGGTTTAGAGTTTAAAGTTGATTATCTGATAGTAAGACCAAGGACCTCAGAGGCTACCTTCTCGATCCTACTTGGGCGGCCATGGCTGGTGCAAGCCGAATGTGTGCATGACTGGCGCACAGGTTTTATTTCAATAGGGCCAAAGTCTGATCGGATTCAGTTGCAAGTATCCCCACCCTCGAGCAACAAGAAGAAAACAATAATAGTTGATGAGATGGAAAAGAAAGAGAAGGAGAAAGCAAGGCAAGAGATTGCATGAGCTAGGTTTTCTTTGAACACGGAAACCTACAGAAATTTGCTTCAAGACGGGTTCAACTTGCAGCTCTTTAAGAATCAAGACATGAAGATGGGAGAATATCAAAATCCATTGCTCTGTAACGATGATTCCGATCAGGAGTTGCTAGGATGGTTGACACATACAAGTGAATTTGATTGCTACATGTTGAGTATAGACGCAAAGGAGAATAAAGCTACCCAATCCCTGGAGAAGGGAACTTCAAAAGATGAGTTGAAGCTAGAGTTAGCTCCGGCAATGGAAGTGCAACAGTTGAGAGAAAGAGTTAGAATGCTAGAAGCAGAGATTCTAAAGAGAAGTCGAGAATCGGAAAAAGAAGCGAAGAGTAAGACTAAAGTGTCGGAAGCCATTGCAAAAGCTGAATTAAAGAAATTAGGTTCAATCGAAACAAAACAAAACAATGATTTACTGGCCAACCATGCACGCGTGATCGGAGAGCACGTTCCAATCACAGTGTCATCAAGGAATAAGGAATATTTGCGAGAAGCTCAGGTGGAAAAATGGGAAGTTTTTCCAGAAAATTTCTTGAGTGTGGGGTCAGAGCTACCAGATGGAGTACGAGATTGTATTAAAATGACACTCAAAAATTTCGGCAAGGCCTTTGCATGGTCATACAGTGATTTGAGAGGAATTGATCCCCGAATCTGCCAACATTATATAGACTTGGAAGAAGGCACACGACCAATATGTCAGCGACTTAGGCGGACGAATCCAGTCTACTCGGAATTGATCAAGTTGGAATTGACTAAGCTATTGGAAGCAGGATTCATATATCCTATCGCATCCAGTGAATGGGTATCACCAATTGTAGTTGTTCCGAAGAAAAATAAGAAAATCCGTATTTGCATAGATTATCGAAAGTTGAACGAGCGCACAAAGAAGGATCATTTCCCTTTGCCCTTTACTGATCAAATCTTGGACAGAGTAGCTGGCCATAAATTGTACTCATTTTTGGATGGTTTCAGTGGGTACAACCAGATCCAAATCCATGAAGAGGATCAATCAAAAACTACTTTCACCACGGAATGGGGTACGTATGCATATCGGGTGATGCCATTTGGATTATGCAATGCACCGGCCACATTCCAGAGAGCAATGATAGCTGCATATCAAGACTACTTGCAGGATTGGATGGAGATATTTCTCGATGACTTTGCGATCAGAGGCGACGATGAAAACATGATGGAGAGGATCGAAGCTATTTTAAAAAGAAGCATCGAAAAAGGCATCGCATTAAATCCTGAAAAGTGTACATTTGGAGTACGAAGAGGATTGCTTTTGGGACATGTTATTTCCGAAAAAGGGATTGCGATTGACAAGGATAAAGTGGAAAAAATTGGACAACTTCCACCACCTCAAAACTTGCGGCAACTCAGAGGATTCTTGGGCCATGCGAATTATTATCGACGTTTTATATTAAATTTTGCATCAATAGCGGCACCACTGACGAATCTTTTGAGGAAAGACCAACAATACCAATGGACTGGAGAGTGTCAAGTTGCATTCAACTCGATCAAAGAGAGATTGATAAATGCACCAATCTGGGTAGCACCCGATTGGACGAAAGAATTCCATGTGCATACCGACGCTTCTCATACTGCGGTTGGAGCAGTACTATGTCAAGCCGATGAAAAGAAGTTGGACCACCCTATTTATTACGCAAGTCGCAACTTGAATAGCACTGAGAGGAACTACACGACCACAGAGAAGGAATGCCTCTCAATGATCTTTGCGGTGAGCAAGTATCGGCATTACTTGATGGGAAAACATTTCACGTTTTATGTGGATCATGAAGCTCTTAAGTATATCGTTAATAAACCAGAGCTATCAGGGCGATTGATGAGGTGGATGCTACTCCTCCAAGAATTTCAGTTCACAGTGGTAACCAGACCAGGCAAAGCGCATATATTGGCCGACCATTTATCTCGAATTGTTAATGAGGAGCCAATCTCTGGTGTGCCCGACGATGCTCTTGATGGGCATCTATTCCAGGTTGATGCTAAAGTACCTTGGTATGCCGACTTGGTGAATTTCTTGTGCACTACTAAATATCCGCCAGGAGCAAGCAAGAGAGAGAAGCAAAAACTGTTAGCATTGGCGAAGCACCATAGCATCATTGGGAGGCAACTCTATCGATATTTTGTTCATGAGAGCATTTATCGGAGGTGTCTCGAGGAAGAAGAAGCAAACCTAGTGTTGAGGGCTTTGCATGACGAACCCTGCGGTGGACATTTTGCTGGTGAATTGACGGCAAGAAAGATTTTATTGGCAGGGTATTGGTGGCCAACGCTGTTCAAAGACTCGCACACATACTGTAAGAAATGTGACAGATGCCAATGAATGGGCAAACCCACATTAGCACATGCTGCTCCTCTCATGCCGGTGCTCGCTCTTAAGCCGTTTGAGAAGTGGGGAATTGATTTTGTGGGGCCTATTAATCCTCCCTCACGACGAAGATCCAATAGGTATATCTTGGTCTGTACTGACTATGTTACCAAGTGGGTGGAAGCCAAAGCTCTGAAGACTGACCGAGCTGTTGATGTAGCTAAATTTTTGTATGAACAAATTATCACTCGATTCGGATGCCCGTTGGAAATAGTGAGTGATAGAGGAACACATTTTGTCAACGAACTGATCGAAGAATTAATGGAATTATATAAGATCAAACATAGAAAAAGCACTCCATATTACCCGAGCGCAAATGGACAAGTGGAGGTCACCAACAAGGTGTTGGAACAGATTCTGACAAAGACAGTAGCTGTGCATAGGCGAGACTGGGATGAGAGACTTTTGGAAGCTTTGTGGGCGTATAGAACATCCTACCGAGTGACGACAAAGAGCACTCCGTTCTCCCTAGTATACGGCGAGGAAGCCATCTTTCCCATCGAAAAAGAAGTTCCAACATTAAGAGTGGCTATCGAAGCCAGGATGGGAGAGAAAGAGTCATTAAAGGAAAGGTACATACAACTGGTCAAGCTAGAAGAAAAGAGACTCATCGCACAACAAAGTTTGGAAGCTATTCAGAGAAGACGTAAAGAGAGGCATGACAAGAATCTCAGGACCTATGCGATTCAGGAAGGGGATTTGGTGCTAGTTTATGATAGTAAATATTATAAATTCCCGGGGAAGCTACAGACAAGATGGGTAGGACCGTTTAAGGTGGTGGAACTCAACTCCAATGGTTCCATGCAAATTCAAGATTTAGGAAAAGAATATGCTCCCGTGAAGGTTAACACGCTTCGAGTTAAACCATATTTCACGTGACAATAGGACGGGAGAAGCCAGACGAGATCCAAGAAGAAGGACGAAGTAGACTCCTTGTACATAGATGTATAGTTATATATATATATATGCGCATATGTAAGCTATGATTTGTGTGTCATAAACTTTCTTCCTTGCTAGCTCAGGAATTTTGGACTTCTAATTATTTTTTGTGTTATGCAGAGACTGTTAGGAGCTAAGTAACAAAATGGCAGATCAAATAACGCAACTCTACTTGTACGAGCTAAGGATATATTTCTCGGACCAAACATTCGCCCGCATGGACATAGATGTCGACGACTTTGAGACGGAATACGATGTTGAGGAAGCACATTGGCTGGTATGCTTTATAAATCAGGGTTTGGGTGTTGCATTTTACATTGAGTGTTTTGAGGAATACCTGACTCGACATGTAGGATGGGCGGGAGATCGATATTACTATTTCGATCCTTCGAGGGAAATGCCTAACGAGGAAAACGATATCACGTGGGCTTGGGCAGATGTGCTAACGATAGGGAGTGATGACGGAGCTCCTGAAGTTGAGCCTGACTCGCCCTAGGGAAGTTGTCGGGATGCGAGTACGATGTGAGACTACATGAGACATCCCAGAGACTCACATTCTAGGACACCTAGGGATAGGTATACGAGGGACTAAGGCATAGCCAGCTGTAGTTACCTAGTGAAAAGTCAAATCGATGAATACATATGTAGTGTCTGTAATTGAGAGAATGGAGTGAAAAGGTGGTTGATCTGTCAAGACTAGAGTGTATATGTTTGCATGTATGTGTGGGAACAGTGGGAAAAGTCCCTTTCTTCCTCTCCCTAATTCTCAGGACTTGGGTGAACTAATTAACTATGAAAAAAACGAAGAGAAAAAAAAGAAAGAAAAAATATTGTGTTGTTGTGATCGTACCAATGCGCTATGGTGGGCTAGTAGGTGGGTGGATTTATCCTCGCCGGGTGGTTAGGACCACGAGCCGCAGCTAGTTTCGCCATAGGCTTGGGAGGTATATGTTTGTGTCTTAGCTACGCGCCATAACGGGTTGGTAGGTAGGTGGAGCCATCGTGGCTGGGTAGTCACGACCATGAGCCGCATCCAGCTTCGTTATGGGCTAGCTGATATATGTTATGTGTTATCATTGTGTGTTTGTGTGTTGTGCGCTGCATTGCGTTGGTAGATGGGTGGAATCAACTTGGCCGGGTGGTCAGGTCCACGAATCGCATCCAGTGTCAATGCAGGCCAACGTGTGATTAAAATAAAATTTTCATATGAAGTTATTCCCCACTCCTGAGGGGGAGAGAGAGAGAGGAGAGGGCGAAGATCACCTGGAAGGGAACGTTATTTGCTTGTGTGATTGGTATGTGATGGCTTGTGACAGATCAGCTCACTTTGAATCAACATTCTTGAAGGCACAGATATTCTATATGTACTTATGGATGAGGCTTTAGCGAGGTAATGCAACGGTCTTGCTTTATAACTTGTGTGCTCTATCTGAGGGTTTTTCCAGTGTGTGGGGACACTCCAGGGTTTTTATGTAGGTCTTGACTTGTGCTCAAGTCTCGATGGCTTCTGTAGGACGACGATGGGGATTCTTCAGGAACGTCTAGTCATGGAATAATTGTACATAGCGAATAGTAGGTGCAATAATGGGGTGTGCATTTTGGGTATGTAGCATCTCCTGTTGAATTCATTTCAGTTATTGTTGTTTATTTCAATATTTCCGTCTCTGTTTTTTCGCAATCATAGTTGCATGTGTAAAACATGGAAAGGTATGTATGTGTCATTTTGGTTGAGACTGTGTTCATAATGGAATGCATGAGCAATTTGATGTATGCGGAATTGGAGTTGCATATATGTGCATGTTCTTGGATCATTTGGAAGTGACTGATTTGTATGTATTCATGAGTGATTTTTTTAGCACTAATAGCTTCAATGAGTGCAGGTCCACTTGGAACGATGGCTCGATGGGAAGGTATGCAAAATAGTTGTACACTGACATTTTCATGGCTGTTTTGATTATATTGCAGCGAGAGTGGCTCGTCGAGGACGACTTCGCAAATAAGAAGAGGGAAGTATGTTAGCGCAGAGAATGGTTGGTTTTGATGCACTAATGTGGTTCTATTTGGCAGGAAAATACGTTTGATTTCAGTTTGCAGGAGCTTTCGGCATGCAATGTCGCATTACAATTGGGTGCTTTGAAGCAGAACATGGGGCGTGGGAACCCCTTGGTGACACAAGAGGAGCTTTTGGCGATAACCAGTTCCGATTCACGTTATTGTGCCATGCTGCATGTGAAGCACCTCTAGTATTACCCCTTGGAGGCTGCACTTATGGAGAGAAATGTATATTTGTAGCCAATGACTGGCATGCTGGACTTGTTCTCGTTTTATTGGCAGTAAAATATCGAAGGTTTCCCTTTATGAGTGGAGGTCAGAAGGGAGTACGCCCCTAAATTCTACGCACATTGGGGGTAGTAAAAGTGGAGGCAGGTATCATTTATAGCTGGGGGGCCCTTCGGTTTTGGGCTCGACCAGCTACAGAAAAGGAGAGGGGGCAGGTCGTTTGTTTTTTCCGTTGTTCTGATGGAAGAAACAAAAAAGAGGGGAGGGAAGATCTACTAAAAATAGGGTACGGATTGAGCGCAAAAAATCCTCTCTGAGCGGGCATTCACGGTGTGGCACAGAAGGCATCCATCGGGCAGTTTTCAGGAGGATAGAGGGTATCCATCGGACAGAACACACGACAGTTGAAGGGAAGGCTGCTTTTGAAGCTGAAAAGGGGAAACTATACACTGACGGGAAGAGAGGTTTTACGCAAAAGCTCAGACAAAAAGAGGGACAGAGTGAATTTTTCCCGAGGGAGCATTCTGGAACTCACTTCGATGCGGGGAGAGCCCACCCTCTATTGCAAGCGGAATTCAGGAAAAAGGGGAATGGATACTCATGCTTAAAAACTTGGAGTCTTTTGAACATCAACAACGTTAGAAGCTTGAAGTCCATGAATTCTCAGATTCTGATTCCATTGTTATTGGGTTTTGTTGTGAAATGAGGCTTGGATGGCTTTCTGATCCGCGTTCTGGATCAACATGCATCTATGCATGTTTGCAGATGCAAAGCCGCATGGAACAGACATGTGACGAGATCGGCTTATCCTGAAATGGGACTTGCAATCCTGAAAAGGAAAGACGCCAGCAAGGGAAAGACGACAGTAGATGTGCAGTGAAAACCGAAGGGATCGTACAAGAAACATCAATAAGACATCAAGGACGGGTGCTTTGAAGAATGAAGGAGCTGAGAAAAGGCGTGTGCAGGCAATGAAATGGCAGTGAAGCCCAGATAGGAATTTTACGAAGATGTTCATATGATGATACTCATATTTAGCAACAACACTCAACGGAGCTGCATCATGGAGGCATTACAATAGATTGAACGTGATACTTATGGAACCATATACATTTGACTATTAATGCATGAGAAAATTGAAGAGTGAATTGGAACATGCGGAGTATAACTTTAAGAGGTGTAATAGGATAGAGGGGCAATCAACGGACAGAAAGGTGTCTGCAGAGTTAGACATATCTAGCGCGTAGGGAAGAATGGAATTAAAGCAAACTTCACAACAAAAGTTTGTAACGTTGTCAACCAGGCTATCAATCAGGTGCACTGCTTCTCTTATATTACTTTTTGAGCATTGTGTATTCTCTGTTAATACTTATGACATGGAGAAATTCTAATGTGTATCTGAAATCTCCATCTTTGAAGCTCTAGAAGACTATACAATTTGGGAAGGTTCCAAAGAATAATGTCTGTTTGATGTGTAAGATGTTTAAAGCTTCTTATCAATTGTACGATTGATACACAATCATGCGCTGAGAAGCAAATATAGTACCGTCTAATTTGGTGAGAGCAAGTTGAATATTTAGTGACATATGTTTTGTTGTGCGAGGGAGGGAGTTTAATTGATGCGCATCATCAGGTCTTGATGAGAAAAGGAAACGCAGCCTCTCAGCTTTCACTGTACCCGCTCATAGCTAGGACATGTGCAGGGCTAACTAATTGACCGGATGTATATTTGAATGCCGAAAGGATGGAAAACTTGAGATTGATATTGGTATAACAATTGAATAGCTCGAAGATTATTGCATGAAGATGGGTGGGCATTCAGATAATAATAGCGTTGTTCCTCTTGTCAAATGAGAAAGAGACAGTTATGAAATGAATGGGTTGTTTGTTTTTTTCGTTATACATGTGAAACTTTGGACAATCGAATCACAGTGATAGAATATTAATAAAAGTGAAACTTATAAGTTTGAAACATCAAACATATAACGAAAACTAATGATGTTCATTTCTTTGTGATTCACCACTCGAAATTAATTGAAGCGAAGTTAGTATGTGGAGCCACCGTAAGGATTCCTAAACACTGTGACGAGGTGTATTTGGAGGCCTTTCAACTCATGAGATGTGATTTCGTTAAATGCTATATGGAATGAAAGAAAACCATATGCTCTTCAAAGTTTAATTTGACGTTTGGTTTCGTTCACTTCAATACCGATATGGTGATGAAACAAATTGGATGTTCATTTTATCCCCATTCGCAAACAAAACCTCCTTTGTGCCAGATCAAATAAAAGTAAGCTTTTCCCTCCTTTCTGAGAACTCCTTGGCATCCCTAGTAAACCCGACGTGAAGGGAGGGGGGTTGAGTGAAGAAAAGGAGGTTACAGGAAGTGACCACTGGAGGTGGATATCCAATCGTGTATGCGTTTTCTCGCCTCCTCCATCAAAACTTTGGAGTGAAATTGTGGACTTAGGGGAGACCAAAATTGACCTGGTATCAGGAAAATTGGGCAAAATACCATTGTGTGTGTGCATCTTTCCCTTGGACCAAGAGTGCCATCATTTTGGTGCGTTTGCCGGGAACATATGAGCTAGTGCATAGACATAGGAAGAATCCATTGTGAGACAATTGTGGGCTCTAGGTAATCCAATTGGACCGATTCCGAGGGGTTTGAACAAAATAAAGGCTTTCACAATCATCTTTTCCTTGGGCTTAGGAGCCCATCATTTTGGTGCGTTTGCCGGGAACATATGAGCTAGTGCATAGACATAGGAAGAATCCATTGTGAGACAATTGTGGGCTCTAGGTAATCCAATTGGACCGATTCCGAGGGGTTTGAACAAAATAAAGGCTTTCACAATCATCTTTTCCTTGGGTTTAGGAGCCCATCATGAACCCTTGTGAAGCTTGGAATGGAAGAATACCAAGCTTCAATGATTGCAAGTTATTTGGATGCTTTACACATGCACACCGACCATCTCAAATTAGAGGTGAATTAGACCCTACGGTAGATAATTGTATCTTTAAAGGCTATGACTTTAATAAAAAAGGTTACAGACTATATAAACCTAGTAACAAAGGTTTTATAGTTAGTTGAGATGTGTGTTTGATGAGAATAAATCATGGTTTGAAGATGATGGCATGAAGATCAAGCTACCATATTCATATGACATAGAAGAAGACTTTCTAATACTCTCGAGTAAGAGTACTCATACAATTGAAGCATCAAGTGATTTTGAAGATGATCAAAAGACTCATAGGAAGGAGATCAATTCATGGATCTCCAAATGCAAGGACAAGATACAAGAGTTGAGAGATTTTGGAGAATCCTCTCAACAAACCAGCAAAAGATCTACTAGGGACAAGAAGAAGACAGAGAGGTATGGTTATGGTACTTCACTAGTTACCAAACATTCTATCTATATAGCACATGACTTAAACTCTTAAGAGCCCTCATCTTATGAGGAGGGTAGGATGAAACCAGAGTAGATATATGCTAAGGAAAAAGAAATTGAATCCTTGCAAGAGAATCACACTTGGAAATTGGTACCCAAGGCTCCAACTGTGAAGAATCCTTGGGTCCAGATGGATATACAAAGTGAAGAAGAATTCTAATGGAACCATCAATAGGTATAAAGCTAGACTTATGGCTAAAAGGTATGATCATACTCAAGGTATTGAATATGAGGATACCTCCTCTCTTGGGGCAAATATGCCAATAATCAGAGTACTTATAAACATTGCAGTTGCCAAGAATTGGAAGATTTAGCAAATGGATGTGAAGAATGCATTTCTAAATGGATGTATATCTGAAGACATATATATGGATCAACCCCTTGGGTTTGAGGACTCAAATTTCCTTGAACATGTATGAACATTAAGAAGGCCTTATATGGTCTTAAGCAAGCTCCAAGAGCTTGGAATCATAGGCTTGTGACCTATTTACAGGATAAGGGTTTCATTGAATGCCATTATGGCACAATGGAGGTACTACCATGGTGAACGTCCACCTTGGAAATGTCAATCTGTGGAGATGTGAGGATGGTATGGTGACCCTTAGTGAGAGAAATGCACGTGTGTGAGTGAGAGGCACACTAATATGCACACACACACACACATACAAGGTAGAAAAAAGAGTAGAACAAGGGAGTCTTTCATTTAAGAGCTCTTCATACAAATTCTCACTAAAAATCCAACCTCAAAGTGATCTCTCTAGCTTCTTTTATAGTCTTTCACTAATTTTGGCCTAATTCAGACCTAATGTCCTTCCTTGTTAAGAATTAGGTTCCTAAACTAGTTTGAGGGCTCAAATGAATGCTTGAAAGATTGAAAATTGATATATAGGCTCTTCTAATACTCCTCAAGCTCAGAAATCCTTGGATCCCACAACATGTAGTTGAAATTATGAAAAGTGGGTATTTATGATGATGTATGATGATGAAGATCACTGTTTGATGAGAATAAAGTTTAAAAATTTGATTATGCCTTCCTTGACATATTTGTATTGACGGCCTTGCCTATTCTTCTGCCTGACCCATGTCCTTTGCTTTGGACTTCTTGCCTCATGCTTCCCTGCCTATTCAAGCCTCCTTATTTGCTTGTGTCTCTAACACTTCCCCCCTCTCGAGTCTATCATCCATGATAGGCATTTGTTGGATGGGGTGATCAATGTAGTATTGAATTACTTGAGTGGCTAATTCATATTCTTGTAACCGAACTCTTCTTGTGAGATCTATCTTCAAATATTCCCAATTGATGGCACCTATGAATTTAGGATGTGGTGTTTATAGTAATAAGAGTACATTGCATGTTAACATGCAAATAGTTGTAAGAGCTGGGTGAGCTTGGAGATAAACACCTTTGAATGATAGTTCCAGAAGCAGGTGGTAAACATATCCTCAAAATTTTGCTTATAGAAATTTGGGAGGTACTTGACACGAGTGTGCCATGAGTAGATTATTATGATGGAAGGTGTAGTGCTGAGATCCAAATCATAAATGCCATTTTCAAAGCCAAGCATTCAAACATGTGGAGCTCAGACATTTCTAAAAGATATACAAACTACCAACATCAAATTAAAAATCTTTAAGAGCATATGGGATGCAACATATGGTATGGGTTTCAGATGAGGCATCTAGTTTCTCATGGTAGCTTTGAGTGACGTTTGGCGCTCCAAATCACTTCATATGGATATGATCATGAATTTTTTGAGTATTCCATCTCTTTAAACATATTTTGGCTTTTTATCCAATCCATAAATAACTTTTTCTTTTTTACTTTAACACTCTCCTCTAAGGTTATGAGTGTACTCTCTATATTTTTAGGGCTTAGCTTCCTTTTGAGCTTACAACAAATACATAAATGATGAAGAGGTAATTAATGAGAGGTGTATGTGCCAAGCCTCACAATTGGAGTTTGCACATGTTCCATAAATTTCAACACTCCCCCTCAAGCTACAATTGGGAGTCCATGCTACTCTCCAATTCTTGTCCTCTTTGCCTTTCGCTTCTATTGCCCTCGTATGTCTTCCTTTGACAGTTGTTGATCTTCCTTCTTTGCTTTGAAGCTTCTTTGGATTCTTACAGCTTTAGCTTTGCTTCTTTGGCTCTTTGCAAGAGCTCTTCTTCAATCCCTATCAAGAAACATGCTTCATATGCCTTCATGGCTTCATGTCTTCTAGGTTTGCATGCTTTGCTTTGATCCTCCTTTGTCTTTCAATCTTTGCATTTCCCTTTTTTTTGATGTCGTGATGGTTGTCATGTTTTCTTCCAACTTGTCTTCATGACTTCTTTTGTCCATCATGGTTGCCCTTTTCCTCTTTCCACTCCTTCCATAGTGGTGGTTGCTCCTAGTCCTTTGAAACTACTTTATGGCTGCCCTTACTCTCCTTTGAGTATGACTTCTTCTCTTAAAATCTAAAAATTGCTTTGGCTTAACTTTGTCTTCTTTGGACTCTTCTTGGATCTTCCAATCCTTGCAAGCTAACTCCCCCTTGCTTCATAATCTTTTGTTCATTATTCATTGCTGATTTCATACCTGCAAAAGCAACAATGGGTTGATCATACATGAACTCTTGCTCCTCTCCATGTAAAGCAATCATAGCTTCCATATCTTCCAAGACTCTTTCATCACCTACAAAATAAACACAAGAAATCATGAATGTGATCAATGGTGCCTCTTGCACCTAACATGGCTTGTCATTCCTCATGGGATGGTCTTACTTGCCTCTACATAGGCTTGCCACTCCTCTTGGAATGGTCTTATTTGCCATAGGCTTGCCACTCTCTTTGGTGGTCTTACTTGCCTTAACCTTTCATTAGACCTTCACTTGGTCCTTGGTGTTTCTTGCACCTAATGAGGCTTTTCATTCCTTTTGGGATGGTCTTACTTGACTTCACATAGGCTTGCCACTCTCTTTGGTGGTCTTACTTGCCTTCACATAGGCTTTCCATTCCTCGTGGGATGCTCTTACTTGCCTCAACCTTTGACTAGACCTTCACATGGTCTATGCTTGGAACTTACCACCACACAATGTGGATTTTTCAAAACCTTTACCTCAGCCCTTAACATTGCAAATGGTCTTCTTTACCTTCCTTTGCTTCAACCAACACGTCACACTTCTCATGAGTGACATTCCTTCTAGTTGTTTGCTTGCTTGTTGCTCCTTGCAACCTTGGGGAATGTCTTCAAGTCCTTTTTGATTCTTCAACACTTTAGGGCAGCCCTTCTTTGGATTCTTCTACTCCTCATTGTGTTGGGCACCCTGAGCTTGGGCTCCAATCTTCAAGTTTTCAAAACTTGAAATGTTTGAAAACCTTTTAGCTTGAGCTCCTTCACTCACTTTGGCTCCAAGCTGCTTTTGTGTCCTTCCTTCATCCAAGCTTTGCCCATCTTTTGTTGGCTTGTGCTAATGGGAGCATTGCATTCACTTGATGTATCTAAACTCAAAGATCAAATGCTGTTAGTTATCATAACATAAGCATACATATTTTCTTTTGCAAATTTACCTAAATGGGTTTTATCCACAACAAGATACATCCACAAACTTCATACATAGGAGCCTTACATCTTAGCAATCTTCATGGCATACAAACACATGTACTTTCAACTCATTTAACATTACCAACCTCTAAAGCATAAATATCATGCTAATAGCATGTATGAAAATCACCAATCATTTGAGCATATATTCAACTCACTTTATGCCAATTCATATGGCTACATAAACCTGAAAAAATTTCAGCTTGTATAGGCTTTATAAGATAGCCTATTACTCGTCAACACATAATCAACATGTGTATATATCATCTATGAACACATGTGCATACATTCTTGCATGTTATACATCAACCATCAAGTATAAATTCAATGTATATTCAGCCTAAGCATGTCTGTCCAAATCTATCATTCATCTTTAGCATAGACTTCACAAGCATGCATACATAAGCATCTTAATTGCATAAGCATATAATGCTATCCTCAACCTTAAATATGATCTTCAATACTGAGCCATGTACATAATATAATCTTGCACTTAATTCAATTGAGTGCAATGTCTAAAGCATCCATACAATGCTCACATACAACTAGTAGTTGTGCATCCAAGATTCTTTTCTTGAATCTTGATCGTCTTGTATAGGCTGCTCATAATCTTCATCTAAGTGATTAGTATCATTTATACCATGACTCAAAGATCACCAATATGTAGTAGAGAGTAGGAAAAAAGAGTGATATACTTCAAATAACATAAAGCAACAAATTGTCTTACGTAGGAAAGCTTCATTTCCATAGCTCATGAGTGTTGCACACTCCATAGGCTCATACCTCCAAGCTTTCCTTTGTCATCTCTGCATCTTCTTCAAGATCTCTTCTTGTGCAATTATAGATCCAATTCCAATGCTATGAAACCAAAGCTTTGATACCAAAATGTGGAGAAATTTTACTCCAATACATCCAACGGAAGTTAGAGAACCTCTTCTAGAATCTACCCTATAAGACATATGCTTACTAAAACCTAATTCGGTCACACTTAAAAGATCTGATGGCTACCCTATAAGACATATGCTTACTAAAACCTAATTCGGTCACATCTCAATAGATGTTCCTAGATTTCTAAAAAGCTAAAGAACACTCCATCTGGAGCCTAGGCAACTGACTCTTCAAAGATAGACTACCTATCAACTTAGGTTAAGCAAAAAAATGAGGTTCCCAAGAAATGTTTCCAGTCACTATTAGAGAATCATCTAGCAGAGAAATTTTTTATTTTGAAGGCTTGAGAGATAAGCTTTCCAAAAAATATCATATGCATTAAATGGATAAGTACATAGAGAGATATCCCCTTCACAAGTTGGACGTTGTGTACAGAAAGTGTATGCAACTGGAATACATATGTGGCTTGTAGCACACTTTCGAGAGCCCTTCTCATATCCATTGGTGAGAGAATGGAAAACATATGCTTCTAAAACATCTCCTTGTCATCTCCACAAAGTTTCATGTTTAAATGACTTGTATATATAGAGGTATGGGCATGGTACTTTTCACCTACCCTTGCATCTTCTCTCACCTCTTGACCTTTCACTTCTTGTCCTTTGTCCTTCCATTGCCTTGAGTAACTTTTGGTGCTCCAAATCACTCCATATGGATAAGGTCACAAATTTTTTGAGTATTCCATCTCTCTAAACATATTTTGGCCTTTATCCAAGCCATAAATAGCTTTTCCTTTTTTACTTTAACACTCTCCTCTAAGGTTATGAGTGTACTCTCTATATTTTTAGGGCTTAACTTCCTTTTGAGCTTATAAGAAATACATAAATGATGAAGAGGTAATTAATGAGAGGTAAGTATGTGTCAAGCCTCACACATGGAGCTTACACAAGTAACATAAATTTCAACAATAGTGACTTTCATAGAAAGGGAGCAATTGGTTGCTCACCCTTTCGTACCCAAATCTGCTTCCTTCTTGGTACAAGTCTATCTCTCCATCATTCCTTCCACCTTCTTGGTTTATGAATCTCTTGCTGCTTGGCCCACCTCCTTTAGTGAGTTGTTGAAACACCACTTTTCTTTGGAAGAGAAGGCAATTCCTCAAGTTTTTGAATCTTTTTGTCAAAGTGCGCATTCGTCTGCACAACAGAAGTCGATACACTAGAAACATATTTTTCTTCAAGAACAATCTTAGAAGAAGTACACCATTGATCATGTTACCTTCTAATTCTATAGTAATGTGTTTTTTTGGTACCCAAACCTAAAGAAGTTGATTTCTTAGGTTTAAGTTGACCACATGATCATAGATCTAATCTTGATTTAAGATGAGAGACTTAGTAAGGTCTTCATCATGGCATAGTAGTACTTTGACTGTCAGGTGGACATCTTGTATTAAGATGGGAATTTCCACCTCACCCATGCAAGGGGTTTCCACACCTCCTAACCCTATGAGGTAAGCCTCAATTGGGTTCAATTGCAAATTCATGTTCTAACAACAAATCGTATTACACAAGTAGCCACTCATGAATCTATCAGACCTCTGATGGTCATGAGTGTTTTGACTTGTTCTATTCCAACCAAAGTGAATGGTCCTCAATCAATGATGCCAAGAGAGGTATTCATCTTAGTCTCACACATTGCCATGTGATATCGATGGGCCTTTGAGTGGGAATGATCAATCTTGTTTCTAAACTGATCTAAGCTTTGTTTTCATATTTTTCATTCTCTCAATGCATTCTAAGGCTTCAACAAGTGCTTCTTTGCGCATCCTTTTCTCTTATTCTTTTTGTTTATGAACCACATTGAGTCATCTCAGCATATCTTCTAGCAAAGGCTCTTGATAGAGCTTGACTCTACAACGGCTGATGTAGTTTGGTAGCACACTTCCTTTTATAGTGGCTAATTTGATTGCTCCACTAGTCGATATCCTAATGATAATCATGGGTTCATAGTCACACTTCTCTAGTTTTCTAGCATGTTGTTTCAATATGTACATGAAAAATAAATCACTTGCTTTCAACCCCTTATCTTTTATATGTGTATCAAAATAAGCTCTCATTTTTGTTATGTATATTCCTACTGCTACTTTCAGTCCAATTTCACCTAGGCACTCTAGGTCAAAGCTCTACGACTGATGTAGTTTGGTAACACATCTCCTTCTAGAGTGGCTAATTTGACTGCTCCACTAGTTGATATCCTATTGATAATCATTGGTCCATAGTTATGCTTCTCTAGTTTTCTAGCATGATACTTCAACATGTACATGAAGAATAAATCACCTGCTTTCAATCCCTTATCTTTTAACTGTGTGTGAAAATAAGCTCTCTTTTTCAATGTGTATATTCTTATTGCTACTCTCAATATAATTTTGCCTAGGTGCTCTAGGTCAAAGATCCTAGATGATAGCTCTTGGCCTTTCCATTGATGCTCTTGTGAAACCTTAAGATTGGATATCAAAAAGTCTAATGGGAGCGCAACATTTTGTCCAAAAACCATCAAAAGAGAGTGGCATTGAGTATCATTTTATAGGCCACCATATATTCCCAAACAACATGATGAAGTTGTTTGTATGAATCAAAGTGTTCGTTGTTTACAAGCTTGGTCAATACATTGCACACGATCTTATTCATACTTTTCAGCCTATGCAAATGTGGATGATAGGGTGTCGAATTCTTGTGAATGACCATGAAATATTGTAGAAGATATTCAATGACCTCCTTCAAGAAGTGGGTTCCATGATCTCTTATCAAAACTTGGCAATCATTTGTGCATCATTCTTCCTAGTATATTTTACTTCTACCATTTGGTACGATAATCTATTGCACCTATGATATACTCTACATGGGAATTCTTAGCTGGGGAATTAACAAAACCTCCAAAGTCTATTCCCTAATTAGAGAATGCATGTCCTCCCATCATGGGTCTTAGTGGCATCTCATCTTTGCAAATTGGATATTGAGTTCCCTGACATGTGTCACACCCCTTCACATAGGTATCTACATCCATGTGGAGGGTGGGCCACCAAAGATCTAGAAAAAAATTATTTGATCACTCAATTAGGTCCAAGGTGTCCTCCTACAATAGATGGGTGTGCAGTTTCTAAGTTCTTCAAGTATTCATTTTCATGTACACACAATCCTAGATATCTGTCTCATCTACCCCTGTATAGATTATCTCCCATGTGTGTATAGTCTTGAGTCTCTTGATCTAGACTCCTTCTTTGTGCTTAATTCATCTCTTGAGGGAATGTTTTCATCCTCAAAAAGTCAAATAATGGACTTCTCCAAGAATCTTACTATTGAGTTTTTGGGTCCAAAATGTGAGAAACAACACTATTGTTTAGCCCACTTTTGAACTACTTCCAAGTTGAACAAATACGCATCAAGAAGGCCGTTTGATACCCCTTGTAGTGATTCTCTTGAAGTAAGTCTAGAAAGATGATCTGCCCTAAGCCAAGTCTTACCCTTCCTCACGACTATTTCAAAATCCTTCTCCATTAGTAAGAGAAACCATCTTACTAATTTTCCCATGTTTCAAGGTTTGTTCACCAAATAAAGGAATTCTTGATGCTCTCTAAATAATTTATATTTGCAAGCAAATAGGGTTTGAATCCTTGATTGTGTATACCATATCTAATCCTTCTCTCATAGTGGTAGTGTAGTTTCTCTCTATCGCATCTAGTTGCCTACTTGCATATGCGATGGGAAGAACAATGTTCCCTTGAATTGTCGTTTGTGCTAGCATGCATTCAATATCAAAGTTGGAAGCATCCATGTGATCATGAATGGCTTATTCCAATCTAGTGTTGTCAAGATACGGGTTGAGCATAATCATCATTTCCAATCATTGAAATATGTCTCACATTCTTCTCTCCATTCAAAGTTAGTCAAGAGTTTACAGAGAGACTTTGCAATGATAGCTCACATGTGGATAAAATGTATATAGTATCCATAATGACCTATAAAATCTTGTACTTCCTTGACTATCTTAGGTCTTGGTAATTCTACTATAGCTTGCACTTTATCTTTATCTGTTAAGATCCTATTCTTTGACATGATGTGTCCTAAAATCTTGCCTTGCCCAACCATGAAACCATACTATTTTGGGTTCAAGCACACTTAATATTCTCTTCGTTTGTCAAAGACTTGTCTAGGATATTGGATGTGTGTTTGTCTTATGTGGGAATGAGTGCACAAATCATCTAGATACAACTCTAAGGTCTCCCCAAGAAATTCCTTAAACACATGACACATCCACCTTTGAAATGTAGCAGGTGCATTGGTGAGACCAAATGGCATCACATTAAATGCGAAGGTACCCCATTTAGTGGCAAAAGTTGTCTTATGTTGATCCTCTGAGGTGATGGATACTTGATTGTAACGAGAAACTTCCTTACCTGTTACTTGCTCTAAGAGATGCTTAGTGATTGGAAGTTGATAAATATCATGTATAGTGGCAGTGTTAACTTTGTTTAAGTTAATGCACACACACAAAACTTTCCATTCTTCTTGGGCATCACAATGGGGGATACCCATTCTATATGCTCAATTTCATATATACATCTTGCTTCAATCAATCGATCTATTTCTTCCTTTACCTTGGTTGCATAAGTATCATTATAGGTGTAAGGTTTTTGCTTCCTTGGCTTGGCCTCTATGATCATGGAGATCCTATGGGAACAAATGTCTTGTTCCACTCCGTTCAACACCTTGTAGCTCCAAGTGAACACATCTCTATATTCTCACAACAACTCGATCAACTCTCATTCTTCTTCTTCATTCACTCAAATTGTGTGCTATGTATGTACATACTTCTTCTCTATCTTCAATCCTCAATACAACCTTCTTAGTCCATTCCTTGTTATTTTAGGCCTCTCCCATGAGAACTTCTTGTTTAGGCGTTCTCACTAGAATTTTCTAGTCCTCTCTTCCATATTTCTTGAAATTGTATGACACTTCAAATAAGGATTCTTCCTCCTCTCATGTGGTGGACTTTTTCTTTCTTTTATTCTTCTCACTCTTAGTGTCTAGCCATGTAGCCAAAATCACGTCATGTTTAAGATCTTCCTATTTTTGGGTTTTGGCACATACATGGAAGAGCTTAAAGTGTCATAGGAAGAGCTTAAAAAAGTATAGAGATAGGAAGGCTTCTATCAAGTACAAGTATTCTTGTTTTGAAGCGTTTGAACCTCATCACTGGCTTCTGCTAGTATTGTTGTACTACACTCACATTCCTTAATGACACGTTCAAACATGAGGGGTGTAATAAAGTAAGTCTATCATCTAAGGGCCCGGTCGATTCGAACATATCTAGAATCAGACAACATTTGTTCAACCGTATGAATGACCAAAGATCTCAAGACTAGACTTACATTGCAGATCATGTAGTTTTGTAAACAAGTGATCCACTTAGCTTAGTGGTTAAGTCTCAAGGGTGTGAAGGAGGAGCTCTTGGGTTCAACCCCCCTAGGTTACATGGGAATACTATTTTGCCCAAAGAGCTCTAGAGCCTTCTAGAAGCATCCAATTGAGTTCACTCTAGTTAACTGGGACACTTGGTGCACTTGTAGTTACATGGCCAACACATGGATGGTTAGAATCCACCTACCCAAGAAGGAAGTCCCTTGGAGAGAGCTATATAAAGAGGCATATGTTTGGTAGGAGAGTCATCTCTTTGGCACAAGGTGGCTTTTGTAATTGTCATTCTCTTGCATTGGTATGAGAACCAAGCTTCCATGGAGTCCTTGTGGGTTTATCATCATTTTCTTATCCAAGATCACATGGAGACCTTAGCAAAGTTTCTTAATCATCTTTTTGGAGGCATTTTGAGCCTATTTTAGTGAGGCAACTATTTGCATTTGTGAATAGCTATGTATAGTTAATTAGGACTACCTCTTTTCATTCATGTCCGCATGTAACAAGTAGTCAAACACTTCAGCACTTGTTACTTCACATCCCAGAGGCGTGTGTAAGGAGTTTTTAGGTTTAGGGTTAGGAGTGAAGGAGAGAAGGAGTTAGGGTTAGGTCAAGGAGGGAAGTGGAGTAGGAGTGAGTTAAAATCATCAAGGAAATTCCAAAAGAAATTGCCAAGTTAGTGTAGGATAGGCTTCAGTCATCAAAAACTATAAAAACCAAAAAATTTAGTTCATTTGACACTTGCTCAGAAGTGGTACAACTTGCAGACAGCGATCGGTATTGCCTGAGCGGTATCGCACAATATATGCCCTCAAAGCTACCTAGTGAGCTCAAGACCTAAGCAAGATATCCCCAAGGTGAGCTACATCAATACTTTAATATAAAAAACACTATAAAACTGCATTTATACGTGATTAAAGATGCATTTGGTATCGTGGGGTGGATAGAGAGACTTAAGAGGTTTTTTGAGTGAGATAGAAGGTCAGGAGTGAAGAGGAGTGAGAGAGAAACCTAGAGGTACAAAAGTTTTTGTATTTGGAGCTATTTTGGTTGTAGTATCGCGATCAGTTGAGTTTTGGTATCGCGATACCAAAATTCCCTAGTATTGCGATACTCACCGAAGTATCGTATCATCACATACCACTTGAGGTATCACGATACCACTTTTGGTATCGTATCGTCAAGTTGGTATCGCGATCGCGATCTGCCAATGGTATCGTATCGTAGTCCACTTGGTATTGTATCGTCCCGGTCACAATATCGTATCGTCGATCGAGCAGTATCCTATCGCGTGCAAATCTTGTATCGTATCATTGCCTCTCTTGGTATCATATCGTGTGGAACGGGAGTATCGTACCGTGCAAAACTCAAGTATCGTATCGTGCATTGTTGCGGTATTGTATCACGACCGTGCACCGGTATCGTATCGTGAGGATACCTAGTATCGTATCGTGTCTAATCACAATATCGTATCATTGAAATTCTAGTATCGTATCGTGCATTGTAGCAGTATCGTATCGTGCATTCAGGTGGTATCGTATCGCCTGAGCACATAGTATCGTATCGTGTAGAGCAGTGGTATCATATCGTGTGAAAAGCAGTATCGTATCGCTCAGTTCTCTGGTATCATATCACCGAGTGCCCGAGTATCATATCGTCAACTGTAGTGGTATCGTATCCTTGATAAAATGGTATTGCCTAGTGCAGTATCACCAGAGTGGTATCGTCTAGAGCACTGTGAGCATTTTTAAGGGCAAAATTGAGGTCTTTGAGGAGCCAATTAGGGAGAGAAATTAGAGCCCAAAATAGCCCCAGGAGGGCGGATGAACTTGAGGTCAAGAAGGGTGCTAAATAGCCGGAGAAGTGTTATATCATCGGTAGGAAGTACATCTCAGGTCAGTCACGGCCCTATCTATTCCGACACCTCTAGTGATTCGGAGAAGGAGACACCCATGGCTTCAGAAGATATGCAAGGTCCTGTTCTCGGGAGAAACTTCATGTCTACTGTAGAAGGGGAATACCACACCTCTTTGCAATATGTGTCCACTAATTCCCGGGATATTCCCATCTACCTGGATGGTTTGAATAGATCAATGGCTAGGATGGTAACCTCCCCCAATTCCACAATTGTACCCAGACCAGCTATCAACTATGGAGGAGAAGCATACATGGATAAGTTGGGTCACATCTATGTAGTTGTGAGTTTATAAGAACAATGAGATATATATGCACGGAAACGTGGATGGAGGAGCATGGAGTTATAAGTGACTCCAAAAATTACTTATAATCTGAAGAGAGGTCCTGCGAATGTTACAGTAAAAGAAACATGCATGTGAACCCTTCCTAATGTATGTAAGAGATTTCTCAATGAACTGAGAATATTCCTGAAAATTATGTTGTGGGCTGTTCTTCCTCACACATGAATTATAGACAAAAGAAGTGCTGTTGTATCTGATTGGCAGTTCTTTCCTTAATGATTGTTGCCCTTGCGGTCCTCTGCAATTGGTAGTTGTTCTTCATATTCGGTGTAGAGTCTTGAGTAGCTGATTGATAGTCGTCCTTCATATTTGGTGTTGAGCCTTGATTAGCTTTGTCTTTATTTCTTGAAGTCTGTCATGTAAGCTTAATTGACTTCTGCTCATGTAGCTTCGCATATATAGTACGACTCCCGCCACTTGTGTGTATAATGCGATGTCTGCAACTTGTAAAACTCATGACAAATAATGCATGGAGTCTATGCACAGATTATATCTTATTCATATGTAGCAAACACTATATTTGAGAGTTCTCAACAGATAGCAAAAATAAAGGAATGACTTATGACATGATATTATCATGTTAGGATCATATCATGCTCAACATATAACGATATGCACATCCATCAAATAGCATTCTTATGTATACAAACAACACGTGTATCTGTGTAAATCATTTTGACCGTAAACAGAAATTGTGAGCGCTGTCATGTTATCGATCCATATGAATGATCATGATCAAAAGAAATTTTGAACACCGTCATATACCGAATATATCATCTTTCGTAATGCTTCAACGATTGAAACTTTTTATGCATGCATTGTTTTCAATGACTTGTTATGTACTATTGAACATTACATAACAATACTATAAAAAACATGCGAGATGAATACATAAAACCAGCATAACATCTAATTCGGAGCAACATATACAACCGCATATTACAGAAGTAAGGAACAACGCAACAGATAAATGACGAGCTGCACACAATGATAGCATCTATAATTCTCTGTAACACATAGCTAATGTGAGTCGTGCGCACAGTACGAATTAGCCAGATAGTATTGTTTCTATACTTTGAGTATATGCGCAAGTTACAGTACTTGATTATCACAAGATAAGAGATGTGCAGTACGTGAGTATCACAAGAGAGGAAATGTACTGACATAAAGACCAAGAGACAAATGTAAAGGGGTCGACAACAGATATAAGCGTAAAATGCATGGTCGCCCAACAATTGTATTCTCTTCTAATCCTTATATATAGGTAGATTACAGCGGCGAAAGAGCACCGCGTGAGTTCTTCTCACCAAATACTGTTTCCTTAAATCAAGGGGAGACAGCCGTTCATATTTCCTTTGATTGATAAAAGTCGTGCAACTTCCTAGGAGTGATTTATGCAATTTTCTCACTACGTGCACAAGTGATGCTAAATAAAACTCATAAGACCGGAGTCACATGAATGATGTTTTCTCACTACGTGCACAAGTGATGCAATTTTTTGGATGCTAAATAAAACTCATAAGACCGGAGTCACATGAATGATGTTTAAAGAAAAATATTTAAGGGAATATGAATTTGGAGATTGCTTGCTCCAACAGCTCCCCTTCAATCTTCAAATTCATTTTGTTTCTCTTTGTTGTCTTCTTCCTCTCTTGTTTTGTTTTTCTTTTCATCTCCCCTTTGATATGATCTTCCTTGTGCCTTGAACCCTTCTAGATTTTCTTTTGCTTCCTTCTTCCTTTTCTTTATGTATCTTCATAGTTGAACCATATTGATGTAGGTATAGTCTTCTTATGACCTTGATGTCGGTGTTGATGTAGTCTTCTTATAGTTGAGATATAGCTCCTCCATGTGATCTTCTTTTGAATCCTTTTTTGGTTGATGAGGTTCCTTCTTTGGTTCGTCATAGTTGTTGTTGGTTGGCATTTGATGTAAATAGCTCCTTGAGGTAACTTTGATCTTTGATCCTTTCCATATGTTGATTCGTCTTCCATGTGCTAGCTTCCTTTCTTCGATTGTAGTTGATGCCTTTTTGATTGATCTCCACGTAATAGCTTTTCTGCTCCTTTGAGATGATTGTATAGTCTTTGATGCTCTTCTACATTGTTTGTGACCTTATTTTTAATCTCAATGTAGTAGATTTCTTTTCTCCCTTTGTTCTTGTTTTCTTCATAAGCTGATGTCCTCCATTGATGTAGTTCTTCGCTCCATGTAGTTGATCTTTGCTTCAAGAGTAGCTTCCTTGGTTGATTGTCTTCTTCTTCTTTTGACGTTGATTCATCCTTCAAGAGTGTAATCCTTTTTGTATGTTGATGATGAATCTTTCTTCAAGAGTATCTCCCCTTCAATTTGACGACCCTTTTGTATGGTTTTCTTTGTAATGTGTAAGCTTTACATAAGATTTTAAGAGCTTGATACATGAGCTCTTTATAATGATGATCATTTGATCATAATACAGGATGGAAGCTTCAAACAAGTTACAAAGCTACAAACATGCTTTATCTATGACTTTTGCCATTTGTGTATAACAACTTAACTTTGTCAATGCAAAGTTCAGAGGTTGTGGTTTTTCCTCACTCATTTTGGAGCGAGCATTGCTCTAGCTCTAGAGCGATTCTATACCTTCACTTATTTGATAGTTTTCATAAGTAAATGAAGCTAATCAAGATCCCAGCTTCTTGATTAATCTTCATTTGGCGATTTCACCTTCTATGTGTGTAGAACAATTTTGCCATAACTATTTATCAAGTGCTCACACCACTTGTATTGTACCTGACTATATGTGTTGGTCCTTTACATTGATGATAAAGGGAGTTTGATCCACCATGAATACCTTGACTATGCTTTACAAAGAAATGCGATTTGTGTGATAATATGCAGCCCTTGTATATGACTCTTAATGCGTGTGAGTCTATCCAAGCCTTGATTTTTGTAGATGAATATAAGTCATAGTGACTTATGAAAGCACATATGAAGTGCTTATGAGACTTCAAATAACCGTTTTTTACCTTTGTATGAGTGCGTTGAATGCACTTCCTTCATCTTCCTATTATGAGGAAGTTCACTTCTTATATTGGATGAATGTCCTTCTTCTTCTTCTTCTTTGATTGAGTCCATTGGATGCACGTCCTTCTTCTTCTTGATTTGTGGAAGTCTTCTTTTAGCCAATGGCTTCTTTTACTTCTTCCAACTGATGTGGAGAAGTGGGCTTGGATGTAGTCCTTTCCATAGGATTGGTAAGCCTTTGAAGAGTGGCTTCTATGATCTTTGCCTCGAACACTTTGAATGATCCTGTTTCAAGCTTCTTGATGATGGAAAGAGTGCTTGAGTAGCGCTTGGCTGCAAATACACTCTTTTGATGTGCTTGAATAGCACTAAATTCCAAGTACAAATTTCTTGCTATGTGTTCATAACTCAATAAAGAGAATGTGGAGCTTTAAGCAGTACATATCAATGGGCATAAGATCTATGTGATCTTCTTTGTGATACAAGAGTAAGTGATAGAGATTCACTTTACAATGGTGATAATCTTTCATGTAATAAGAGAAGGCTTAAGAGTGATTTTGATGCTAAAGAATGGGTATCTCCAAGATAGAACATGTATGATCATTGATCCTAACTAGTTTTAAGTGCACTCGGATCTTAGAAAATGAATACTATCAAGGAAATTGATATAAATTACCAAATGAATGTTTCTAATGAAGAATGCCTTCTTGATTGTTGAAATGAAGTCTTTGGAGAAAGTAGCTTCAACTCTTAGGAGCTTTACCACAAGTAGCTTTTAATCGTCCAATTCTCCATCCTTGAACCTTGTGAGGTGTGTAAGTCTTCATAATATCTTCACTTAAAATCATTTGTGTTTTGATGTCGATCCTTGTCTTGAGCCTTGATTCCAAGCCTTCCTTGAAAATGGTCTTCAATGCCGGATATTGAGATTCCCTTCTTTATTCTATGCTTTTCTTCATAGCTTGATGATGATAGCCTCCTTTGATGCCGATTCTTCAAGACACTTCTTCACGACCTTTGACATCCTGAAGAGAGGTGCATGTAGCCTTGAATAGAAAGCTTGAGATATCCCTGAATCCTTGTATGGCTGACTTGCAACGGAAATTTCCTATATCACAGTTTGCTGTTGAAGTAGATAGCACATTATTTCCATTAATATGGAATCAAGCCAAGTTGCTTCATACTCTCCTTGTGTGACAAGGTAGATGAGTTACATAACATAAGATTCATAAAGCTTCATGAATATAACCTCCATGTGCCTCATGTACAATAGATACAATATATGATTTTTTGAGGCCTCAGGTGAACCATTAAAAACATAATAGTATTTTGAAAAGCCACTTGAGTAATCATAGCATCATTTGCTCAACAAGCAAATGAAGAAATGATAAGTAATTCCAAAAGAGTTTCTCATGATCATATGAGACCGACGAAGGTAAAGCTTATGAAGCTTGTTAAGCATGATAACCTAATTCCCAAGACAACAAGAAATGAAAAGCATTATTGTCTCCAACAAACGTGGAACTCATTTTGAAAGACATTGTCTGTTGTAGATTGATAAACAATCTTTTTGTTGATGGAGCCCGAAAAACAATCCTCCATTAGCTTCATGATCAATTCAAGTCATAATAAGATAAGCAATAGACTTGACAGTCTTAAAGAGAACATGACAAGCATGAATATATGAACATGTGCATAAATGTCTTTTAGTAGAAAACACCATGTTGTATCCACTTGTAACATTGCCTCGTCGACGTTGAGTAGAACCATGTAGAGTATGTGTAGCATGTATAACATAGACCTTGATGTAGTTGAAAATGGATCTCTTGAGCTTCTTACTCCATAGAACTTGGATTCGTTCTTCCAATGCAGACTGATTTACCTTGCTCCGTTGACAGTTCTCAAATATGAGATGTTAAGAGGGATTTGGCTACGACTATGGAAGGCTATAGTGAGGCTCTGATACCACTGTGAGTTTATAAGAACAATGAGATATATATGCGTGGAAACGTGGATGGAGGAGCATGGAGTTATAAATGACTCCAAAAATTACTTATAATCTGAAGAGAGGTCCTGCGAATGTTACAGTAAAAGAAACATGCATGTGAACCCTTCCTAATGTATGTAAGAGATTTCTTAATGAACTGAGAATATTCCTGAAAATTATGTTGTGGGCCGTTCTTCCTCACACATGACTGTTAGCAGCAGACAAGGAACTTAAGGACTGACAAGGCATGGCAGTCAGAGAAGAGAGTCAGAAGGGAGAGAAGGCACAAGTAGGCAAGGGAGTCAACGACGATCTGGCAAGTAGGCCAATAATTTTCTTCATGAAGAAGCAAGTATGAGCATTCACGCAGATCTAGCACTAAGGCAACCCTTTAATTTTTCAAAACCCTTACACCAATTAAAAGTGATTCTCATCACTAAACACCCTTGTAAATACCATTTCATATTTTTTCAGTCCCATGTTTACCTTATTTGCTCTGATACCACTGTAAGAGTGAGTTGCAATAGCCTTAAGCTATAGACTTATATGCGGAAGCGAATGGAGGAGTAGACAAAAACTTCTTTCGGAGTTGCGCATAAATATAAGATACTCAGTCCCAACTAATATGAATGAGTAGTTGTGCACCGAAAAACAAAACGATGTGCTTTGGTGTACAGATCATACAAATATTTCTGCAATGTACATCTACGCCATGCGAACATGTGTAACAATAACTTCTATTGGTACAAATGCCTTCCTTCTATCCATGTTCATATTCAAAGCTGCAAGTTGCTTTGTCTTCAGCTGTTCGGCAAAGATGACGAAGTTGAAGTCTGCAGCCTGCACATAATCTGCCCAAGATATATGCTATGACGTATGATATGAGTTATAACATAAGATTATGTTTTTCACGCTCATAGACCATGTATGATAGTAGTCGTTTGTCATGCTTCATTCAGCTTCAATGTAAGTTGCAATATCATGATGTGAATGCATTGATATGTGCTGCAGAATGTCATGCTCTTGCTTGATCGATCAATGAAATGTTTAATTTATTACTCATAATGTAGCCTCCTATTATAGCTAAGAGAGTCATTTGAAGTATGGATCAGTTTGCCGCAAGCTGTTAGAGTTAGCAGAGACTCAATGATGGGACTTAAGATAGTATCCAACATAAGATGGATCAATGTTCTTCTATCTCTCATCATCAGAAATGGTTCACCCTGCGCATCATACATTACTGATAGCTTTTGTGATAACAGGAGTCGAAATGAACAACTTAGGTTCCTTACAGAAAATCTGCCGATGCCAGATACGATCATGCAATAGTAAATAGTACATTCGTGATCTATCTATAATATTATTATACTGCAAGGTATATTGCAGCGTGATTCAAACAATCGTGATCGATACACAGACACATGAACTACATACACAACATTAATCTGAACTTGATCCATATAGGAACAGAAGCAGGCTCAGAATAAATACATCTCATAGTTATAAGTAAAATAAAATACGCATCACCCGAATATTGAACAACATTGATCATACACATTCGTAAGATTTTATGATCAAATACTGATGCATACTCTTCATCAAATAAGAAGAGTTGCGACATATGAAGAACAGAGATATTGCTAACATGATGAAGAGAGAGAAGATGGACAGCATGGGGTCGATAACAGATATGACAACATGTAACTAGATCGCCCCTTGTTGTTGATGCTTTGGCAAGGTCTTACCTTCTTAACTCTATATCTGATTTTCTTTTACCTCATGTAAGGAATTGTAAGACTTCCCAAGAGACTTGGGAAACCTTGTCAACATACTTTTCTTCCAACACAAAGGCCAGGAAGAATCAACTGTGGATTGAATTCACAACCCTCAGGAAGCAGCCCAAGCAATCAGTCTCAGAGTATGTAACAAAGATTAAAGATGTGGCAGACCAAGTAGCAAGCATTGGAGAGGAGATTGAAGAGGAGCAAATAGTCAGGCAAGTAACAAATGGACTCAAAGCAGATGATAAGTGGGAAAGTTTCACCACTGCAATGGACCTCTATATGGACATGCATACCCCAGATCTCACAACACTCATGGGCCAACTATTTACACATGAAGCAAAGTTTACAAAGGCAGGAGATCAATCAAAAGGTAACAACCCCTCTGCTCTCTATACTGATAAGAAAGTTAAGGATAAAGGTAAAGGGAAGAAACAGGATGAAGAAGGCTCTACCTCCCAAGCTAATTATGCAGGGAGAGGTAGATCATCTAGAGGAAGAGGTAGAGGAGGTAAGTCAGGTAGGGGGAGACCCTACAACTCATCACCATGCAACATTTGTGGATTGTCCAATCATACCACAGATGAATGCTACAAGAACTACAAGAATCAGAGAGGAAGAGGCTACTCAAGAGGTGGATACTCTCAAGGGAGAGGCAGATTCAACCAACATCAAAGCTACAATGGATACAACAATCAATACAACAACAATTACAACAACAACAACCACAATGGTAATTACCAAGGTGGATTCAGAAACAGAAGGGACTACAAAAATTACACAGAGGAGCAAGATGACTCCCTATTGATCATGAATATGACCTTCAAGATAGGTACAAATGATGATCATTTATTTTATATTGACTCAGGATGTTCTAACCATGTAGCTGGCAATGTGGCACTACTTTCTGATTTGGAAGAACCCAAGGGCAAACATCAGGTACAAACAGGTGATGATACTAAACATTCTGTTGTTAAGATTGGAAATGTGAAGACATGTGATGGTAACCAAAACCTATTGAGCAGGGTACTCTATGTACCAACCATCACCAAGAATCTAATGAGTGTTGGTCAGATTGTGGAGAAAGGTTTGCAGGTCAGATTCACACAACATGGAGCATATGTGGAGGACCCAAGACATGGATTCAGAAGGATAGCCAAGGGAGAAAAATCAGGTAGATTGTTTACTTTTGAGCTAGGAGACACCAAGAATATTGCTTTGTATAATTACAAGGATCAAACACTTTCAGAGTTAGAAATATGGCACAAGAGGTTAGG
Organism: Ceratopteris richardii; assembly: GCA_020310875.1. Classification (NCBI taxonomy): domain Eukaryota; kingdom Viridiplantae; phylum Streptophyta; class Polypodiopsida; order Polypodiales; family Pteridaceae; genus Ceratopteris; species Ceratopteris richardii. The sequence goes on from CM035429.1 coordinate 48,101,935, forward strand.
TCACATAGGTGAAAGAACCCTAAAGAAAATGTGCAGGGATCAATGTGTGCTTGGGATACCTAATGTATCCAAGCAACACATGATTTATAAGTGTGGAGCATGTCAGTTTGGTAAGTCTCACAGATTGCCCTATTCAAGGAAAGGTTTCATGCATGAAGACTACCTAGACTTGGTACACACAGATGTTTGGGGACCTAGCAAGGACCCTTCCATTTCAGGTTCAAGGTATTATGTGTCCTTTATTGATGACTATAGCAGGTGGACCATCTTATACTTTATGAAACATAAAGATGAAGTGTTTAATTGTTTCAAGAGGTATCTTGCACTTGTTGAAAATTAAACAGGAAGAAGCCTGAAGAGGCTAAGGTCAGATGGTGGAGGAGAATACTTCTCCAATGAGTTTGAAGACTTCCTGCAGGAAAGAGGCATCAAAAGGGAGATTACTACAAGGTACTCACCTGAACAAAATGGGGTAGCTGAAAGAAGAAATAGACTGGTAGTAGAAACAGCTAGGTCTATGCTTAATGAAAAGAAGTTGCCAAATTATCTTTGGGCAAAGAGTGTATCCACTGCCACCTATCTCATCAATAGGTTGCCATCCAAATCACTTGATGGCATGACACCATATGAAGCTTGGCATGGTAAGAGACCTTCTCTGGATCATTGTAAAATCTTTGGTTGTGTAGCATATGTGCATATTCCCTCTCAGGTAAGGGGAAAGCTAGATCCTAAAGCTGAAAAATGTATCTTCATTGGTTATGATTTGAACCAAAAGGGATACAAATTCTACAACCCAACAAACAAAGGCTTCAAGGTAAGCAGAGATGTCATCTTTGATGAGAATGACTCATGGTATGAGAATGAATGCAGGAAGGTTAGTCTACCCTATGATATGGAAGAAGATTTCCCAAAGCTAACCAAGGAGGAACCAATTCAGAAAGATGAATCAAGCTCAGATGATGATGATACAATTAACCTTGAGGAATTCAAGGCATGGAAGTCCAAAGGAAAGATGAAGATGAAGAAGCTAGAGGATATACCAGAATCCTCAACTCAAGCAATTAGAAGATCTCAGAGAGAAAGCAAAAGACCAATCAGATTTGGGTATGACACATCACTTGTAACTAGACATTCTGTATATCTTGCAAAGGATTTGTTGAATGAAGAACCAGGTACCTATGAAGAAGCAATCACCAAACCAGAATGGAAAGAAGCTATGGATGAAGAAATGGAAGCTCTCAAGGAGAGTGATACTTGGGACTTGGTACCCAAGAAGGACTCTATGAAGGTGATAGGATCCAGATGGATCTACAAGCTAAAGAAGAATTCAGATGGAACAATAAACAGGTACAAAGCTAGGTTGGTAGCCAAGGGTTTTGCACAAACCCAAGGCATTGATTATGAGGAGACATTTTCTCCTGTGGCTAAGATGCCAACTATCAGAATATTGGTGAGTGTAGCTGCATCCAAAAATTGGAACATGTACCAATTAGATGTCAAGAATGCTTTCTTGAATGGATGGATATCTGAAGAAGTCTACATGTCACAACCACCTGGCTATGAAGATCCCAAGAAGGTAAATTATGTTTGTAAATTGAAGAAGGCTCTATATGGTTTGAAGCAGGCACCTAGAGCATGGAATTACAGGTTGACAACCTATCTCCAAGACCAAGGATTTGTGATGAGTAAAGCAAACACTTCTCTGTTCATAAAGAGAAGTAGTACAGAGGTAATCTACTTGTGTGTTTATGTTGATGACATCATCATTACATGCAATGATGTCAATGGGATTAGACACATCAAAGGACAGATGATGAAAGAATTCAAGATCAATGATCTTGGATTATTAAAGTACTTCTTAGGTCTTGAGTTAGTCTACACCAACTCAGGTATATATATCACTCAAAAGAAGTATGTACAGGATATGGTCAAGAAGTTTGGTTTGCAGGATGCTAAAATATCTACTACTCCAATGGAGGTCAACCTAAAGCTAAGTGCTCATGAAGGAGATGAATTACAAGACATCACAGGATATCAAAGTATGGTAGGTAGTTTGAACTATGCTACCTTGACAAGAATTGACATAGCATATGGAGTTAGTGTGCTTAGTCAATTCATGCACAAACCAAGGGTACCTCACCTAGAGGCAGCAGAGAAAATATTGAAGTACCTCAAAGGAACTCAGAACCATGGTTTGTACTTTCCTTATACATCAGATATTGATATTAAAGTGTATTCACATGCAGATTGGGCAGGATGCAAGGATGATAGGAGGAGCACATCAGGTTACATTTGTTTTGCAGGAGATAAGCCTATTTCTTGGTCAGCCAAGAAACAACCTACAGTGGCTTTGTCATCCACTGAAGCAGAGTATAGAGGGCTTGCCAATGCCACCCAAGAAGCTATCTGGTTGAAGCTTCTATATACAGAGTTAGGCCTATATACAAGGCCACCAATCATATTTGGAGATAACACTAGCTCTCTTCACCTTGCAGCTAATCCAATATATCATGCTAGAACCAAACACATAGAGGTTCACTACCACTATGTGAGAGAGAAGTTGCTTAGTAAAGACATTCAATTGACTTATGTGTCTACTAATATGCAATGTGCAGATTTACTCACTAAAGCATTGGATGGAAACAAGTTAGGCAGATTTAAATCCATGATTGGATTGCAGGATGTGATTGAAGACTAAAGATGAAGAAGATGAAGACTTAAGCCAAAGTGTTTGGCTTGAGGGGGAGCTGTTGGTGCATTTCAAGCCTTCACACATTGGCTTGGAACATTGGAAGATTAGCTTGGAACATTTCAAATAAGGTTTCGGCGAAAACCCGGAAAACGTGTTGATCGCGATTGATACCGTCGATCGCGATTGACAGCCACGATCGACCCTATCGATCGCGATTGACACTGTCGATCGCGACTGATAGGCCTGACGGACACCTCTGTCAATCGCGATTGACAGACCTGTCGATCGCGATTGACAGGCTTTTCGGCCAAAAATTAGGGTTTGCTTTTGTTCAAAATTTGGGATAATTTTGGGGCAAAATAGTCAATCATTAGCATTTCTGGAGGTTCCTACACTTGAGATTTGGGAGAAAATCCTAGGATCTGTCAGCCAGATTGAATCCTGTCTTAACCCCCTAAACCCTGAACAGTCATAACTTCTTCATACGAAATCAATTTTTTGAGCTCTAGGGCTTGTTGGAAAGCTCGTGGCACATACTACACGCCCTCAACTGTTTTTTATAAAGATAATGCGTTGATTTTCAGATAGGGTATTTTGAAGTTGACCATACCCAGGGGGATCAAAGTCAGGGGTCTTTAGAATTGTTTTCCTAAAAAAATCACTATGCAAGTTAGTGTGTGTGCTACAGGAATGAAAATCATTGGTTCTGTCTTTAGGATTTAAATCTTAAAGCTAGCTTTGGAACTCTTACAGATCTATTGAGAGCATCGAAAGGCATTCTAAGCAAGTGTAAGTGCAAGCTTGGGAACACACTTCCTGGGCATTCAAGGGCAACCAAGCAGGAAACAAAAGGTTGGAAATTCTCAACTCCTTGTGTCAATTCCTAGCTTAGGCTAAGAACGACTAGTGAGAGGAGTAAGCCAGGGCGGCGATAGGCATCTATCAAGTTGAAGGTTACCTAAATACTCAAAGTTCAAGAACTACATAATCTTTGTACGATTGAGAATCCTAAAGGAAAAGAGTTTAACGTGGAACGATCAACCTAAAAGTACGAAGAACATTCAAGTATTCCTGACGACGTAATATCAGACAAGACCTTAAATGTAAGGGATTGAACTCACAACCTCTTGGTTAGGAATGTGATGGGCTAACCACTTGCCCCAAAAGCCATGGTTGAGGATTACTTCCTAATCCTCTCTCTTAGGGTGTGGTTCAACCATCTCCTACCAGGATTATGTTACATTCTTCCCCCCTTGGTCGATCATTGTCCTCAATGATCTACTCTTGTATCCCTCTAGCCTCGGTGATCAGTCCCTTGAACCCCTAGGTGCCCTTGAATTGATGTCCCTCAACCTCGCATAGTTTCTTGAACCTTGTTCGCAACCTTGGTCTCTTGAACCCTTGCTCTCAACCTCGGTGTCTTGAACCTTCTTGTTCGCAACCTCGGTGTCTCGAGCCCTTGTTCTCAACCTCAGTCTTGAACCTTGTTCTCACCCATGCTTGGTATCTTGAACACTCAATCAAGTGCCACCCAAGGATCTCCAAGGAATTCACACTTCCAAGCTAGCTCATTGGAAAGTTCGTTCCGAGAGCTTTCCAACGGTATATTATACGCCTCAATCCGACCTACGGATTGAGAGATACACCCCAATCATTGTAAGGTCCATCCTTGAAACCGACGCGCGCGCCTTCCACAATTCCTACCCTTTCACATGGAGGATGCCCAAGCGCCTTTTTTAGAGGCCATTGGATCATTCCACCTTGCCCAAGCCTACTTCCTAGGCTCTGATACCAATGTAAGGGATTGAACTCACAACCTCTTGGTTAGGAATGTGATGGGCTAACCACTTGCCCCAAAAGCCATGGTTGAGGATTACTTCCTAATCCTCTCTCTTAGGGTGTGGTTCAACCATCTCCTACCAGGATTATGTTACATTAAACACGATAAATAACTAAAAAGAATCAAGTTACTGATACCAATTGATCGGGAGCGAGGTTGTACTCTGGGCAAAAAATTGGGCTACTTAAATAGGCATATGAACCTTAGATCAGGACGACATCTAGTAAGGGATAGACAAAGCCTTAGGTCTTCAGAGGCTAGTGTCAACCACACTGCTAGGTCTTGGGCCCAGCAGTTGAGTCACCACTCATACTACCCAAGTTCTGAGACTAGTGAATCCGAGATGTCTCAAGGTATGGAGAGACCTACAGGCAGTTCAGGAGTGCCATACCTGTACAGGGTAGAAGGCCCTTACAAAACGCAGTTGGAATACCTTAGGACCAACCGATTAGGTGCCAGCATCTATGAGGACGGCCTAGGAAGATCTGTGGTACAGATTAAGAATCCTGATCAATCCATTGGATTAGAGCACCTAGCTGTCAAGTTTGAAAATGGAGCATACTTGGACAAAGAAGGAACCATATACGTAGTCACCAGTCACCCAGATAGGACATACGAATTTGGAAATGTGATCCCCGAAGCAGACTTAGGTGACCTGGAGCAAGGAAACATGGGTGCAGAACCTAGAACCCCTCGAGGTAAATCGGTTCTCACCAGGATTATCACACCGGAGTGGATTCCCCAGGATAATAAGAGCATAGATTTGCTCCTCAATCGAGAGACTGACGAAGCCTTTTGGAGGTACAAACCTGATCGGCCAACTGATATAGGAACAATCATGATCTATGAGTTTAAGGATCCTGATAGCCCAAGCAGAGTGACCTACTTAGATCACGCTTCAGAAAGGATCTTTGTGGTTACGGAAAATGATAGGAATGCTTACACTTGGAAGGGTGAATTTGTTTTCCCCCAACCAAGATCGAATATATCCTATGGTCACCCTGGAGCTGGAACATCCCAAGCTCATGGAATGCAAAGAGACAGACATAGAGAAAGGCCGGAGGTAAGCTTTGCCAACCCAGTGGGCAGAGAAAGAACGAGGACGGAAACGAATAGAGTAGAACCTGAGATAATTAGAGCTCACAGGAATCAAAGAAATGCGGATGAGTTCCCTCTACCACGACCTAGAGAGCACACAAGGACTTTGAGACCGACTCAGCTAGTTAAGTCCATGAAGAACTACTTCGACGGCACTGGAGATCCATACGATCATGTGGCTGAGTTTAGGCAAGTCCTGAGAGCTAAACAAGTGGAGGATCTATTCACGCAGTACAATGCCTTTGGTCTGACCCTTAGGAACACTGCCTTGACATGGTTTCAGCCATTAAATGAGAGGCAGTTCAGGAGTATAGACCAACTCCTAGAGGCTTTCATTATTGAATTCTCTAAGAGTGGCATAAGGCATAATACCTCCTCGCTGATTCACAGCTTCAAGAAAACCCCTCAAGAAACCGTGAGACTTGCAGGAAGAAGATTTAGGCAATACTTAGAAAGATGCCCTGCCCCTGAGCTACCCACACCAGCTAAGCAGGTGGCTTTATTCTTGGATGGATTGCTAAGTACCAAATTAAGATCATATGTGTACTTGAAGGACCCTAGGACCATAGAAGAGTGTGTACGCATGTGCATTGACATCGAGGATAACCTAGGGGAGGAGTTAGAGCTTTCCAAGATATACAAAGATTCAGATAGTGCCTCTAACCTCTCTTCCACGCAATCCACATCAATCGAGGAACTTGCAGAGAAAGTTGCTCAGAAACTAGGTGTCTCTAGCAAACAAATTCCGAGATTTGCCCCTGTAAAAAGATGTTATACTTGTGGCGGCGACCACATGGCGAATGTCTGTCCCATTATGGCTCAACCCCAAGTTAATCCTAGTAGCCAGTACTGCACCATAGAACGGAGATACACAAATCACACAGCACAAGACTGCCCCTACAATAAGCAGGCTGTTAGGCAACCCTACCCTCAGCCATACCCTCAGCAGGGAAGATACCAGAACCAGTACCCTCCACAGCCATAAGGCAGGCCACAACAACCTTATCAGCAACCATACCAAAACGAACAAAGACCTCAGCCTGTGCTAGCACAACAACCACCAACTCTAGCTAATGTGATCCTAGTAAAATATGCAGCAGCAGAAGAAAACCTGAATAGAGCTATAGTCCCTGTAACACCAGTACTTTCAGAAAGTGATCCCAGTGACCATAGCTTTGATTCTACACATGTTGATAGTCCCCATGCTTACTACATGCAATCTCCTGAACATGGTGAGTCCTACTATAGTGAAGAACCGAGTGAACCTAGTTGGGAGTCAGATCACACAAACCTCATGTATACAAACCCCAATCCTAGGCCTCAATCTAGGCAGGTAAGACCTCCATTCCCTAGAGGACCATGCTACAGATGTCAAGGAGATCATCTCATTCGTGATTGCCCCATGTCTGCACCTACACAACCCCAATCAGTGACGATCCAAGGCTTTTGCCAGGAGTGCGGAAAGGAACATCTCTTACGAGATTGCCCCAAGAATCCCAGCAATATGCCAAAAATCACTCCGATTAATGTTATTGGGTTAGTGGTAGATTCCAGCGGAAGTGTCACTTCCACTGCACCAGTACAAGTAATCACTAGAGCCCAAGCACTGCAGCAAAACCAGGGTGTAGGTCAGGAAAAAAGCCCATAAGTTAGTGAAACAGAGAGTACGACAAAGAAGAGGACTAGAGCATGGAAAAATAGTCGGGAAAGAATGAAAAGACAATGGGCTAAAAAGATGAGTGAACTTGAGGAAAGCATAAGAGAAACCAAAGCCAAGATAACTGAACTCACATCTCAAACTCCCTCTCACACTACCCCACCACCACCATTCCCATCGCCATCCGACCAGCCACCTTCCAACCCGCCTCACCTAATTCCACCACCCCCTAGAGTAGGATCAGTCCTAGCAGATCCCACTCCCAAAGACCTTAATATGATGCTTAAAGCATATCAGGCCAGAATCCAAGAAGGGCCAAACGTAACTGATCATGAAAAGTGCTACCCTAGAGCAGAATTAGAGCTTGAACGAACTAAAATTTGTGCCAAAATGGTGGAATTGGCTCAGACCATGTTTGAAGCCAGTCGCCTATTCAACATCTCTAGTTCAGCGAAGACACAGTTGCACTTTGATGGACTGTTAGAAAGGATAGAGAAGCTGATTGCACAATCAGAAAAGGAACCCGCCTCTCAACACAAGGACAAGGCTAGTGAAAGAGCAAGTCTTCCTGCCCAGAAAGCCTATGTGCCTGAAGCCTATGTGCCTAACTCTACGGAGCCAGACACATCATCTTCTATGAATCGATTCACACCAGAATTCCTACGAGAGATTCAAGAAGACAAATGGGCTAAAGAAAGTGAAGTCCCTCCTCCCATTGAAATTGTGGATGATGCACATGATCAATTCCCACAAGATATCCCATCCATTTATGAGGAGCAAGAGAGTACCCACTCTCAAGAAAGACTAGACTTTGAGTCTAACTCTCTACAAGAATTACCCCACTTCACAGGCCCATGGGAAGCCAAGTCTACTTGTATGAGATCACCCACGGTCATGGTACGAAATGAGGACTCAGTCTTGCCTAGGAACACAGAGGTAGTGAAAAACACTAAAGTGCAGTGCAATCTCAAGTTAGAAGAGCTACTCAAGGTTAGACCTGAATTATGGAAACATGTCGCCAAACAAGTACCAGAGATAGCAAAACCTCGTTCCCAGGTAGGATCACATAGGACAGTGCCAGAGATACCCTTGGACAAGATAGGAGACATGTGTGAAGGTGAAGAAGGGAACACCTATCTTCCCATTACCTACCAGGAGTACACCACCAAGGCAATTTTGGACTCAGGCGCAGGAGTGGCAATTGCCACCACTTCCCTATGGAAGCGTTGGGGCAAGCCAGCACTCAGGCCAACGAGAATGAAATTGCAGATGGCCGATGGTCATATTGAGAGACCCTTAGGATTGCTAGAAGGAATAACTCTCACCACCTGTGGTGTCGAGTTTGAGCATACATTTGCCATATGTGACTTCAGCAAAAATCATGCCTATGAGATGATTTTGGGAAGACCATTTATGCGACAGTTGCAAGTGGTACAGGACTGGGGAACCAACTCCTTGTATTTGCAACACTTAGGTGTTACAACCAAAGTAAATCTCAAAGATTACTCTCATAGAGATGTCCCTCCTATTCAATGGAATCCCATCCATAGAGCCAAAGATGATACGGAATCTGTGCATTCCATAGGCTCAGGATCCTCATGGATGCATGAAGACACCCACTTATGGATGTGCAAAGTAGCAGTGGACGAAGAGAAGAGAGAAAAAGCCAGAGAGGTAGGTGCAAAAGAAACCCATAGATCAATCCAAGACCCAGCCTATGCACCTGTAGTTTTTCCAGACGAAGAATTCGAACCTCATGGCTGGGCAGAAATTCTAGCAACTATGGATGTAGCCATCAATGAGGAACAATGGACACCTCACTGTGATGAGGATGGCTATGACATTTCAGTCTTCTCCATAGAGCCAATCATGGGAGAGGCAGTTCTAGAAGAATGCGAACCTAGTCCTGATGCATTTGAGGATCGTGACTCCGATCTAGAGTCAATCATTATGTACCCACCTTTTGCATCAGATGAAGAATACTTCCATGAAGTAGAATTTCAACCCCAGAGGCATGGAGAGCTTACAAATGATGTAAGATTAGCAACACATGTGACCCCGAAGGAAGAAGGGAAGAAACGAAAGAAGAGAGAAGTCTCACCAGAAGAGGAAGAATCTTTGTTTGAGGTCCCAGAAAATTTTAAGAAGTATGAGATAGATGACAGGAGAGTCATGATCAGAATGCCGAAACGAGAGGCACAATCAGGAGAGGCCTATGATAACAAAGAAACCACCAAGAAAATAGTAGTGGCCCTAGAAGAAGGACAGGAGAGATGCACATACATAGGCCATGACCTAACAGAGGAAGAAGAGCATGCATTAATTGCCTTGCTAAGGGAATACAGAGATGTATTCGCTTGGAGTTACAAGGATTTGAAAGGTGTTGACCCTGACATATGCTCACACACTATCCCCATGACCTCAGACGCTAAACCCTCTAAGCAAAAGCCCTACACATATAACGCTAATTACGCTGCTAAGATCAAAGAGGAGATAGATAGACTGGTCAAAGCTGGATTTATCTATGAAATTGAGCACATTGAGTGGGTATCCCCCATCGTAGTGGTGCCCAAGAAGAATGGCAAGCTGCGTGTATGCATTAACTTGAAGAAGGTCAATGCAGCCACAATTCGAGATAACTATCCGCTTCCCATCACATAACATCTTTTAGAAAGAGTAGCAGGCAAGGAAGTGTACAGCTTCCTCGATGGATTTTCGGGCTACAATCAAGTAGCCATAGCTCCAGAAGATCAGCATAAGATAGCTTTTGCCACTGAATGGGGCATTTTTGCCTTTAGAGTAATGCCATTTGGGCTTACCAATGCCCCCGCAACCTTCTAGAGACTAATGTGCCATGTGTTTAAGGAGTTCCTGAGGAAGAATTTAGAAGTCTATGTTGATGATCTTTGTGCTCATTCCAACATTAGACAAACCCATATTCCTGAACTCAGACAAATCTTTGACAAATGTAGAGAATATCAAGTCTGCCTGAACCCAGAAAAGTGTGTTTTCATGGTCAGACAAGGCAAAATTCTAGGGCACATAGTGTCAAAGGAATGTCAAGGAATGTCAAGGAAGTACAAGCTTTCATGGGACATTGTGGTTACTACCAACAGTTCATTCATATGTACGCTGTCATTGCAAAGCCCATGTATGGACTTCTGACTAACTTTGAGTGGACTGATGAATGTGAGAACTCCTTCCAAGAGCTTAAACGAAGATTATGTTTAGCACCAATCTTGACCACACCAGATTGGAATAAGCCATTCCATGTTCGCATGGATGCATCCAATTATGCTATTGGATGTGTGCTTGCACAACCTACTGGTGAAGGTAATATGGATCTTCCAATTGCCTACGCTAGTAGACAATTGAATGCAGCTAAACGAAATTATACCACTACAGAGAGAGAAGGATTAGGCATGGTATATGCAGTTAAAAAGTTTCGACATTACTTGCTTGCAAATAAGTTTAAATTTTTTACTGACCATCAGGCACTGCTATATCTTGTGAACAAGCCATGTAATACAGGTAGATTAGTAAGATGGTTTCTCTTGCTAATGGAATATGATTTTGAGGTTGTGGTAAGGAAAGGTAGGACTCACTTGAGAGCTGATCACCTTTCTAGGCTCACATCGGGAGAAGCCCCACAAGGAGTGTCAGATGACCTTCCTGATGCTTACTTGTTTAACTTGGAAGTGGTACCGCAGTGGGCTAAGCCATTGGTACCAGTATTGACATACGGGCCTAACCATCCAGTAGTAAACACACAAAATAGAGAGGTTGTGAAAGCCCAAAAGTATCACATCATGGCAGGAAGTATGTACAAGCACACGGATCAAGGAATCTTGGCTTGTTGTGTGGAAGAGGACGAGTACAATAAATGGTTGCATTTAGCACATGTAGGTGCATTAGAGCAACACTACTCAAAGAAACGAACCTTACAGACGCTAAGGAGACTCGGAGTACATTGGCCAACTATGGAAGCTGATGTCCAAAGGTTGTGCAAGGAATGCCCAATCTGCTGCACTAAACCACCTGTGGAACATGCCACTCTTTATCAGGTGTCCATAGTGCCAGATTGGAGTGAACCACTAGTATCCTTCCTGAGGACAAAAACATTCCCTCCAGACATGACTCTGGCTAGGAAAAGGAGTTTAGAACAAGAAGCCCAGGATTACTCACTTATTGGTGATAATCTATACAAACGTGGTAAAGATGGCTACCTGAGACTGTGTGTCCATGAGAGTGAATATCTTAAGATCTTGGAAAGTGCTCACCAAGGTGTAGCAAGAGGACACTTTGGACCAGATCGGGTGATCAAGGCAATACTATTTGCGGGCTTCTGGTGGCCGACCCTTCACATGGATGCACATACCTATGTGAAACGGTGTGACGTCTCTCAGCGAACTCAGTATCCTATACGCAAGGATGAGATGCCACTGAAACCTATGATGGGTGGACGTGCATTCTCTAAGTGGGGAATAGACTTTGTAGGCCCTATTAATCCCCCAGCTAAGGGTTCACATGCTGAATATATCATTGTGGCCACGGATTATCTCACCAAGTGGGTGGAGGTAAAGGCTATGACGAAGAATGATGCTCAAACAACTGCTAAATTCCTGTTTGAGAATGTATTCACAAGATATGGGCTACCTATAGAGCTTGTAAGTGATAGAGGCACTCACTTCTTGAACGAAGTGATTGAAAATCTACTCCAAGAATTCTTGGTAATACATAAGAAGTTTGCCCCCTATCACCCTCAAGCTAATGGACAAGCCGAAAGCACCAACAAGATCTTATGCAATGTACTGACAAAATTAGTGAACACTAAGCGCTCTGATTGGGACAAACAGCTACACCATGCTGTTTGGGCATACCGAGTCGCCTACAAAACGGTACTCCAAGCCACCCCCTTTCAGATGGTATTTGGCCAAAATGCGGTGCTACCCTTGGACTTCCTGATACCTACATTGAAGGTAGCACAAGAGCACGAATGGACGGGTCATGAACTCTCCTCTAGACTTTTTGACCTTGAACGATTAGGAGAAACAAGACTGAGAGCAGCTGCAGGGATATATGCAGCTAAGAAGAGACAGAAGGCATACTTTGATGCCCATGTGAAGGATAAGGGCTTGAAAGCAGGAGATCTAGTTTTAGTCTACACACTGAAGCAACATGCAAGGAAGCTAGAAAAGAGAGGCTACGGACCTATGATCATCAATAGGATCTCCACGAGTGGAGCAGTACAACTAGCCACTTTAGAGGGTGATGTTCTCCCAAACTATATTAGCGGATGCAGAGTCAAGTTGTATCAGGAACCTCTCACAGAGGAAATGCTAAGTCGACTCAACACTGCTAAGAAACACAAAGAGGAAGAAAAGCGAATTCGAGAAGAAGCTCAAGCAGAAGCCCTAGAGCGCATACGGAGATTGAAATTAAGAAGACAAGGTAGAGAGCACCCTAGGCAAGATGCATATGCAGATCAAGGATATGACGTAGCTATGTGTGAAGTTTCAGGTGTTAGCTCACATAGGATAACTGATCGACGTCCTTTCATAACCTTAGATATAGGACAAAGAAAGAGTGCAAGGACTGTAAGAGCCTTGATTGACTCAGGTGCAGCTACTAGTGCTGTTAAATTGTCTTACTGTCTAGAGTTGCAATTAACTATCAATCCTGTGGAAGCATATCTCATAGGATTAGGAGGCGTGGAAACCCCTTGCATGGGCGAGGTGGAACTTCATCTCTATATTCATGATGAGGCAATGACAGTTAAAGTACTAGTATGTCAAGATGAGGACCTCATGGAACCCCTTGTCCTGGGTCAAGACTGGATTTATGACCAAGCAGTCAACTTAAACCTAAGAAGTGGACTTCTTCAGGTATGGGTGAATCAGACTAGAATTACAATGGAGTTAAATAATGGAGCACTCAAGGAACTAGGAAAGGCACAGACTCCTGGTCCCTCCAGGGGTGCACATGAAGTTGACCATGCTGTTCTTGTCCAAGGCTATGTGATGCAGAAGAATGAAGATCTCAAAAAAGGAGTCAGAACCACAACGGAACTCCCTTCTTTTCCAAAGGGTAGAAGGAGGCAGCAACCAAAGGTGAATCAAAGGCAGAAGAAGCAGAGTACTACCTATGTCGGAGATCAAAAGTACCTGCGCAGCAAAATGTCTCAGCAAGTGAAACAACTGTGGGTGCGGAAAGGCGAACACCCAGTTGCACTCAAGCCAACCACACGGGCAAAGCCTCTTATTAGTAACCAACAACACGATACTAATAAGAAGTCTTTCAGAAGCTCATCTGCTAACGTGAAGTCTATTTGGGTGCCCAAGAAGTCGATGAAGGCCAGCCCACAATCAAGACAAATTTGGGTGCCTAAGGCTTGTTTGCGGGCTCAAATAGCTACACCAAGACCACACCCTATACAGCATGATCCATTCACTCGCACAGCCGGCATCCACTCGTTTTCAACACTCAGGAACACACCAAGGCCCATGAGCACGAACATAATCACTTGTAAATGGGTCCCTAAAAGGCCTCATTTTCAAGCCGACACACCGATAAAGCTCTCGAGAGTCTCTACGAAACCAAGAGCAAAACCCATCCACTGCATTTGGCAGCCTAAGACTTGTAACAAACCCCCGGACCCCATTTGTAAATCCATGACAACCCACTAACCACATTACTATCACACTACATCATTCCACTTAACTCTTAGGTCTACCGAACTCCTAACCACACACACACTCGCACCGAGCACTTACTAACCCATTATTCGCTCCCGACCCTCATGTTAATGTTGTAATGGGAACAACAACGGTTCTCTCTTGTCCTGTACAATGTTAACACATGTTTGTATATTCTCACAGAGACAGGCAACAAGAAGTAACATGGCAGATACGGTAGGAACTAGCTCCCAGGCAGGCACCAGCCCCCAAGTGGTGGACATCGAAAGCCTTCCTGTCGAGGAGGAATTAAAGGAAAGACCAGCGGCATTAAGGGCATTACATGCCATACCGATTCAGAATCCTCCATAGGGTCACACAATGCCGGTGGGCAAAACCTCACACTGGTTCAGTGATGTTGCGGGACCTCTGGGTGAAGGCACATACATGTGGGAGTCCGAGGTAGAATTCAATGGACGTTGGGGCAGGTACCACTTCTTTACCAGGGAGTTTGAAAAGCTACAGAATAACGAAGGACTGAAGCCGATATGGAAGAAGGCTGGGCTCTATGATTATTTCAAGTTCCAACTACCAAAGCCCGATTTTCTAAGGTGCTCATACTTGATTAGCACCCTCACTCCAAGCAAAGACAAGAAAGGATACAGCTCCTTTGTACTCCCATCACTCACAAGGGGCAATGAGCTGAAGCGTTTTCGCTTGACTATCAACTTGGTAAGAGAAGCTCTCGACATGAAAGGTATGCACATTCCTACGGAGAAAGAGACAATGGTCCCTGATAATATGAAGAACAGGAATCTGACGAAGTTAAAGGACATGGTCGCGATGACACCTACGATCACCGTTCATTTACGCATGGTCATGCAACATTTCGCATTCCCCGCGCAGGAAAGGTTCACAATGCCTCCCAAAAAGATTTGGTTTAGCCTCTACTTAGCAGATGCCTTTGATTTGACAATCAATATGCCCCACTGGATTATCAACCAGATTCATTTGGCTCATCAAAGGTGGTATAAGAAACAAAAATCTGTACTGTATGGTTGCTGTGCACTTACCAGAATTGTGTATAGATGTCTTGCATATGATGTACCGGTGCAAAGGGCTCTCATTTGGACCAGAGCACAGGAGTTTCAACGCAGACTGTCAGCCGCAGGGCCTCCCTCAAAGAAGATGAGAGGCACCGTCCAGATGCCTTGTGCACAAGCCCGCGGTGCAACCCTAACACCTGAGACAACTCCAAGGCTTCCCAGACGAATACAACCATTTACTATCAGGTTACCCAGGCACAGCACAGATGGCCCTAACCTTGTGTTTCCACCAGTACCTACTGATCTGGAATTTCCTCACGGATTCACTTTGGAAGATCTAACGGATGAAGAAGTTGCCAGAATCATTGAAGCCGTTAATGCGGAAGTCAAAGCAGAGCAGGGTAGTGGACAACAAACGGCTACAGAACAACCCCAACCAAGACAACCAGAAGTGGTGGAATTGGAGGACGAAGAAGAAGAAGGCCAAGAGGGTGAACAAGAAGGATTTTCTGATGAGGAGGCGCATGACTATGAGCAGGAAGTTATACAGGAGCTAGAGGGTGCCCCAACATATACAAAGGAGTTGAAAAAGCTCTACGATACCATTGACAGGGTCCAACAACAACATAAGTTATCCCTTGCAGCAGGAAAAGCTATCATGCACCAAATCCTTGAGGAGGAAGGAGTTGACGAACAGTATCGTGCCACACTGGATATGATCTCTGATGCCTTAGGTGTATCTGAGGCAGTGCGGACGGCCCTGGCACAATCACGCAGAATGAAAAGGAGATACGGAAGACGTCCTGTTGAAGCTCAAGACCAATGACAGAGCATAGAAGCACATCAAAGAAGTGGACACACAAGAAGAGGGAGCAAGTAGGGAGCTCCAAGAAGTACATGTCAAATTATCAGAAGAATCCCCTACAAAAATAGTGATTTTGATCACTCAAACCATTGTAAATATCATTTCACCTTTTTGCAACTCCATTTTGTTCAAGCCGAGGAGTCCTCAAGCTTGAGGAGCATTAGAAGTATCATCCTACCAATTTTCATAATTTTTAGACTCCGTTTGAGCCCTCAAATAAGCCCTGGAACCTAATTTTTAACTAGGCCGGACACTAGGTCTGGACAGTGCCAAAACTAGTCTAAAAACTATAAAAAGAGCTAGAGAGCTCATTTTTGGGGTTAGCTTCTTGTAGATTTCAGTTTTGTAATAGATTTCTTTTGTAATCAAAGTCCTTCCATTGTTCCTCTCTTTGATCTTGCCTTGTGTGCGTGTGTGTGTGCGTGCATGTATGTGCTTGTCACTCACATTTGCTCACCACAATTGCTCACGGTCTTCATACTGGTCCTCACGTCTCCGCGGATTGACAAGTAAAGGAGGTGGTGCTTACGCTTGAGCTACACCAAATTTTGGCGCCGTTGCCGGGGAGAGAGCTTCGAGGACGAGCGTTGTGATGGTAAGATCGTAGATTTGCGACGTTGGAAGGTAAAAAAACTGTCATTTCAGTTCATTTTCTGTTTTTTCCTCTTCATCTTCATCATCATCATCATCTCCACCTTCTTCCATGTTCTTCTTCATAGAAATTTCTTGTTTTTTAGTGCATTTTCACCATTTTCATACCATTTTTCATGCATTATTGTGTGGGAAGGAGTTAGGAGAAGCAAGGGAGAGCAAGCGCTGTGTTTTTTTCATGATTTTCTGCTCATACGGAGCTCGCCATAGCCAGCGCTCAGAAATTTGAATTTCCCGCCAAAAAACGCGATTCTGTGATGAAAATTGCGATTTTGTGAAAATTCAAAATTTTTGAAAAATCACGATTTTCTGTTTTCTCGCCTAAAAGTTGGCTGAAAAAATTACGATTCTGTGGTCATTCTCAGAATCGCGATTCTGTGATTGTGCTCAAAATCACGATTTTCATATCAAAAGAAACACGATTTTCTAAAAACACGATTTTCAGCGGGCTCAAAATCGCGATTCTCACAAATCACGATTTTCAGCCAAAAACACGATTTTGTGAAAAAGGCGATTCTGTGAAAACACGAATTGTGGCTCAAAATCGCGATTTTCAGAAACACGATTTTGTGCTCAACATCGCGATTTTCATGCCAAAAATACGATTCTGAAAAAACACGATTTTGTGAATCACAATTCTCTGAGTCAAAATCGCGATTTTCAAAAACACGATTTTGTGCTCAACATCGCGATTTTCTTGTCAAAAACACGATTTTGAGAAAATACGATTTTCAGTGGGCTCAAAATCGCGATTCTCACAAATCACGATTTTCAGCCAAAAACACGATTTTGTGAAAAAGGCGATTCTGTGAAAACACGAATTTTCGCTCAAAATCGCGATTTTCAAAAACACGATTTTGTGCTCAACATCGCGATTTTCATGCCAAAAACACTATTATGAGAAAACACGATTTTGTGAAAAAACACGATTTTGTAAATCATGATTCTCTGAGTCAAAATCGCGATTTTCAAAAACACGATTTTGTGCTCAACATCGCGATTTTCATGCCAAAAACACGATTCTGAGAAAACACGATTTTGTGAAAAAACACGATTTTGTAAATCACGATTCTCTGAGTCAAAATCACGATTTTCAAAAACACGATTTTGTGCTCAACATCGCGATTTTCATGCAAAAAACACGATTTTGAAAAAACACGATTTTATGAAAAAACACGATTTTGTGAATCACGATTCTCTGAGTCAAAATCGCGATTTTCAAAAACACGATTTTGTGCTCAACATCGCGATTTTCTTGTCAAAAAACACGATTTTGAGAAAATACGATTTTCACTGGGCTCAAAATCGCGATTCTCACAAATCACGATTTTCAGCCAAAAACACGATTTTGTGAAAAAGGCGATTCTGTGAAAACACGAATTTTCGCTCAAAATCGCGATTTACAAAAACACGATTTTGTGCTCAACATCGCGATTTTCATGCCAAAAACACGATTATGAGAAAACACGATTTTGTGAAAAAACACGATTTTGTAAATCACGATTCTCTGAGTCAAAATCGCGATTTTCAAAAAAAAGATTTTGTGCTCAACATCGCGATTTTCATGCCAAAAACACGATTTTGTGAAAAAAACACGATTCTCTAAAACACGATTCTGTGCTCAAAATCGCGATTTTCATAATCACGATTTTGTGCTCAACATCGCGATTTTCATGTCAAAAAACACGATTTTCAGAAACACGATTTTGTGATCAAAATCGCGATTTTCACAACACGATTTTCTACTAAAATCGCGATTTTCAAAACACGATTTTGTGAAAACACGATTTTGTGAACACGATTCTCAAGGTACAAAATCGCGATTTTCTCTAAAAGGTCCTGTTTGCCTGTTTTGACCCCCAAGAGCTTGATTTGACGTAACTTTTTCATCCAAAGTCCATTTTTTGAGCTCTATAGCTCGTTGGAAAGCTCGTTTCGAATCCTACACGATCTCAACTGTTTTTTTCAAGAATAACGCATTGATTTTGAGATAGGATAATTTGAAGTTGACCCTCAGGTGGGACTAGAAAACCAGGGGGCTCCCAAGGATTTTTGAGCAATACCAAGGGGGAGAAAATTGTGTCATGGGAAAGAAAAAAGCAAAAGATAGAAGAAAAGGGGCTAAGATTGAAAAAAAGGAGGGAGATAAACATGAAATACATGAGATAATATCACATAAAGGTGAAACATCTAGAGAAAAATTGCAAGGAGTCGAGGAAACGGGGGAAATGTCTAAGGGGGTTGGATCCTTATTTGCAACAAGAGAATATGATAATACTTTTGTGGATATCAGAATAGGATATGACCATAGAAGGTTGGGTGTTTATATCAATCCTAATTGTGAGTGGAATTTAATTCATATTGACCTAGTGACCATTATCTTTGAGAACATTCAACCAACAACCCATCCTTCTATCCTCATGGATGGGGAACATTATGAATGCATGGGTAAAGTTGTGTTGCCTGTTATGGTGGATGATGTGCAATTTTTGGAAACATTCTTTGTCATGGATTGTATAGATGAAGACTTGATCATTGGCACCCAAAGGTTCATTACACAAAATCATCAAGGATTTGAGGTGCCTTCTCCACCTATTATCCGTGCTTCTACATATATGTCTATGGAAAATCCTAATGACTATCCACCTTATGATAATTGGGGGCAAAATCATCTTTTCAAAGAGTGTGCTTTTCATGAATTTTTTTTTCTTTCTACTCATGTTTTTGAATCTAATCCTTCTTTGAGTAAATCACAAGAAACCTTGGAGAATGGAGAAATGGAGGACTCCAAGTGTTTAAAGGATGTGGAAGGACCCTCTCTTCCTGTAAATTTGGATTCCCCTCATGAAACCATAAGCAGGGATGATCCACACTCATATGATCAAGAAGGAGATGATCAAGAAATACCAGGTATCATTGATGTGGAGAATAATGTCAAATCGATGGTCAATCATGACAATGCATCACCCATTTGTACTTCTAGAGATTCAATGTGTAATACGGACAAAAGTATCGATGAATCTCTAGATCAATCTCCAACCACACTACCCATTGAACCCTTGCATAAGTCTGATGCATGTATAGAAGATCAACCTTCGTTGCATTCCCCATGTAAAGATGAGTTTTCTCAAAAAACTCACATAGAAGGCCCCAAAGACCCTTACATCAAGAAACAGAAATCACAATCTCTTGGTAATCTCAAGCAAATTTGGGTGGCCAAGAAATTACTTAGAGCCCAACCAAATCGCACTATGATATGGGTACCAAAGAAAGCCCTTGTACAAAATCAGCCCCCTCACACTAGACTTCAAAATGTATGGTCGAGGCCTATCATGACTTATCTTCAAGAAAGACCACTTCCAATCGAAGGACCCAAAGCAATCAAGCCTAAACTCAGAGAGAATCCAGGGAGGGACTTCAAGGCAACAACCTGTACAACAAAGACACCAAGGCGAGGTAAGAGACTACATCAAGCACAACGCTCCAAAAAAGATCAAAGAACACCTTCTACAAGGATATGGGTATGGAAACCAAAAGCATCGGTAGGCCCCATAGAACCACAATGCCAACCACGCAGGATCAAAGCCTCAAGAAAGTATCCAAACATGGAGCCACCAAAGGAGATCACTAAACAAGCGAAGACCAATCTCAAATGGATCCCTATAAGGAGGAAGTATCAATTGTCATTTGAGGATCCAATGGATACTTCTAACAAAGGCTGCCATAGCATGTGCAAATAACATCGAAAGCCTTGACGAGCGACAACCATGTGTTCCTTGCACAACCCTGTCTTATGCACCATTCAGGTCATGCATTTCCAAAGTATGCATTATTATAGGGCCACATTACATGGCCGTGCATAGACACATTTGAGAATCCCATGCACAAGAGCACAGTGACATATGTCAAACATTTCTATTGATACTAACTTTTGTGTTCTTGTTTTGTGATATCCTTTTCCTCAAAAAAAAAAAAAAAAAAAAGGGAGAAAGAAAAGTGGGAGAGAGCTTGTTCCCAGGTTTGGCTTATGAAACATGAATGAGTCATGCCTAGTTGAAGGTGGAACTGTTGATTACTAGGCATTTATCAATTTGGATAGAAGTGTGTCTCGGCCAGCAGTGAGATTATTGCTGCCTTATCTGGTAGATGACAAGCATTTGGCATGAACATGGCATCTACAACTATGATTTTCTCTTACCATGGTAGGAATGAAGAGCTTGAAGGCCCGCAACTTGAGTGATGCTTAACTACTTCATGTACGAGAGCATCCAAGGAGATATCTGCAAAAGGTAGTTCTGGAGGAGAAGACTCCTGCATATGGTGAGCTAAAGAGAATATGTGAAACTCAGCTTGGTGTAGTTACCCGATGTTGCTTGCCAAGGAATATAAAGAAATTCAATTCTCAGTATTTGACAAATGTTGCTTTGAAAAGAGGAGAGGAGATCCACCACTCAAAAGATCTCATCAGTGGACAATCAACATGGACATTCATCAACAATGTTCCATCCCAAAGGCCGAGTGTACAACACGAAGAGACAAACATCCATCAACCTTCTCCATGGTAAGTATCTTTACTCTGGAAACACCATAACCATGATAGTTTAGGAAACCTCTTTGTCAGCATACCCTTGAGCACTTAGCTCAAGACCCGCAATTTTTGCACCATGCTTCTTCCAATGCATTTTCCAAGTAAGCATGCGTAGGGCTACATTACAAGGCTGTGCACAAGGCACATACTTTTTTCAACCCAGGCACGAACACACTTACCCATCATTCATTATGGGTTATGAGTAGTTGGCATGACTGCTCTCAGCATCATCTTTGGAAGAGCTAGCGGACGTTATGGGAACATCTCGGAAGCAAATTGAAGCCAGTAGTTGCTCCAAATCACTCTTGACAACCTCTTTTGAGCAACTTGCAGTTTTGAAAGCTCACAACGACACATTCTTGCTGGAATCCAAGGAACCAGCTCATACAACGGATGGACACCACCTCTCAAAGCACTACATGGAACAACCCTTCCAACAAGGGTCTGTCAGGGACGACAGACTCGAGAGGGGGGGGAGTGTTGAAGCTCAAGACCAATGACAGAGCATAGAAGCACATCAAAGAAGTGGACACACAAGAAGAGGGAGCAAGTAGGGAGCTCCAAGAAGTACATGTCAAATTATCAGAAGAATCCCCTACAAAAATAGTGATTTTGATCACTCAAACCATTGTAAATATCATTTCACCTTTTTGCAACTCCATTTTGTTCAAGCCGAGGAGTCCTCGAGCTTGAGGAGCATTAGAAGTATCATCCTACCAATTTTCATAATTTTTAGACTCCGTTTGAGCCCTCAAATAAGCCCTGGAACCTAATTTTTAACTAGGCCGGAAAAATTCAGGAAGACAAGTCCCTGAAGAGTTGGTAACCACTCCCAGGGGCAAATTAGTAGTAACTCGAGTCTTGAGAGGGGATTTGATACCTCAAGATGATTACTTACTGGAGGTCTACTTGATCCATGGATCAGATTTATTACTCCAAATTGACTCACCTGCATGCGGACACAAGGAAAGTCCCATTACCTTTTACGAGTTGAAAGATCCTGAAGACGAGTCTAGAGTAACATACCTAGACAAGAACCAAAGAAGGTATTGGCTTGTCGATGCCATAGATAGGGCTCGACTGAAGTATATGGGCTTGCCTGTATTCCCTCAGCGAGAGCAGGCATCTACCTCTCAGAATCCCTTCCGAACACAACAAGAGATAGAACATACAATGTTGGGGCAAACGAGCCATCGAAGTGTTCCAAACAGAACCATGTGCAATTCACAATGCCAGGAATACAAGCACACAATCAAACCCACCTTGGAATAGGCAACCAATACCGACCACCAATAAGACCAAGACCACCACTAGAAGTGCAACTTGGAATACCCCCAATCAGACCAGCAATCCCTGTAATGTGTAGATAGCTAGAGCCCATGAGAAGATTAAGACCCATCCACGTGGCCAAATGTATGAGAAATCATTATGATGGGATGGGAGAACCTTTCGACCACATAGCGGAATTTAAACAAGTTCTAAGAGCTGAACAAGTGGATGATTTCTTTGTGCAGTATGAGTCCTTTAGACTCACCCTCAGAGGAACGGCTCTGACCTGGTTCTAGCCACTAGACCCCAACCAATTCGGAGATATTGAACAATTCTTTCAAGAGTTCATAGGAGAATTCACGAAGAGAGGGATTAAACACAACTCTTCATCTTTAATCCATAGCTTTAAACAAAACCCAAATGAAACTGTGAAAATAGCTGCCCGAAGATTTAATCAACATGTTGATAGATGCCCAGTCGCAAAAAGACCTACGCATAAAAAATGATATCATTATTCTTGGATGGACTAATGAATGGGACTTTAAGAACTTTAGTCTATGTAAAGAGGCTACAGACGTTGAGCGAATGTCTTCAAGAATGTATTGACCTTGAGGACAACCTAGCAGATGATCTCAAGAGTACAACCAGTCCTACTAAATCAGAAGACACTCAAAGCACAATAATATCCAACTCTAGTAACATAGAAGAATTAGCAAAATTGGGAGCGAAGAAGTTAGGAGTTCACAGACAAAGGAACTACCAGCATCCATCACTAAGAATACCCATGTTACGAAGATGTAGCCTATGTGGAGGTGATCACCCCACTCACATGTGTGTATGAGGAGGAACAAGTGTGCCTCAAGCTTACCCTTATAATAGGCAGCCCCATCAAGGAACCACTTTGTATTGCCACATAGAACAAAAATACACCAATCACACCACTGAGAATTTCCCATTCAACAGGCAGACACGACCTACACAACAACCTCAATATCGGCCATATGGATACCCACCTATAGATCCAAGCAGGGACAAGTGTGCCTCAAGCTTACCCTTATAATAGGCAGCCCCATCAAGGAACCACTTTGTATTGCCACATAGAACAAAAATACACCAATCACACCACTGAGAATTTCCCATTCAACAGGCAGACACGACCTACACAACAACCTCAATATCGGCCATATGGATACCCACCTATAGATCCAAGCAGGGAGATTCCCAGGTATAATCCATATCCAGGACCACCAGGAGTACCTAGGCCATACGAGGAAGGACAATATACACAACCCTAGCCAGTGTTAGGACCACAACCACCACTTGCTCAACATGTAGTACCTGTCAAGTAAAAGCTCAACTAGAGGAAAACTTAAAAAGAGCCATAGTGCCAACATCACCAATAGCCAGTGTAGAATCAACGAACCCAGGATACTAGCAATCCCAAGGAGAATACTATTCCTATGACACTAGTATAATGGAGTACGAGCAAGCTTATGACCCGCAATACTATGGATACGAAGGTTATGACAATGTTTATGGACCAGAGGTGGCGACATTAATGTACACCGCACCTAAAGCACCAACGCCCATAAGACCACCGATCAGACCACCAGTGCCAAGAGGACCGTGTTATAGATGCGGAGGAGATCACTTTATCAAAGAATGCACTCGGCCATACAACCCACCACCTCCTAGGACATGGGAAGGATATTGCAGTGATTGTGGAAAGGAACATCTCTTTACGGATTGCCCAAAAAATCCCAATAAAGCTCAGGACACTACACCTATTAATGTGTTCGAAGCAATAGAAGCATCGAGAAGTGACAAAGAATACACCGTACCATTAAAGGCCATTACATGAGCACGAATGAAAGAAAAAGAAGGAAAACGAATAGACCTTGGGCAAGAAAACAGTAAAACTGTAGAACCCATAATACAAATAATGGAAGATTCAGAAGACCCACGCGAGAGTACCCAAACAACAAAAAGCCAAAAGTGGAAGGAAAGAAGAGAAAAACTCAAGGAAAAATGGATGAAAAACAAAAACAAGGAAGACAAGAAGCATATGCGCAGCAATAAGAAATCTAAAGAACCTGAAGTTCAGGAAGAAATTTCTCTTACACCACAGACTCAAGAGCCAAAAAAACTTGGATCAATTCTAGCTGATCCAAAGCCAGATGATTTGGACATGTGGTTGAAAGCTTACCAAGCTAGAATAAATAATGGACCGAATGTAGAGCAGCATGAAAAACTTTACCCACAAGGGGAGTTAGAAAAGGAGAGGCTAGCGATTTGTAGAAAACTCATAGAGGTAGCTCAGGCCACCCTAGAGAATACTATCCCAGCTCTCCCCGAGACAAGGATATCGGAGGATCAATACAATGATTGTGTTAAAACCAAGGACAAGAAACCAACAGAGAAGAATGATGAGCCAAAAATACTAAAAACCCAAGACAAACCTATGTCCGCAGTCCCGAATATAGAGGCAGACTGGCCAAAAGAGTTGTGGAATAGAATTCGAGAAGATCAATGGAAAAGGATTGGAGTTGCAAAACCTCCTTTTGAGGAGTTAGATGTGGAAGATTATCAGCCAATGCCTAACATGGAAGAAATATATGAGGAAGTTTCTAGATTAGACAAAAATAGGGAGGAGGCCCAGAGTATTTCTACCCTACCAAACTACACAGGAGAATATGAAAAAGAATCCATAATCTTCCGTGCACCCATAGTATGAGGAAAAGGAAAGGGAATCTCAGACAAGACTCACACAATCTAACAAAACTCAAAAAGACCAAAGTACAATGTCAGTTAACTGTGGAAGAATTACTTCGTGTTAAACCACAATTATGGAAACAATTAGCAGGACACTTAGAGTTAAATCAAGAGAAGAGCGAAAAGGAAAGCAAGGGAAATGAAAATCCATCTAATGTACAAATCCCTGTGGATAAGGTTAGAGAATTTAGCGAAGGAGATGAGGGTAACACATGTCTACCATTCACATTCAATGGATACATGACTAAGGCCA
Source organism: Ceratopteris richardii (assembly GCA_020310875.1). Lineage (NCBI taxonomy): Eukaryota > Viridiplantae > Streptophyta > Polypodiopsida > Polypodiales > Pteridaceae > Ceratopteris > Ceratopteris richardii. The sequence goes on from CM035429.1 coordinate 48,127,340, forward strand.
TACTAGACACACGAGCAGGAGTAGGTATTGCTACCAAAGAGATTTGGGAGAAATGGGGAAAGCATGCCCTACGACCCACTCGTATGAAGCTTCAATTAGCAGATGGCCATGTTGAGCAACCATTGGGAATATTGGAAAAGATCAAATTAACCAACTATGGAGTTGAATTTGAGCATACTTTAGCCATCTGTCAATTTGGAAAACCAAATAATTATGAGATGATATTAGGATGACCCTTCATGAGACAGCTTAGGGTAGTGCAAGATTGGGGACGAGAATCATTATACCTTCAACATCAAGGAAACACTACCAAGATAAACTTGCATACCTTTGCGTACCAAGATGTACCCCCACTACAATGGAACCCCATACATAAGGAAGAGGATGATTTGTCTATCCATAGTGCTGGATCAAGCGATCAATCTTGGATGCATGAGGATACCCAATTATGGATGTGTAAAGAAGCCAAGAAAGAGGATAAAAAATGCAGTTATGGCCCATAGGACATCCAAATTATCGACCCATAGAGGATCCAATGTACATGCCTCAAATCTTCCTTGATGAAGCATTTGAACCACATGGTTGGATGGAAATCCTAGCAACCCTGGATGTATGTGTGAATGAAGAAGTTTTGACTATGAATGAATGTGTGGACGAAGAAGGCTACAACGTAAATTTGTACATGGTAGTCCTGTAGGAGGTTGAAGCGGGAGAAATATTGGAAAAAGAATGGAAAGAAGAATATGAGAGCATAGAAATGGAACTGGAGTTTGATTCAGAGGAACTCTATCTAAAAGCCATTCAAGCAGAAGACTAGTGTGGAACAACAAAAGTGTTGGCAATAGAAGCAGCCCCTATGGTACCCCATCAAGAGGAAAGCATGTGTAAGACCAAACCAATCCCCGATCTTTTTGAGGTACCGGAGCATTTCAAAAGATATGAAGTAGAAGGGAGAAAAATAGCTATCGAGATGCCTAAGAGAGAGGCAAGAGAAGGAGAGGCGTACGACAACAAGGAACAAACAAAAAAAATCATAGTGATTGTAGAAGATGGAGAAGAAAGATGTACATACATAGGAAAAGATGTGTCAACAGAGGAGGAAGAAGAATTGATACAGTTGATCCGAGAATATCGAGATGTATTTGCTTGGACCTATAAGGATCTCAAGGGTGTGGAACCCTCCATTTGTTCTCATACGTACAATGAGGTCTATGCTGCAAAAATAAAAGAAGAAATAGACAAGCTATTAGCGGCTGGATTCATTTATGAGATAGAACATACCGAATGGGTGTCGCCATTAGTGGTTGTACCTAAAAAGAACGGAAAACTAAGAGTGTGCATTAATCTAAAGAAAGTCAATGCAGCTACGATTCATGATAGTTATCCATTACCTATCACTGACCACCTATTGGAAAGAGTTGCAGGAAAAGAAGTCTATAGCTTCTTAGGTGGATTCTCTGGATACAACCAAGTAGCTATTGCTACAGAAGATCAACATAAGACCGCATTCGTGACTGAATGGGGGTCTATGCTTTCACAGTGATGCCTTTTGGACTCACTAACGCCCCTACTACTTTCCAAAGGTTGATGTGTCATCTTTTCAAAGAATTCATGAAGAAAATTATGGAAGTGTATGTAGACGACCTATGTACATACTCAAATTGAAGGCAAGAAGACATTCCTGAATTGCAAAAAATATTTGATAAATGCCGACAATATAGAGTCTGCCTAAATCCTGAGAAGTGCATTTTCATGGTAAGACAAGGGAAGATTTTAGGACACATCGTGTCAAGGAACGGAATATCTACAAATGAAGACAAGATCAAGATAATTCTAGAACTTCTTAGACCAAAGAATGCGAAAGAAGTGCATGCATTTATGGGTCATTGTGGATACTACCGTCGATTTATCCACATGTACGCCATAATTGCCAAGCCTTTGTAGGGATTGTTGACTCAATTCACATGGATGGATGAATGCGAGAAGGCATTTAATGAGTTAAAAAAGCAGCTTAGCAATTCCAGATGACCACACATCTTTACCCTACTCTACAATAGCACCCAACTGGAGTAAGACATTAGTGAAATTCCTAAAGACATGAGAACATGAGGAAGGAATCAGTTTAGCAAGGAAACGATCCCTAGAGGAAATGAACAAGGACTATGTAATTATGGGAAGACAATTATTCAAGAGAGGGAAAGATAATCACCTACAACTATGTGTGCATGAAGGAGAATACTTACCCATATTAGAAATGGCACATGCAGGTGCCGCAGGAGGACATTTTTCAATGGAGAGAACTATAAAAATGATCCTCTTTGTAGGCTTGTGGTGGCCAACTCTACATATGGATGCAACCACCTATGTACGAAGTTACGAGACATGCCAAAGGGCCAAATATCCAATTAGATGAGATGACATGCCATTGAGACCTATGGTTTGCGCTAGAGCATTTTCCAAATGGGGTATTGATTTTATAGGACCCATCAGCCCACCAGCCAAAGGGTCACATGCAGAATACATAATAGTAGCAATGGATTACTTGACTAAATGGGTAGAGGCAAAGGCTACTAGAAAAAACGATTCTCAGACCACTGGTAAGTTTCTTTTTGAGCATATCTTCACTCACTTTGGACTACCAATAGAAATAGTGAGTGATAGAGGAACGCATTTCATTAATGACGTAATAGAGTACTTAATGAATGAGTTCTTAGTAATCCATAAAAAATTAGCCCCATATCACCCCCAAGCCAACGGTCAAGCTGAAAGTTCCAATAAGGTGTTATGCACAGTATTGACAAAGATAGTCAATAGTGGAAGGTTACATTGGGACAAACAATTGCATCATGAAATTTGGGCCTTCCGTGTTGCTTACAAGATTGCCATTGGAACTACCCCATTCAATCTAGTGTATGGATAGAATGCAATCTTGCCGATCGATTTTTTAGTGCCAACTTTGAGAGTAGCCCAACAGTATGAATGGACGGGACACGAATTATCCAAGCAACTAGACCAAATTGAGAAGCTACATGAGACAAGGATACAAGCTATTGCAAGGATTTATACGGCAAAGAGAAGACAAAAGGCATATTATGATGCGCACATCAAAGACAAAGGACTGAAAGAAGGAGATTTAGTGCTGGTCTACACTTTGAAGCAACATGCCAAGAAGTCACAAAAACGTGGGTATGGACTCCTAATAATCAATAGGATCTCAACGAGCGGAGCGGTTAACCTAGCTACTCTGGATGGAGATGTTTTTCCTAACTACATAAGTGGATGTCGAGTAAAACGTTACATGGAGCCATTGACGAACCACATGTTAGCACGACTTGCAGGTGCACAAAATAGGAAGAGAGAGGAAGAGCGGATTAGAGAGGAAGCTGGCAAGAAGCCCTAGAGCGTATCAAGAAACGGAAAGAGTGGATAAGGCAAAGGGATAAACGGTATCTACGAGGAGAAGAGCCTATTCCCATGGCTAACTATCAGGTTCATAAATCCAACACGAACAATATCAGCATATCCTAGTCGTACTTAAACCTAGGAATTGGAACGACAAAGTATCAGCTAATAGATGCCTTGATAGATTCAGGAGTAGCACTCAGTTGCATACAAAGTACAGTCATCACGCATCTTCAAATGACTATAATACCTACTAAAGCACACATAATAGATGTTGGAGGTCAAGCTATAGAATGTATTGGAGAAGCTACAATATCCCTCCACCTAGGAAATTCAACTATGGAACAACGAGTTCTAGTGTGTAGAAATGAGGATCTAATAGAGAACTTGATCCTAGGACAAGACTGGATCATTGGGAATAGGGTAAGCATTCATCTAGCTCAAGGGTACATCTCAGCCAAAATAGGGCACAAGGAAATTTTTAGTCTATTAGAAGAGAAACCCTCTCATAGACAGGATATCATCAAGAGTGCTAAACAAATCGTAGAAGAGTACATAGCAAATGATTCCATCACACACCGAACAGAATAAGGTCCGAAGGAAGAAAGGATTTCAAATCCCAATGCATCCAAGGAGAAAGTAGATTCATCATACTTGAATGGTGAACAAAAGGGAATCATGGAGGACAATGCTCCTAAAGCCTTCTATGAAAGAAAGAGATCATCAGCATGGAAACCCACTGTCAGCTTCTCGCAATCAGGGAATGCTAACCTAACATGGGTTCGCAAGGATCGAGTGAAGGAATCGGCAATGCCAATACACGTCATTCATCATAGGAAGACAAGGGCGGACAAGGGTTCTTCTTCACCAAAATCAAAACCAAAGCGACTTCTGAGAGTATGGCTTCCAAAGTCTTTGGTAGAAGCCCAAAGAACTCAACAAAAAATATGGATTCCAAAGAAGGTCAGACAAGTGGCCACTCGAGAGATAAACAAGCATGAAGAAACATTATATTGACACAACAACATCATAAAGCCAAGCGAGACTCGTCACAGATACCAGAAAAGAAGGAACCCAACAACTCGGACAACAAAAAAGAAAGAGGAAACACATGCAGCACGATGAAACGAAGAGAAGACAAGGCTTCAAACCTCGACTATGAAATGGATATGGAAACCAAAGCAACAACAAGGGTCAAAACAACAGAACCAAGAGGATTTTGTTTGCACACATGAAGCATCAAATGCACCTACAGTATGCATGATAGGGCCACATTATGAGGCCATGCATTCGGCATTTTATGTACATAACAGAATTAGGGATGCAAATTCTCCACTTGGGGACAAGTCATAGATTCTACTCCCATAGGAATGAACCTACTATGTAAATAAATACATGCTTCGGCTACACTAATTCTTGTTTTCTTTCAGGAGTAAAAATGAAAAAAATATGTGGTAAGAGTTCTTTCTTATGCAAGCAAGGGGAACGGAGTGACGCAACGAACAAAATGTAACTATAACACACATCACTAACAACATGTCTTCTATAGAAGCTAATGCACTTTTCATTATGAGTGCAGATGGCTTCTGAAGATTTTGAAGCTACAATTCAAGAGGAGGTGCTAGAATTCCCTCTACAAATTGTAACTAAAGTGAAAGGTCATTGGTTTAGAGAAGATCAACCAGCAGAGGATTATTTGTTCCTGGTGACCATCAAAATCATGGATACGGATCATCAGTTCCCTGTGATTTCCAAAGATTTCAAGGTAGTGCATGAACTCCCATCAACCATGGATATTATGAAGAAAACTCCCATCAACCATGGATATTATGAAGAAAGCGGGCATACACAAGTATTTTGAATTGCCGATATACAAACCTAATTTTCAACGATGTACGCAAGTTATGAACACTTTGCAGCATGCCTTACATGATCCATTGGTACCGGAGGCTAGAGTCTTGGATGTAGTCGGTGAATGGGTCATTATCCAATTTACACATGACCTAATTAAAGAAGCTTTTGGATGGGAGAAGGATGGGAACACGATATTGAAAGAAGAAAGTTGGGGAGCAAAGACCCAAACATTCAATGACATTAATCGCATTGATATCGAAGAGGAAGTGAGACTCATCCATCAGCACTTCTGTTTTCCTAACATGCACAAGTGCACTGCTCCACAAAAGATCATTGTGCAAATGCTGTCGCATGCTATAAAACAAATTGGAAACCAAGTCAACATGACTCCCTATATTCAAGAACGGCTATTCGAGGCAAAGAAGCAGTGGAACCACAAGAAGTTTTTGAATGGCAGTGTTGCCTTGACCATATTGATATATCATGCCTTGGGCATTAGAGAACATTTGAAGTAGATGTCGTCATGTGAAACCATGGCCAAATATGCAAAGATTGCGATAGTCCCTAGGAAGAAGAAGGGAGCCAAGGTGATTGAGGAAGCGGAAACAAGCTCCCAACCTAGAATGAGAGGTACAAAGAGGCTAAGAGAAATGATGCAAGCAGAGATAGAGGCAGCTACCAAGAGAGCACACGTACTTCTAAAAACGAGACTTGAAGACCAGCAACCTATTACAGAAGAAGAATTGACAAGAGCAATGGAAGCTACCCATCAGTATACCGAAGGACAAATAAACCTCTTAGTACAAGGGCACCATTACCAGCAAGCCCATCAAGATTTAGAACAAAGAAAAAGGTTGACCAAGGTCCACAGATACAGAGAATTGGGATTGATAAACTCAAGCTCATCATCAGATGCACAAGAAGAACTAGGAACCTCCATGTTGAATGTAGACATTCAAAGTGATTCCAAGGATGATGGACAATGGGAAGAGTTAAATGAAGTGAACAAGAATGTAGAGGTGGAAGGAATGAGGGTGGATCAAACGCCCATAAACTCCAGCAAAGACACAACAAGGAAGGAAGCTTCCCAAGAAAGGGTACATGTTATTAAACTGAATGAAGCTTCTAATATTCAAATACAAGAGGCTCTACTTGCGGGAGAGGTCCTACTCAAGAACCCCAAGGAAGAAAAAGTGGAAAATACAGTTGAAGAATCAGAACCCTTTACACTTATAAGGGTAGTGGCAGAACCCTCTCTTATGGATGTTACATTTCAAGGGAGTGCCACAAAGACTGTTAATAAGAAAGACGAAAGAAAAGAACAAGAAGTACAACTTCAAAGTAGGCAACCGCATAACGAGACCATACACGTGGAGCAAGGGAAGGATGTATGAACAGGGGAAGCTCCAAGCATCCCAAAAACTTGTCTAAATGTGGACGTCGCCCAACTCAAGCCAGTGGTGCAACACATGATAAAAACTACCATGGACACTCAACAGTTAATGCTTGAGGCTGATGCCGACTATGATAGGGCGATGCGGGAAAAATGTCAATTCCAAGAGATAGGTGAGAATCTCTCTGCCCAACTGATTCAAGCACAAAAGAACATAGCAAAGAAAGGGATAGTAGTCCAAGAGGCCAAATAGCAATGCAACAGACTAGAAATAGAAAATCAGAAACTAAAAGAGCAATTAAAGGATTTACAAAGTAAATATGAGGCTAGCAAAGCTGACAAAACATGGATGAATGCTAGAAGCAAAATCCTTGAATCGCAAATAAAAGTATACATGGACGAAGCAGATAACTTACGAAACAGGAACAAGGAGCTGATGATAGCACTTCTATGCAATCAACCAATAGAAGTTCCTGAAGTGACAAAAAAGGACACAAAAGCATTGGAAGAAAAGATAGCAGAATGTGAAGATAAGCTGAAGAAAGAGCAAGCTATCATCGCAGAATGGGAGAAAAGATACATGGACGACACTAACGCACTCAGGAAGAAGTGGAAATTGGAAGAAAATCAATTTTTTGAACAATGCAAGGAAGATGCAAACCAGCTCATGGCAATAGGAGAAGAGCTCCTCAAGAATAAAGAAGAGGTTACAAGAGCAACCGCAGCAATGAAAGAAAAGGATGAGTTAATCAAGCAATTGCAGGATCAGTTAGCACAAAAGGTAACAGAGGGGACACCAGTAGTTCCGCACTTCAGAGCGGCTACTGAGAAGATTGAGGTATGTCCTCTTTCTCCCCCCTTACATCATTCACCGATAAGGGAGGAAATGGAGATCCACACTGAAAGACATCATCGGGATATTGCAGAATTAAGCCGACATGAGCAGGCACTACTGGTGTCCCAACTTACTGCAGATTTTGAAGATCAAGTAGTCCAGGTCATGAAGGAAGCGAAGATTGAAAGCAAAAATCTGGAATAGGTATTGAGAGTTCAATGTACCGTATGGATTACTTAAAGAGCAAACACGGCAATATATAAAGAACACAACAAATAAAGAGCCAGATAGCAACCTCCAGTTTAGCATGCAAACATTCACCTACACACAAGAGGAATTTGACAAAGCTGATCCTTTAGGGAGGAGAAAATTTTTGGAGAAGAACCCTACACTACGGGTACAATGGGAATCATCACCATACATACTTCAAGTGAATCCATCTTTTTGCCCAGTACCCAGAAAACGCTCCTGGGTGCAATTTTGGGAAGGACAGTGCCAGGGAAGCATAAATAACCAGTGGCTAAACTATCCATTACTGCCAAGTCCACCGCGTGATTATCTACCGACTGAAGAATACATGGTTAAAACCATGGAATTTTGGATTGATCGCTATGCAACCGTACCAGATTTAGCTATCAAGATGACTAATAAAATTTTGAGCATGTTACTTACGGTCATCAAAGTGTTCCAACATGCCCAATATACTTTTTTGAACTTCATCGATATTAATCAAGGATACGACACCTTGATTTTTAATCTATCAACTATACCTAGCAGATTAACGCTCATGGCCATATACTCACGGCTAATGTTTTTGCCAAGCACTTACATGTAGACAATTGAAGAAGCATTTTTCACTAGATTTTTCAAATTAGACTCAGAAATTTTTGTAAAAATGTCTTCAAATCTTAATGCCAGACTGGTGGCCTATGAGTTAAGTTTCTTTGCGGATCATAGACAGGCACCAGATGACAGAATCAAGTCCAACCAATGGAAAGAGTTCATGCTATGTCATGCCAATCTGCTTAATCAACGAGAGCAGCAAATCATCCAGACATACTCATGTCGCCACAAAAAGCCTGTCGAGGACGATAGAGTTCAGGAGGAGGGACGTGTGGAAGGGGAATCAAGTAAAAAGAGAAGAAGAAGAAGATCAAAGAGTAAAACTGCTCAGTAAAGAATAAACTTTATAAAGAAAAAGAACAACTCTCTGCCCAAAGCCCCGCAGGGGCACGCATCAGGTGACAACACCAAAGAACCAGGTCCTGAGGAGTGGAATTAAAGAAAGATAACAACCAGGACATTTCATGGGAGGTTTCACACAGCTTCCTCATCCACCAGGAGCAGGCGGTGAAGCAAAACAAGTGGAGAAGAAATATGAAGGACTCTTCATCAGATAAGATAACCAATTGTCTAAAGGTCCTAGCTGCCTCCTCGTCCACCGGATGCGTGCGGTGGAAAGAAATGGAATAGGTCCTAAAGGATGACAAAGAAGATTAAAAAATAGGACCTTTAAAACGTAATGTTGACTTAAAAGAGATTTGAGGTGAGCAAATTAGGGTCTGCGGTGGAAGAAAGTAAACAGACTCCAAGCAATACAATAGGTCAGATGTGTGAAGACAAAGACATATCAAAGGACCAAAAGTTAGAAAGGGGAGAGGCTGAAAAGTTGAAGTGGGTGACTAAGAATATCACATTCTTAGCCACTGATGGCGTGTGTGGTAGCCCGACTCAATATAGCAACCCATATTTGTGATATAAGGAATACCAAGGGGCAAACAGAAGCAAAGGACACACCTCGGATAAAGTAACAAATTCTTTGACAGTCCTTATCGATTCTTTGACCACTGGGTGCGTGTATTCAGGAGCCATAGACAAGCTGCAAACGAGAAGTAAAAGCCTATCAAGGGACGACAGAGACAAAGAGGGGGAGACTGTTGCAGAGAAAAGAGGCACAAGAGAGGAGCCCCAAAAATTTTCAAATTAATGGACATATTTTTCTTCTTCAAAATCCTAGAAAATTCCCTCAAAGCTATGTAAATGCACTAGAGGAGTCCTCTAGATGCATAGACCCAACTCCTTGTAACATATTTCTTGTAAAATAGTAGGAGAATAGAGATTAGTCAATAAAGTGCCGGTCACTTGTGTGAAAGGACCATTTTTAGGGCACATGTATATAAGTCACTTTGTGACTCTTTGTAAAGACTTTTTGCCATTGTGAAGAGGAGAGCTCCAAAATTTCAAATTTGCTTCTTTCCTGTAGATTTTCATCTTCTCTATGATCTTTGGTGTGTGTGTGCGAAGCTTGGAATGTGTGTGTAGGACTGTTGTCTACCCCTCCCCATCACTTTTGAGCTACTATAGTGTGTGTGAGCTAGTACGAGTTGTGGAGTGAGTGTGGGAGTTTCTCGCCATTCACTATTTTGGCCATAACTTGAAGAGCAGTTGTCAGATTTGAGTGAAAATACCACCGATAGATGCATCTCATCGAGAGCTTTGAAAAAACTCAATATTGGCCATATTCAGAGTTTGGAGCTGGGAGAAACATTCGAATTTGTGTTTACTAGTGTAAGTGGTATCGCGGCAGATACTTTCAGAGATTAAGTCATGCGTTGGAGAGGTAATTTAGTCTTTTCTCATGCATTTTAGCCGAACCACTTCATTGTCCATCATGAGTGCACATGTCCTCATACACTTGGTTCGGTCGGTTCTTTGGATTGATAATTAAGCGTGTGTCAATCCACCACTATACGCACTTGTGTGGCAAACG